>CM046866.1:11415724-12015724 GCA_025617745.1 Heliocidaris erythrogramma | reverse complement strand
TAACAACAGAAATCCACTTCTTGAAATTCCGGTCTACAATAAATCAAACGGAGGAAGCACGCTTATTTCTCCAGATAAGGTAAGTATTTAGTCCGTGGACTTGATGGAAATAACTGCAGGACCAGTAAACCTAACACCAGCCACCCTTGTTACTGGAAAAACCATCACTTTATCAATAGTGCTTGGAGCCACTTTGATCAAACGTCCATTTGGTCGCTTAGACCTTCTGAGTAGTAGGAAGATTAAGAAGGTCTAAAAACTTTGGTCTTGTGATCCCTTTGTCTGGGGGAAATCCCACTAGGCCGAAAGCCTACGGGACTAACAGCACACCAGACTGAATATTTCGGTCTGGTGAACCTCCATAAAAGTTGTCAGATAGGCCAAGAGACTGACATTCTCATGAGCTATCTGTCTAGTGGGCTGTTAGTCTCGTGGGCCGTAGCCCCATCTCTCTGGCAGTGCTTAGGTGATATTTAAGGGTAACTATAGCCATGATATCCCTCAAAACAAGTTGATTGGTTAAATGCAAAAAAGGAAAGTCATTTATGAATACGTTATGACTTTTTAAAGATATATAAATGCAAAAGACAATGCGAAGGGCAAAATTTAGATCCCCGTCCTTACAATGTATGCAGATCCTTTTATAAGAAACTGATATCATCAGCCTGTACCAAAAACATTATGAAAATACATTGTATTTCATTGCACTACATGCAGTTAGTGGTATAGTCTTTTTCAATCATTATGAAGCATTTATTTCAAACGAAATTGTAACCAAATTGCTTTTAAAACCTCATATACAGTGCGTCCCATAAAAAAGGTTAATGATAATATGTCAATTTGTATAGCGCGGCTAATGCGCTTAATACAAAGTATCACAATATTACCGCGGTTTTAGCCGAGCTGCCATGATAGGCGCTAAGGCATTAAAGGAATTTCTTCCTACCGGGTACCCATTTACTTCACCTGGGTGGAAAGTGGCAAATGTAGATGAATGTCTTGCCAAAGGACATTAGCGCCGCGGCGGGATTCGAACCGCGAACCATGTGATCCACAGTCCGGTGACGTGTCCACTAGACCACGACACCTCTACAGTTGGAAAAAGTCTCCCCAAATAAATTTTTCAAAATATTAAAGAAATGTTCATACATGTAGATGACTAAGGGTCTCTTCTATCAAATCACACAAATATTTCACAAAATTTTATGCTTGAGTGAGCAGAAGCCAATTTCGTAAAAGGATCCAAAATCCTGACTTGACAAGAATTGATATTAGCTCTGGCTGGTATTAGCCGAGCTGAGTCATGAACGGGCTGAGAAATCTCCATATTCTAATAAATAAGACAATGAAATAACAGGCTTTGTTCCCTGTATATCCTTACAAATCCCATTACTTTGTTGAATGTTTCAAAATATTAATTTTGATGATATTTTAAACTTTCACCTTGCTTGCTCACTCAACCATCAGGTTTTGATGGGACATATCAGAAGATACTGCTGTTCTTTCATAATCTGTCTTTTAATGATCAGCACATAAAATTTCTAAGCCTAAATTTCCATCACTCTTTAACTTTGCCGACACCAGCCAGAACATAAATCAACATTTGTCAAGTATGCACCATTTCACAAATTTTAAAGTGGCTGTTGCTCACTCAAGCGTATTGTGAGATATGTTGGTGTCATTTGATAGAAGAGCTATCCACAAGTATGACAATTTTCTGAAAATATTTAGAAATATCAAATTGGGGAGACTTTTATGAACTGTCAATTTTCACGGTTCTCAACTTTGTTGATAACCAGCCAGAACAAATACCAATTCTTGTCAAGTCTTAATTTTGCACCCTTTCACAAAAGTGATTTTTGATCACTTAAACGTAATTGCTAGTCAGATTATTTTATGTTATTGCATAGGAGAGACCCTTGGTTTAGGGTTAGGGTTAGGGTTACAAGAATTAAAATTTATTCAAAATATTCTGAAATATTTATTTGGAGAGACTTTTTCAAACTGTTAACTTTTTTTGGGACGCACGGTGTAAAGGATGATTTTCTAAATATTTCTGGCTCGGTCGCAATGCGACTTCGCAAAGGAATATTGACAAGTAAACAGAAACTAATATTGGAGTACGTATAGAGCCCAACATAGCTAATCTAAACACTTCTCATATATAATGCTTTAAATGAAATACAAATAATTTATTTATGAAATATAAAGAGGCAAAACAATTTTTTCTCGGTCGTTTTGCTCGTTCGCAAAAACGTTGATATTCGGGCAAAAGGTGTCAGCCCCCCTTGCCAGAATGTGCACCTTTTTTCATGATCACCATTGGTTCGGATGTTTTGGCTCCCCTTGAAGCCAAGGTTCAGATATGCCACTGTGTGTGGGGGGGGGGGGGCGGTGGTGTGTTAATATGTGGCTCTGCGATTTTGTGTGTCACCCCATCTGTGTCCCCCCCCTTCATTAAGTCTGACTATGCTAGTGCTGAGATAAAGTAACGTAGTCACATAAATGGGCATTAGTTTGTCGAATGGTTGGGGGGGGGGGGGGGTAAAGTTTGATACTATATGATATAGAGTCTTCTAACAGTTTTGAAGGAGATTTAATACAATTTGGTATACAAGAGGAATGTAAATGGGATGCAGATGTGAGGTTACGCTTCTCCCGATTGTAATTGTGGTAAAACACAGGATATCTCCTTCCTTTCGAAAGTTATTTATTGGATAGAAATTTATGGGATAGATTATTGCTCACACAAAAAAGATAATAAAAATCATTTGTCATCAAAACAAATTAGCTCATTCAGATCAATTGTTTTACGCTAATAAAGTATTAAATATACACGATTTATAAATCTTCGTCTGGGTTGTTTTACGTATCAACTAAATCGCGGCGAGTTGCCAACTCCCTGAAGCTTATTGTTTTCTAATAACGAGAGTTCAGTTTCTCCACTGACAGGCGTCATCTTACCAGCTTAATGCTAACTTTGTACAAACAAACAAAACTATTATCTACACCGGCCATATGAATGGAGGGGGGGGGGGGGGGGGGGGGTTAATTCGTCTAAATTTTGCAATTTCTCATTTATTTCTTATGTTTTCTGCATTGTTACTTTACTTAATTTTACTGCCTGATGGGCTTGTGTGTGGTATGTAGAAATCTGTATCTGATGGTGTGGAGTGGGTTGATGAATGTGACAGTTTACTTGATGAAGATGGGTGTTTGGGCGTGTTTGGCCGTATGTCCGAGGACATTTTCGGACAGAGAACAAAAAAAAATCATTAGAACAATGGTCCTCGGAAGCCGGACAATAGTCCTCGAACGTCGAACAATGAAGAGTTTGTTCAACTGATAGCATGTATGAAGGGACGTGTTTAATTGTGTATCTGAGTATTATATATTCTGGCCTTTATATGTACTACCATATATATATATATATATATATATATATATACATATATCTGTATCCTTGCCCGAAATCCTTGCCCGAAATATCGGATAATTGACATCTCTACGGTCTTTTGATTTATATTTGTCTTATATATATATATATATATATATATATATATATATAAATGTAGTGTAATTATGTTTAGAATTTCTTCAACTATGCGTATGCTTGTATTAATTTTAATTATTTTGTATACATTTGACCCCGTTTAATTTTTTTATATCTAGTAGAATATGTTTCTGATGTGATTTATGTATTTTAATTTTGGGTGGCTTTCAGTTTGTATATTTGTTTATGGCACGGCCCCAATGCAAATCAGACTTTGTATCTGTTTGGGTTTTTTATGGTGTGAAAATAAAATTTATCTCTCTATATTTCTGGATTTCTCTGGATGAGTCATTCAAACAGTCACCAAGTTTAATTTCGTTCGAACATAATCTTAAGCTTAGGCAAATAAACGGTTACAGTATGTAAGCTGCAGAAGGCTATTCAATGTCCCATCCTTGTCCTGTTGTCTTGATTTATTGTCCCGTTCTGTGTGGTCTTGTATCGTGTGTTCTGTTTATATATCCTATTTATGCTCTTGTTTTATTAAATGATACTCTGATATTTATGTTAGGGAACCTGAATTACAAGCTTTGCTTTGCAAGGTTTCCTCCACAATATAGCTAGCATTTATTTATTTACCAATTACATCGAAAAATTCATTTCGTTTTAAAACCGAATTTATGTGCCAGATTTCATGCTTAATGTTTTATTTATATGCTCATAATGATTTTGTAAACTGAAAGTCTTTGTAAATTATTTGCTGATATTGTGGAAATAAATGAAATGAAATGAAATGAAAGTTACTGGGGACTGTAAGAAAAAGATACAACTCTTGAAACGCAAAACATTAACAAAAGGGCAATTCGAAGCAAAACAGGACATGAACCCCCCAAATTTAAATATGTCTGATCATTCCAAATATTGTGTCATATTAATCCTAAATATCCAAATTTTCTGAATCTGATAAAATTGAGATATTTTCACACTTATAACACTGAAAATGTTAGTATAATCTTTAAATAAATATTTTATACCAATTATGATAAATTGTATGACTTGTTTGCTGAAATACACTTGATAAACAAAGTTTAAGTACCATATATTACCAAGAGTAGCATTACTCAATTCAATTCAATTCAATTTTATTTCCACAGATGCCAAACATATACATATAAAGAGAATACATATACAGAAATACATGCATACAATAAAAAATGATCATGACTCTATAAAAGTGAATGCATGTAAAGAATGTTAAAAAAATCAGCAACTACATTAGTTTCTGTTCTGCATAGTCTTTTTTGGACATAAGATATCAGTGTGCGCACATATAATTAGACATATATATAGACTGGGGGGTGGGGGGCTCGGTGGATTGGTAAAGACGTTCTTTCCCCAAGATATATCTACGGAGAGGTGAGAGAAGTATTAATTGTCAAAAGGGAAATATAAAACGTGAGGGGGCATCAAGTGCTCTAAATCAGTTCAGGCCAGCTAATATATAATTATAATAGTACTGTTATTTTAGGTTCAGGTAAATGAAAAAGAATATAATGATGTGTAAATGAAAATACCTTGTATTTGTTGAATGATAATGCATACACCATTCATTTGCTTCAAACTATCTTTTAAAAAGCTCCCTGTTGATCAGCCACGAAATCTTCAAGACTCCACGGTGTGCATCTATACCAAGGTACCAAATACTAATGTAAATGAACAAGATCTTAAAGAGGCCAAAGGAATCGGCAATAGCATGCTTAAAGAGTTGTTCGAACACAATGACCGTATTTCGAGCAGTCCTACTATCTATCTCACACATGTCAAAAGGGGTGCCAGTGCTCCGGAAGCGTCCTTTTCAGGTATAATATGCTGGGCTTCCAATTTTTTCTACTTTCACTGAATAGGGTCAGGATTCTTATTTGGACCTTTTATTGAGAGGCAACTCAGCCAATTTGATATCATAAATATTATTGCTTATTATTGCTCTAGTCATTAATTTTACCTTTTCTACATGATTTATCTTCATGTTTTCTCTTAAAGTGATATTACATGTCTATAGTGAACATAAGTGGTCATCCAAGTACACCGACGGCCCAAGAGACCGACAAAACAAAGAAGAAATAGATAAGAAAATGCAGAAAAAAGTTCCAACAGGACCCCAAGACTGACAGTCCAATAGACCGATAGCCCACGAGACAGACAAAAACAAATGTATATAGGAAGACATGAAAATGTCGGTCTCGTGGGCCATCGGTGTGGTGAACCCTCTGAAAACTAGAAGGCCTTTGTCGGACTTGTGGGTTGTCGGCCTAGTGGGCTTTTGGTCTCTTGAAACCTCATAAAAAGTTGCCAGAAGTCCAGTTACATCGACATTGTCAGTCTTGTGAGCTGTATCCGAATAAGAAAGGGTCGATGCAAGATTGAATTAACCGAATCGATAGATTGGTAATAATCATATTACTATAAAGGTATAACTGTCACACAAGCAAAGCTTAAAATGAAACATCCTTCAAACACTGATAGTAAATTACTTTCATTAAATAGGAAAAACGTAGCTGATGTTTTTCACACTCTTCATGCTTTCAAATTAAAGGTGAATCGGTAAAGAGGATGAAGACGAACGAGGGAGACAAAGGAGAAGCTAGTCATCAGGGTAAGAAATAGAAGATAGAAAGATGAAGAAAAAATTGTGTACAGAAGAGAGAAGAAAGAGAATTTATATAATAATAATAATAATAATACATTTATAAAGCGCAGTAACTATCCAACAATTTGTATACTGTATATTCTACTGCGCTGCATGAGCTCCTGGTATGCTTGTTATTAATTGAAAAGATATGCTTTGAGTTTTGATTTAAACATATTCACAGATGGGGATTTCCTGACTTCCAATGGCAAGTTATTCCAGAGTTTAGGGGCTGCACAAGCAAATGAACGATCACCCAGTGTTACTTTTGTTTTTACGAATGGAATTTGGAGAAGCAGAGTATCTTGGGAACTGCGCAGGTTTCGACTATGTTGATTGACTCTGAGATTCAGCAATTCTCTGATGTACATAGGAGCTTGATCATGAAGCGCCTTATATACAATAAGCAAGATTTTGAAAGTTATTCTTTGGCGAACAGGTAGCCAATGCAGATTTCTCAAAATTGGGGTGATACGGGTGAATTTGGAACAGCCACTAATCAGCCTTGCACAAGTGTTTTGAACTCTTTGCAGTCTCGATATTTGACAGTCATGGATCCCATACAGTAGTCAATAAGCGTAAGAAATGCAAAAAAGAGGAAATTTCCATATGAGAGGAGACCAAAGAAAAAATGTCCGCGATCCGTCGCTACGCCCCCTCGCGCAATAAATCTTTACTTGAACAATATTGCAGAAGATATGTAAACCATAGGTATTTACACTGTCAGGTTTTCAATTGTGTGTTTCTTATGGCTGGGGAATGCGAATTTCCAACAGGGTCAATTACTCGATGAAGGGTCTGCAATTCACGGGAAACGTATAGAACATAATTATTTCCTTGGTAACTGAAAAGATGTTTAGTAATACAGAGTTGGTGAACGGCGTTGAAGAGAGACATACTGTTGTGTTGTGGTATACATGTACTTCATATATATACATGTCAGAGTCTGAAGTAAGACTATGATTGCAAGGCGATCGTTGTTGTGCAAAATGGCGTGAATAAAGTTCAATCATGTTATTTCGAAGTGTGAAGATATCGTTTGTTTTTCTAATGTTCTAAACCCAAGATAGAATATTTTTTGGCGACGAGGATGGCTGGATTGCAACCTCCACCTTTCTTTCTGCCTACTCATGGCAGCCCTGCACTTCCATGGAAGCAGTGGAAGTCCATGTTTCAGAACTATTTGCTCGCAAGCGGGGCCAATAAGTTTGTTGACGACCGCAAACGTGCAATGCTTCTACACTGTCTTGGGGCGGAAGGGCAACGAATCTACGACACACTGCCTGCTACAGACGCCGTTGCTTCGGGGGCGAGCGGAGGAGACGGCGCTGCCTGCACGTTCGCGCAGGCATTGGACAGGTTAGACAAACATTTCACTCCTGCTGTAAATGTAGTTGCAGAAAGATACAGGTTTAGACAGAGAGGACAGTCAGTAAATGAGTCAGTTGAGGAGGATGTCAGTGCTTTGCGGGCATTATCTGTAACCTGTAACTTTGGAGAATTGCGGGATGAATTCATCAGAGACCAGCTGGTGGAGAAGACTTCGTCGGATAGAGTTCGGGAGAGACTGTTAATTGAACCGAATTTGACACTGCTGTCAGCTCTCACAATAGCTAGTCAAATGGAAGCAGCTTCAAGAGAGGCACGTGAGCTTGAGCAGCATGTGCAACAGTCGGCTCCAGTGAATGCGGTTAGTTCCAAGGGCAAGAAGAAGTGGAAAAGAGCAGGTAAGAAAGCTGTACTTGTGAATAAGCAGAAAACTGATTCAAATAAGAGTTGCTATAGATGCGGATCTAGTGTTCACCTGGCTAATGACAAAGAATGTCGTGCTACAACTGCTGTTTGCCAGAACTGTAATAAAACTGGACATTTTGCAAAAGTTTGTCAGTCCAAAGCGGTAAGGCAGATTTCTGAGAGTGATGTTGATGGACAGAGTAGTGATGATATGTGCGCGGACAGTCATACGGTGACATCACCACCTAGTGCCCAATCTCCAGTCAATAATACTGTCCAAATATTGAACATATCCAGTGACAATATCATGTGCTGTGTAGTGCTGAATGGAACTGTGAATGTAGACATGATCTTTGATACTGGATCCGCTGTATCACTTCTACCAGCGGAAGTATTTCATCGATATTTTGTTCCTGAACTGTTGGAGCCAGTCCGAGGTACTTCTTTCGTGACCTACTTAAAGCAGCAGATTCCGTTGTGTGGGAAGTTTCGGACCCAGGTGAGGTTCGGAGATACTACTGCGCCAGTTGAAATCTTCGTGGTAGAGCGTGGAGAGCCCATTCTGGGGCGTGACCTCATTCATGCTCTACGTCTTCAGTTGAAGGACAATGTGGTCTACTGCATCACATCTGCTACTGCTGAGAAGCAAATGACGAAGGAAGCGGAAGCGATGAAAGCTGCGCATCCATCGCTCTTCCAGGACCATATTGGGACTGCAAAAGGGTTTGTGCACCGTGTCCGTACAAAACCGGATGTGCAACCTGTACAACAGAGACTGAGACGTCTACCATTTGCAGTCAGGGACAAAGTTTCACAGGAGCTGAAGCGATTAGAAAATGAGGACATAATCGAACGCATTGATTCTAGCGAATGGATTTCTCCATTGGTGGTTGCGTACAAACGCACAGGTGGCGTTAGACTTTGCGTAGACTTACGTGAGGTGAATAAGGCCATTGTTATCGATAAATACCCATTGCCTCACATTCAGGAACTGTTGGCAGAATTGAGAGACAGTGCTATCTTCAGTACATTGGACTTGACATCTGCCTACCATCAACTGCTTCTTCACGAGGACTCCAGAGATTTGACTGCCTTCATAACTCATGATGGGTTATTCCGCTTTAAGCGAGTTTGCTTCGGCTTGGCCTCAGCTCCGTCAGCTTTCCAGAAGTTGATGTCTTCGTGCCTTGCCGGATTACCTGGAGTACAGTGCTACTTGGACGATGTTGTCATCTACGGAAAGACATGTGAGGAACATGACGTGAACTTGTCTGCGGTGCTGAAGAAACTACAGGACATCGGGCTGACACTTAATCTCCAGAAGTGCCAGTTCCGGGTTACATCCATACGCTTCTTAGGCCACCAGATTTCTGCAGATGGCCTACACCCTGATCCTTCTCGTGTCAAGGACATTCTCGAGACAACTGCACCTACAGATCTGGCTACCTTGCGTTCATTTCTGGGTCTTGCTTCTTATTATGCCAGATTTGTTCATGACTATGCTACAGTTATTGAACCGCTGAGGGCGCTGACACGTAAGGAAGTACCATTCGACTGGACTCCTGTAGTTCAAGAAGCATTTGATAAGGTGAAGAGCGAGATAGCAAAGGCAACTGCCCTTCACTTTTATGATCCGAGCCTGCCTACAGTTGTGGAGACTGATGCATCTTCGTATGGCTTTGGGGCTGTCCTACTCCAAGTCAAGGGCGACACTGAATGGCCAGTAGCGTTCGCGTCGAGAACATTGAGTTCAGCAGAGCACAACTATTCTGTCGGAGAAAAGGAAGCTCTCGCATGCGTGTGGGCCTGTGAGAAATGGTTCACATATTTGTGGGGACGCCACTTCATACTACGTACTGACCATCAATCGTTGTGTACGCTGTTGTCGTCACGTGGAACCGGACGTCAGTCGATGCGCATAGCCAGATGGTCTGCAAGATTGATGCGCTTCAATTTCTCTGTTGAATACCGTCGCGGTTCCGTGAATTATGCTGCTGATGCTTTGTCGCGTCTTCCTGTGAGAGCGCAAGAACCAATTCCAGATAGCGACGACGAGATTGTCATCCAGTGCATTAATTCAATTTTTTGCAGATACTGTGATCTCTAAATCGGATCTCCAACGTGCTACAGCTGAAGATGCTACACTTCGCAATGCAATGTCATACGTGTCCGATGGACAAGAAAGACATGATTGCAAGGCGATCGTTGTGCAAAATGGCGTGAATAAAGTTCAATCACGTTATTTCGAAGTGTGAAGATATCGTTTGTTTTTCTAATGTTCTAAACCCAAGATAGAACACATACTGAATCATCAGAAAGCCGAAATCGAACAATATAACCGGAAGCTAAAGGAACAAAGCGCGCGAAATATTAAACAGATTTTGATTGGCTGCGTGAAAATAACGGGAAATTAGGCTTATTGCTAGCCGGTTTTGTAATAACAGGAGCTAAAAGAAAGCGCGAAATTAAGATAATCGCCAAACAATAATCTGAATGATGACATGACGCTTCCTAATCCCATAGGAAAAATAGAGAAAAAGGTGTTGTTGATAGCAAGACTACTTGGACTTGCCTGTTTGATGAAAAGTACTGTAAAATGCAAAATGCAAAATCCAAAGTGGAAATTTTCTAGCTCGGTCGATTGAAATTGCCTAGGGTATCCTACAAAATGTTTTTTTTTTCTTAAAAATACAAAATGTTAATATGGGGAAGGAGAGGGGCGGGTTATAGTTCACTTCCCGCCCGGGTGCGAAGCTTCGTCGAATGTTCGCGTCCCACCCCCCCCCCCGCCCCATCCTCCGGTCGCTATTTTTTTCTGTCAGGTCGACTTGCGCTACCAACGAGAGAGGGCAGTATTTGAGCGTCAAGAGTAGTGTCCCTGTATTACAGATGTACGACAACTGGGGATTTGAACGCCATTTTGTTTCCACTATTACGTAACATTTCTATTCAATTCCGATGAGCACCTGGGTTTTCTCGATAGAAAGAATTCGAACGCCATTTTGTTTCCAGAAAAGTGAGACGTCCATGACGCAACTTTTTAATACAGAGACACTAGTCAAGAGTAGAGTACCTACATAAAGAGAGTAGCGACAATTACAACTCATGATTTGAACGCCATTTTGTTTCCACTGCTATGCAACATTTCTATTCAATTCCTATTAGCAGCTGGGTGTTCTCAATAGAAAGAATTCAAACGCCAAATTTCCAGAAAAATCGGATGTCCAAGTCGCTACTCTCTATATAAAGGTACTCTAGTCAAGAGGGGTGACAATACGATTTATTCTAGTCGGCATGAATATTCATTAAAACGAATTGTAGGAATATAATAAAATGAGCGAACCAAACTCGCTGTTCTCTGTCTGATTGATACACGTCTGTAAAAACCCAATTACTCACACACACACACACACACCCCCACACACACGCACATGCTGTTCTCTGTGTGGCGCGTTCGGAGAGATAGAGTTTTAGAATTTATCACTGACAACATTTTCTTTTGCTGAAATAAATATCAGGTGAAAGTGAGAGAAAATACAAGTCTTATGAAGTTGTAGTTTCAAAACGGGGCCTCTTGACGAGATTTCCTTTATATAGAGAGTAGCGACATGGACGACTGACCTTTCGGGAAACAAAATGGCGTTTGAATTCTTTCTATTGAGAACACCCAGGTGCTCATCGGAGTTGAATAGAAACGTTGCATAGCAGAGGAAACAAAATGGCGTTCAAATCATGAGTTGTCGCTACTCTCTTTACGTAGGTACTCTACTCTTGACCAGTGGCATCGATGGCTCTGCTCTTGACGCTCAAATACTGCCCTCTCTTGTCGGTGGCGCAAGTCCTGGAGACAGAAAAAAAAAAGACGCTCCCCGGTCATGACCAGAACCCCCCCCCCCCCCCCTCCCCAGAAGAATGTAGGCCATATTTGTTACTTCTAAGTAAGGTTCTCATCGCTAGTGATCTACTAGAAATTGTATTGCTTCCACAGTAAGAGAGAGAGAGAGAGAGAGAGGGGTGGGGGGGGGGGGGGAAGGGACCGGAGGATGTATCAATATAAACATTATTGTACGAGGTCTATCAATAAAATCTATTTTTTCTATGTTTGATTTATGTTTGCTTTATTCAAAGGCCAGGGCAGTAATATCCCTGCAGGGCCCTCCGCAGAGCCGGCGGAACGTTTGACTCGGACAGTGGAAGTGGAGGGGCCACTTTGCAATGTCTATGGTGAGACATTCCCCTTCCTTCTTTTTCGTTAGAATGATGTCTAGTATTCTAGCCAGTATAACCTTGTCAGTTTGGTCTGCATGCGGTAGTTATACTACTTCGCCAGGCCCCGATAGACTGCAGCAGCCACTCTATCATGCCTTCCCGTGTACTCTGTGCCATTTTACTGAATTCACTCACAAGATGCGTTACCGTTTCATCTTTGCTATGGCACATTCTGCATGATGGTGATGTTTCCTGTTTCTCAATTTTTGCTTTTCTGTAGTTTGTTATCAAAGCCTGGTCCTGATCAGCAAATAATAGACTTTCAGTCTCCCTTTTCAGCCTTCCTCTTTCCAACCATTACCAAATATCTGGTGCCGCAAATTCCTCTGTCTGACTTAGATTTTGTCCGTGCATCACATTTCCTTTCCATCCTTCAAGTTTCCCTTTTCTCTGATCAGCCTTGAGCTGTTTTGCTGTCATGTCTTTTCCTTTCTTCATAGACCCTTTAATGGCAGTCATGATTTCATCCATCTTTCCATCAATATAGCAGTATAAGCTCTGTTCTTCATACTTTACAGTTTCATCTACTCCCATCAGTCCGCATGTAGCCTATCTACATCAGACTTGGGGTGGAACATCCCATGCAATTTCCTTGTTTTTCTGTCCAAAATATCCAGCTCCTGTTGGTTCCAACCCATGTATTGGTAGACTATGTTTCCATATAGAGTTTAGATTTAAAAACCTTTCGAATTCTTCTGATGTATTCGGCTTCAATCTTCTTCTTCATAGCTTGGTTTTTCACCCGATCAGCCTCTAGTACTCCTAGTATCGTCTGCTCCCATTGCTCTGATTTCTTCACCATTTGGCATTCTGAAGCTGCTACCATTGATTTGTTTACCTCTCTGTAGAGTGGTCAATGCACATTTATCCAGCCCAAACTTCATACCGATGTCTTCACTGAAGATTCGAACAGTGTTGATAAGAGAATCTATGTCGCGCTCCGACTTCCCAAATAATTTCAAGTCATCCATGTATAACAGATTGATCTTTGCCTTGCTTTTGAATTCATATCCAAGTCTGGATCTCCTTAGCACCTGTGATAAAGGGTCATAGCCATCACAAACAACAGTGGAGATAAACTATCTACTTGAAAGATTCCTCCCTTGATAGTGACCTCTCCAAGCACTTCACCGTTGCGTTCCAGCAATTCCCAGCATTTCCAGAGACTCGTTGATCCAGGAGTGTAGGACCATGTCATAGGTTTTCCTGTAGTCGATCGTTGCCATTGCCAAGTTTGTTTTTCTTGTCTTTCATCACCCCTTTGTCGATGTATAGTTGATCCTTTGTACCCCTGCTTCCTCTCGCACATTCCTTCTGTTCCCATGGCGTTATATCTTGGTCATCGAGATGTTGGTAAATTTCCTTGGATAATATTCCCGTTAATACCTTCCACAGGACCGGGAAGTATGTGATTGGCCGGTAGTTCGATGGTACATTAACTTTGGTGGAATCATTAGGGATGAAGACTGTTCTTCCTTTCGTCATCCATTCTGGTGGATTTCCTCTCACAACAATTTCCTTCAGCCTTTCATGCAAAGTTGTGAATCGTTTTATCCAGAAAGCTTGCACTCCGTCTGGACAGGCAGCCTTCCATGGTGCCAACTTGTGGATGATCATTTCTAGCTGATTCTTGTTGATTGTCAAATCATCCTGGGGAATTATATTTGCCCACTCTTCTTCGGTTGTCTTCGATTGTGGTAATGTGGCTGACCCCACATGTTGCCCAGAAGGCAATCGTTGCTGCTGATTCAGGAACTTCATCTTTCATCTTTCCATTGATTTCTTGATAGAGCATTTTTCTGATTTTTCTCGAGCATTGTATTTTCCTTGTATTGTGCCACTCTATCAGTGCATCTCTTCATTTTCGCCGTAGTACTGATGATTCTTTGCTTCAATTCCTCTATCACCGTCACCATTCCTTTCCTCTGAACACCATACTTCTCATTCAGGTCATGGTAATCATTCATTCTGCTATGACCGTATCTCTGTCAATCTCGATAGATCTTTTCTCGATCCCTTTACCTTGTTTTCAAGTCTGCTTTTCCATGGAGGTAGGAGAGATTTTGTTTTGTCCCGTTTTCTGACACCTAGTCTCTCGGTTACTAGGATTGCTCTAGCATAGATAAGATCATTGGTATCCTCAGTGCTATCTGAGTACAGAAACTTTATTACCGAGTTGACTTTTTGAGTTTCTGTCAATCGCTATTCTCTTAGTATTCTTTAGACTATGGGGAGTGGGGCGATCAGCTGTTCTTAGACTTTAAAAAAAAAATCTCCAACAACCTCCCTTATCAGTAGGTGTATTTAGTTCTGTTTCTTTCGGAACTGTCGCTTCTCTCTCCTCTTCTTCCCTTTCTTGTGGAATCTCCTCCTGCTCATCTGTCACTGCTACCGGTACAGCCAACCTTCGTTTGATCTCTCTCCTCTCGACTTCTGTCAATAATTCATTTCTTTTGTGTCACACGTACCTGATCCGCCAGCCTCTGCTCTGATGTTGTGAATAGACCTCTGTCTTGTCAGATCTTGTGCATTCTCTTGATGTAGCCTCTTTCCTTGTCGGGTTTGCTCTTGAAATAACATTCCATGACGTTTGTGTTGTCTATTTTGCTCCATTCTCGTCTTGATTGTTTTATTATTATTATAATTATTGTTATTATTATTATTATTACTATTATTACAGTAAATAATGTTTAGCAAAGGGCCGATCTGCCTCACATTCCAGTGCACAAATAGGAAAAGATATCATACAGGGGGATTAACAGTATATACATTAAATATGTAATGTAAAGCATGGAATTCACAGTAGATAATAGTACATTTTCTATTGAACATCACGAAGCGAACAAAACAATCGTGGATTGAACGTCACACATACCTCTATAAAGAAAAAATATAAAAATCTCTCTTACATTTGTTTCTTGAATATGGTTAATTTTCCTTGTAATTTTGTAATATTTTATTTCTTGTCAGTTGTTTAGGCTGTATTTTATAAGAACACAAATTGCTCCGTATAAGAATATGATGTAGTATACTCATTAGCAGATAGCTTGTACAACACATTAATGGGGAAATCAATAACACGGGCCCGGAATGGATTATTGGGGGTACTCCCATGGTATATACATTTTTTGCAAGATTTTGAATATATACATATTTTGTATTTCTTCTTTATGTTTATAGATGATTAATTTAAACCAAAATTGTGCGATACCTGTGATTCCATGATAGCCTGTTCGATATAGATTCTGTCATATGAAGTATCAAGGCATACCTAAAGAGTACGGAAAATTATATCTTAGCAAAGTAATTATTGAATATAAAGGGAAAGCTATTGAAACATATTATGGCGTGTCCTGTTTCTCTTAACATGCTTAACGAAATGAGAATATATACTTTGATTCGGCAGTGTAATATGGAAACATAAAATTGAAAGAAAAAGGGTTGATACTTTTGCATTGTTCATAACGACTTCCAGTTGCTGTTAAATCCAAACCTGAAACGAACATTATCAACCTTCGGGAATTTTTTATGTTACGAGTGAATCACTTTCTGATTTTGTTTTCTTTTGCAAGACAACTCAGGACAGGGGCAAGCACAACATCCTCGGGTCTCATCGGCATCATTTTCAGAAGACGATGAACATGTAATGACAGGTCCCCAACCAAGGTAACTAATTGATAACTTTGGACTTTTCAGAACCGATCTGAATCAGCCCTAAATACTGCAGTACAGTGCTGTGCAAAGCTTTCCGACGAGGAAATGTATCTGAACATAAGTATTTCATGTAAAATGACGTGCGCGAAGCGAGAAGCAGCTGATGATTGTTGCCCAGTGTCCGCTTGGCACGCAGTGGCAGAATCAAGACTTAAAGTTTTATTTTTGTGTGTGGGTGATGTGTGCTCGGGCTACATGTCGTTCATCCGAAGGTTCGTAATTCCGAAATAATATATGGTTCATAATAACGATAATTCTGAAAATGATATAGGCTAGTAATTCCGAATATGATATAGGGTTATAATTCCGAAAATGAAATAAGGTAGCTAAAAAAATAATGGCAAGGAGATGCCGAACGACTGGGCCCCCAACTAAAAATCATAATTCAGATGATGTATAGATTTAAAGGAGAATGAAACTCAACAAACTTTAGCTGATAATCGTCTGGAAAATTGTCAGCCTGTTCAAAATATTTTGAAAATACTCCTATTTGATTAATCAGTAATGAGAACAATGTCTAAAGTTTGCAGATTCCTTGCTAGATATTGTTCCATGGGGGCTGCCAATTTGAAAAACTTATGTTATAGTCGAACATGTGCATTTACCTGTATGCAATGGATATGATGTTGCATAATGAATAGCTATGGCACAACTAAAACCACCATTGCAAAATGGCAGCCATATTGGTACCCCAAGCGTCTCGCACAGGGGATATCTAGGAGCAGTTGTATGTAGGTCTTTGTCATTTCTTTGAAGAATAGACCGCTTCTGTAATACACTAAAGGAAAAAAGAAACTTATAAAAGTTCAAGAGATCACCAAATTAAATTCTCTGCATGGAAATGTACCAAATTTGGATATAATGTTGATTCAATGCATGGCTTTAAATGACAGTCAATAACAAAAAGTTTTCTTCAATGCCACAAAAGAAATGTGCACTGAAGCAAAGGACTCTCTAATCCCCAAGTCACAAAGACAAACTGCAGCCTTGTACACCATATGCATGTCAATGAATGAAACAAAAGAATTTCAAAAGGGATTTGCAAGTTCATATCCAAACAGATTAATAGCCAGTATGTCCACCTCTAGCTTGCTGGCAAGCTGTACACCGTCTTCGCATGCTTCCGATCAGATTCGCGATGGTAGCCTGGGGAACATTGTTCCATTCCTCTTGCAGTGCTGCAATGAGCGTCTCCCTATTGATGGGTTGATTGTCACGCCTTGACACACGTCGACCAAGCTCTTCCCAGAGATGTTCAATTGGGGAAAGGTCTGGTGAACGGGCGAACCATGGCAGAACATCAATATCCTCTTGCTCGAGGGGTGCAAATCCCTTTTGAAATTCTTTTGTTTCATTCATTGACATGCATATGGTGTACAAGGCTGCAGTTTGTCTTTGTGACTTGGGGATTAGAGAGTCCTTTGCTTCAGTGCACATTTCTTTTGTGGCATTGAAGAAAACTTTTTGTTATTGACTGTCATTTAAAGCCATGCATTGAATCAACATTATATCCAAATTTGGTACATTTCCATGCAGGGAATTTAATTTGGTGATCTCTTGAACTTTTATAAGTTTCTTTTTTCCTTTAGTGTATATACAATTTTATGCACATAATTCTCTGAACACCTAGCGACAAGCCATTCCATGAACCTGCTTTTTATAAATGAGCCTCAATGCTTGGAATCCACTTTGCATACATTATTTGTAGCTATGTCCGGCAAGCTTTCAGGTTGTCAAGAACAACCTTTGTTTGAAAGGTATGCAAAAAATTTGCATACATTACCGAAGCGGTCTATTGGCAAACTATTGTCTGGCCAAGCAACAACTTGTGCATGCCAAACCCTGCTCAGCGACAGAAAGTGCCACGGCTATGAACAGCTGAACCAAATATCTTGACACAAATAGGTTTTATGACAGGATAAAAATATCTTCATTTGAATGTACATGACTTCAAAAGTGGTGTGTTATGAGAAAATCCAGTGTTATGCATTCCACTGGTGATCATGAGTGTCATCGTAGCTAGTATACATGTCAGTGGGTATCTCACAAATAGCACTGCTCTGACATTACTTCGTATAGAAAATGGCAGCCACATGTCTAGCATGATTATAGGATAATGTTTGTTGCCTTTCATTCCCCTTTAACAAACCCGTGCAAGATTTTTAGGGGGTTTCCCCTTTTCGTCTTTTTCTAATTTTTTCTTGTTTTTTTCTTTTCCTCTTTTGCTTTCTATTTAGTTCTGCATCAATCATTTCTTGAAACGTTCTAGTTTGGGATGTGGCGGGCGGCGTGGGGGCGTGGGGGGGGGGGGGTGGGTGGGAGGTGATGGCGGGGTTAAATACTTCAGAGGGCCTTACTGGTAGCTCTACAGGGTGGGACTACTCTTACTCCTTACCCACTTCCTGGAAACCCCAGTCGAATAGTTACGGTTTTCCCCTTTCCTTTTCTTAATTATATTTTTCCAAGACAATATGTACTATATTTAAGCTATTGCAAAAATTATATTGAAAGAAAATATTCGTATTTCTGGTAACTTTTTATGTATCAGGCAGTGTTGGGTACCTCGAGATCGATCTGGATCTAGAGACCAGTCTCGAGATCGACATCAGTAACCTCGATCTGGTTCTTGATCTCGAAGGTGTTGGTCTTGATCTTGATCTCGGAGCTTCTGTTCTCGGAATTTTCGCTCGAGATCGCTCGAGATCAACATTGTCAAGCGAAAAAGGTTTTAAAATCGTTCACGACTCGGCGAAAACACGACTCAGTGTTGGGTACCTCGAGATCGAACTTCGAGATAGATCTTGATCTCCAGACCAGTCTCGAGATCGGCATCAGTAACCTCCATCTTGATCTTGATCTGGATCTTGGACTGTCTGATCTTGATTTTGATCTCAGACTCTCTGGTCTTGGACCCAACACTGGTATCAGGCGTTGTTGGAATAAGGGATTTTTTTGTTTCCGCGGATAGGATAACATGACAGGGTTGGAGGATAGAGACCTCGTCCCGGCAGGGTATGGAAGGGGCAAACAAATTTTGCTTTTTAAAAATTGAACTTATAAGGCCTTGTAGATCATATTATAAACACACAGATTACAATATATTTTAAATCTGAGCCTAAGTAAGAGTATAGAGATTCTCTAAAGTTTATATAACATAGAAATAAGCCTTATATTAAGCTTATAGCATGGACCCTACTACAGATGGACTAATAACGGGAGTCTTTCTTTGATCACATCATGACCGCCGCCACCTGATAATGTGTATGTTGATGAGCACATTCATTTGTCGCGACAATGTTGATTATGTAATCCCGAATCGCCACAGACAAAACATCCTTTTACCTTTCTTCGAATTTTCATTTTGCTGAAGTGTAATTTCAGGAGATGTATCGTGATTTAAGACCAGTTAGAGGAACAGCGAACCCCCAATTATGACAATTTGTATGATATGAGATTATTATTACAGAAGTGGACATGAATCTGACCTTGCCTAACTTTGAAAAATACATATCCTCTACTGTCCTATTACCTCATATTCCTGAAAAATGGATCGGATAAGTTTCGAAATGAAATTTAAAATCATTATGTTTCAGCCAAATTTACAGGTCTCTCGTAAACTACTTCTAATTTCCTATTAAAAAATGTATATATGATAATTTTCATTTTTACCCCACAACTGCACATGCATTTCCATGATTTTAAGCCATTTATTTTCTTCTGCGCATGCATTTTGTTGATTTCTCTAAGCACAGTTCTGGTTCTTTTATGGCTGACTGGCGGCGGTCGTGATGAGATCAAAGTTGAGAAGCATATTTAGAATGTCAATGTCATTGTGATAATTTTGACAGAGTCAGGTGTATGAATTCATTATGGCACCGATCAGCGTCCATCTGTAGTAGTGTCCATGTTCTTACTTTTTCCTTCTTATTCTTAAAAATTTTCTTCACCCATTAAAAAAAAAATCTCCTTTATATGCTTTCTGGTCTTTCTTCTTCTTTCCCTTTTTTCATAGGGGGGGGGGGGGGAGGAAATATTCGAACCTTATAAATAGTTTCGTTTCCTTGCGACGGTAATATCTTATCGTGACTCTATTTCATTTTACCACTGAATCCGCCTTCCTTTTTCTTTTTCTTTTTTTTTCCTTCCGGAATTATGAGCCCTTTCTCACTTTTGGAATTACGAACATTCGCATTTATGAACTTATTTTTCATTTTGGGAAATACGAACCTTCGGAATTATGGACCCTTTTTCATTTTCGGAATTATGAACCTTCGGAATAATGCAACAAATGAACAATATGGCGGATAATGTTAGCTATGGAAATCTGATGAAAAATTTTCAGCCTTAAACTAAAATAATCGAAGGATTTTTATTGTTTTATTATATTCAATAATATTTACTCAGGATAACAAGACTACTTGTAGGACGGTTTTACATCTTGGTCCTGGTAATCGCGTGAGAAAAAGACGTGGGCAAGACCCCATTGCTCTTGTACTTCCGTTGTTTTGAGTCCAGAAAAGAATAGATCCTATTTTTTTTTAAAGAGGGAAATAAATGGGTGGGTGGACGCCTCAAAAAAACCTTAATGAATGTGGAAAACTATGATTCGGACTTGTTGTTGGTGTCCAGGGGTGAAATCCCCACCCACTGAGCTTTTAGATATTTCAGTAGAGAAAAAAGAAATCATCAACCCTCGATATACCATAGTCTAGGAGCAGCAATTATGTATGGCATATAAATGCTTAATTCCCCAGAAGCACTGAAAATTTTTCATCAGTTTCGAGGTGACTCATCGCTCCTCTGTATGTTATATAATCTTATGGAATTGGGTCCAAGGCACAAAACCATGGGAAGGTCAAACTTACCTTTACCTTTTTATGATCAGTATTCCGTTTACAGGGGCGGGGGGGGGGGGGGGGGTTGAGGAGCTGTTCATAAACTTCAGTGGCGCACTATTCTAAAAAAAAATACCCAAACAACCAACTACTATTCAACAAAACAATGATTTTTGGAAAAATATAGATTCAAAAGTGAACATAAATCTAGTTGATTTTCTGTATTAAATTTATCATTTTGCCACAGTTAAATTGACTTCATCGGTATGATTTGTTGCGTTCTGGACTCCCGTACGATCCCCGTTCAACCCTCAGTGTTCAAACATTCATCCAGTTAATTAGCCAAACATTCACAACATACTTATCGAAATATCTAATTCTTCATTATAATAACGATGAAAACGGAAAATTTCAGAGTCATGGTTTTCATATCTGATCAAGACTGTGATTTATCTTTTAAAAAAGAAAGAATAGGCCTATTCACAGGCGCACGAGGCCGTGGGGAGGGGAGGGGGATGGGAGGAGGATGGCTGGCCAGGGCTGCAGCCCCCTCCCCGAGGATAGAATGGTCAAATTTCCACTTTTTGTGCAACGATCGCCTTATAGGCCAGGAGCCTGTCCCTAAATAGTCACCCCAAGTTTACCCATAATTGTTGACCCCTTAAACTTACTTAGACCATCTGAGTTATTGACAAAATGGTTGTCAGCCTGAACGTAGCCGCCGGGTTTAGGCCCCAAAGCCCCAAAAGAGACCAGAAATTTGGTCGATGTCACCCCATCTCCCCCATGCACCAAGCTTTGTCAGTAGGAAGTAGTATTACTGGACATTACAAAACACAAAAATCTGACAAAAAAATTCCGTCGGGATGGGGTGTCAGACGGCTCCCCAAATTTGGGGTTAATTTGTTGATTAATAAGTTATTAAATTAGGAAAAATGTATTGCTTTCTCAAAAGTCGCTAAAAGATATTGTCAGGATTATGTAAACACACCCATTGTCACTCTTCACCTGTTTGACAAGGCATAATAGAAGAGCTTTTCAGGTATCTGTGGCATGTTACAATTTAATAATTTATTAATCAAAAGACAAATCAACACCAAATTACACCGCTGGAAGATCATTATACTCAAAATTATGTAATGAAGGTTTGCATTGAATTAAATAAAACACTTTTGAGTTATTATAGTCAGAAAGAAAGAAAATGTTTTTTTTCTTTACATACAGAGCATTTAGGGGGGCAAATCGTCAAAGGGCACTTTGGGGTTTTCCTTTCAGGTGGTCTGACACCCCCTTCCCGATGGACAATTTCGTCAGTTTTTATATTTTTGGAATGTACATTCATAGCTTTTCCTTCTGACAAAATTTGGTCCCCTGGCTTCAAGGGGAAAAATTTACCCTAATACTTAAGGGCCGTCTGACACCCCATCTCGACGGAAATTTTTGTCATTTTTGGTGTGTTGGTGTTTTGTAATGTCCAGTCATACTACTTCCTACTGACAAAGGGGGAGATGGGGTGAAATCGACCCGACTTTGGGTCTCTTTTGGGGGCTCTGGGGGCTATACCCGACGTCTACGTTCAGGCTGACAACCTTTTTTTTCTTAATAACTCAGATGGTCTAAGCAACCGTAAGGGGTCAAATCTTATGGGTAAAATGGGGTGACTATTTCGGGACAGGCTATCATATTAACACATGAATGGTAGATTTCAGCATGGCAGCCACATAGCCCAGATACTTGGCAAGCTCCTCTATTATGTCTTGTGAAACAGGTGCAGATGGACAATGTGTATGTTTACACAATCCTGACAATATCGTTGACTACTTTTGAGAAAGCAATACAATTTTCACAATTTAATAACTTATTATTGAAATGGTCTTTTGACATCAAATTGCACCTCAAGAAATTTACAATACTTAAAATTGTATTGTGTAAATTTGACGTGAACAGAATGAGACACTGTGGAGTTATTAAGGTTTTAATGCCAAGAAATGTTTCTTTTCCACATCCTGAGCATTTTGTGTTTTTCAGGGGCGTGTTACACCCCCTTCCCGATGGATTTTTTTGTCAGTTTTTAAATGTTTGTACTGACAAAATTTGGTCTATTGGCCTTAAGGGGGAAATTTGTCCCAATTTTCAGGGGCCGTCTGACAACCCATCCCGACGGAAAATTTTGTCAGTTTTTGTGTTTTGGTAATGCATAGTCATAAAACTTCTGACAAGATTTCATGCATAATGTTAGTTGGGTTGAAATAGACCCGACTTAGGGGCCCCCTTTTTTTTGGGGGGGGGGGGGGTGTTCTGGGTTTTTTTGTGAATGACATGGATGGTCTAAGTAACTTTAAGAGGTAAAATCTCATATGGAATATGGTGTTGCTATTTCGGGACAGGCTCATGGCCTAGTAGAAATTAAATTCAAATTTCATTTATATGCCGCGCCCTCTTGTGACTGATAACATAAATTGCTGTTCTATTACGACTATGTGAACTTTCCTGCCATTGAAGTTCATGATCAGCTCCTCGACCCCGCCTCCTCCCCAGCCCGCCCCTGTAAACAGTAAACTGATCATAAAAAGGGAAACCACTAGTAAACCACTAGTTTAATTCTTATTTTTTACATTTCCAGTTGACATGTTTTTACATTTGTGCTGACGGGTCTTTCGCTATCGGGTCTTTCGCTATTTCAGGGATTTTAATGGTCAGGAAACCTCACACACAACTTACACACGCACACACACATACATTATTCAAGCAATTAATTTTTACATTTGCTACATTTGACATGTTATGACATTTCTAAATTTGTAGGCAAAATGTTTTTACATATGTGGGCAAAATTGTTTACATTTGTGGTTATTTTTACACTTGTGGTTGACATGTTGTGACATTATTTTGTGGTTATTTTTACATTTTCGGGCGCAATGTTTTTACATTTGTGATAGATTTTTACATTTGTGGGCTCTACATTCCGCTCCTGGTAATAAAATTACGAATTTGTTCTGTTTTAACAGCGAAATGGTTGGTATTTTAGAGGAGACTATTGCGGAACTTGCCGATGAGCTTGGTAATCACAAGGATCTGCATAAATTGGCATTAGGATTAGGCTTCACCGACATTAAGTGGAAGACATTCAAAGCATCCAATACAGGACGAGATGGCCAGGTCGTCAGCGAAGGGACAAGGAACATGCTCCTGGACTGGAAAAGGCGTACCCCTACGCAGTCTCAGACAATAATGCTGAGCAATGCTCTTAGAGGGGCTGGATATGTAGAGCTTGCAGAAAATTTCTGCAATTTAACTGGAATGTTTTAGATTTTGTTCTTTATTCAACCTCATTTCGAAAGTCATTCCCATATAAACACAAAATCTTCATGTAAATTCACATACCGACACATAAAAGCGCTTTAATCCAGCTTAACATTTACAACACGGGAAGAAAGTGCTAGAACATCTAAATCTGAAATGAAAGAAAAATCTCTCCAATTAATCCTCAATAAAGATAACAATATAACTTCTGAATGTAATCATGTTGATGGAGATCATCCTTCCACCTTGAATGTCATAACCATTTATTAAAAATACTATGTCATTACTGCTGGGTTTTTTTTATCTCATACATTTCGCTAAACTTAAAAACAATTTAGTCTTGTCGCTTATGCTAATGTTATATGTCTGAATACTTGTAGTTTTGTTACTTCTATGTTCTAATCAATCATTTCTGTAAGCGTAGTCTGAGTCCAGATGTAGGGGCTATTTGCTCTACATTATTACCAATGCAAATGTTTCTTTCGAAGGGTGGAATGAGCAGTAGAGGCATTTCATAACCACGCATGCGGAGAATAAAACTTCTATACAGTATCGACAGTTGCACAATGGTGCAATGAGTTCCAATCCCACCGTTATTTGCAATGTTTGCATTTCACAATGACTGTTAATATTTCTGAAGTTGGATTAAATGTTTGTGTTCTTTACCTCATTTTAGCTTTTACTTCAGGCCCGTCCCTGTGAGCCTAACCCTCGCCGTTTCAGGCCGCAGCGTGCAGGCATTGCTGCATTGCGACTGAATTTATTCCGGTAAAGTGCATGATTTCCTACATGTATTTTTAGACAATAAATTAGGTTATTGGCAATCTGGATTTCGCCTTGGAACTAAAACAGGTTTTCTTTAATAAACCGGTATCTACTTCCTCATTTTTAGAATCCATTGTCACATCAACTCCCCATAGAAAAACCAGTAGAAAATTTCTACTGGTTTCTACTGGTCAATTGCCTATTGGTTTGTACTATGTTTTTTACTGGTCAATATCTACTGGTTTGAATATGGAAAGTGGACCCCCTAACCAGTAGAAACCAGTAGAAATATTTTTAATGGCTCCATTAGAAAACCAGTAGAAATCTCTACTGGGACCATTACAAATCAGTAGAAACCCAGTATAAGTTTCTACTGGAACCAATAGAAAATAGTAGAAAAACCTACTAGGACCATTCGGAGACCAGAAGGAATCACTTCTAAAACCATTAGGATTCCAGTAGAAATTTCTAATCGTTTCCAAGAAATTTCTAATGGTATCATCCAGGAATTCTACTGTAAACCTACTAGAACCATTAGGAGACCAGTAGGAATCACTTCTAAAACCATTAGGATTCCAGTAGAAATTTCTAATGGTTTCAGCCAGGATTTCTACTGGATTCCTACTTATCTCATAATGGTTCCAGTAGTGGTATTCATTTGAATGCATCGCGAAGGAGGTCCACTGAATCTTCCTCTACTGAGTTTGTTTTTATCTACTTCTTGATGTTTTATTTATACCATTGATGAACCTGTGTTCATTACATATGCTCATTCGATTTTCTTTTCTTGTAGAAGTGAAAACCCATTGTAATGTTGTTCATACACACTTTATTATCTTTGTTGTTTCTATAATTAATTATTGCAATGTTGGTATGTTAATATATTCCTCATTATACTGAATTTAATATTTATGTATAATCGATGATTTAGAAATTCCTCAAATTTGCACGTTATTCTTAGCTCCAGTGCTGATTGTTTTCTGCCACATGACGTTCCAGCGTTTAGATTGTCTTAAGTATGTTATGCCAACAGAGATTCACTATGTTTTCTTTTCATTTTCATCCCCATCATATGTTTGTTTTCTCTACTCGTTTTTTTTGTTGGTCATCACTTTTCCTCCATTCCTATTTGATTTCTATCGATTTATTTCTCTTCCTACTGCATGTGATCGACACTTCCTTTCCTTACTCTTCTTGAATATAGCGCCATTACTTCTTCTATACAGTATTTCTCCTTATCGCCAAATGTCAACGATGAGGGAGTATTTTTTTAATCTCATAATGATGTTTAACTCTGACGATAGGCAATCGCTGCCATTTCATAGGCTTAGTGATGACGATTTCTTTGATTTACATAGACCTATTCAGTCTGATGATGTGTCTGATACTTCTGCTATTTCTTATGATAATCTTATAGATAACATTAACGCTTCAGCTGCAAATCTGGCGTTCGATTTTGATTTAGATGACCCTGTCCAACGTGGAACTACTAACTATATAACCATCAATCAATTTTCAAAGCTTTCAAAATATTTTCAAAATGTTACATTTTCCATCCTTCATTTAAATATCAGAAGTTTGAATAAGCATTTTGATGACCTTCTTTCACTCGTAGATAAACCCATGCCAAGCCCCTTTACGCTGATTGGCCTCACAGAAACTTGGCTTAATTACGATTCAAAGCACCCATTCCTTCTAAAAGATTATGGCTTCATCAACAAAAAAAGACAAAATCGAGCTGGTGGGGGAGTTGCTCTCTACATCCTTAAATCATTTAACTACACTATCTTGGGTGAAATCTCTGTTTCTAATACAATTGTTGAATCCCTTTTTATTGAAATTGTGATTCCTGGTAATAAGAATATCATTGCCGGTGTTATTTATCGATATCCTAGCTCAAATGCTCAAGAATTCTTGCAATATTTTTTCCAATTTGTTAAGAGACGTCAATTTTGACAATAAAGACTTCTTCTTAATGGGAGATTTCAATATAGATTTATTGAACCATGAACATAACAATATTTCTCAAGACTTTCTTGAAGTAATTTTATCTGCTTCTTGCTTGCCACTCGTTTCTAAGCCAACGCGTGTTGCTAATGCATCTGCTACTTTAATTCTCGCAACCCCAAATACGCAATTTCGCCAACAGATGGCGTTTGTCATGCAAACCACCAAAGAGATTCAATCATACCAGTATGCCCTCCGAAGGAGGGCTAGAGAGTCAACTAAAATCTGACCTTTGACATTCCATAGGCTTTGCATTGGATGCATTGTGGGAGCTTTGTCCAATTTGAACAGTGAGCTAGGAGGGTCAATTTGAATAAATGTTTATTCATGAGGAATGACGTCAAAAACTCGTCAAATACTGTTCGATGATTGGTTAGTTGCTCATATTAACATAATGTTTTATGTATAAGATCATACATAATTCATTTTTTTCATTCCCACAATTCCCTACGATTTGGACACGAAATAGGGAAAATGGCGGCCGTACGGGTAGTGCTACTTTTGTGCCATTTCAACACAAATCTCAAAAAAACTTCGTTTTTGAGAAATTTTTGTTTTAGAAGGAGTTTGTCTAGTAAATCTCACGAAAGCAGAAAATTCTCCGGGGACATTCTTATCAACGTAATGGCGTATGATACCATGAAATGTAAGTAAATATGTATTTTGTTTAACGTTCCTCTTAATAATTGGGATGTGTTCGTCGTGGCTGCTAGTGAGTTCACTGTACAAAACGTATTATCCCACATCCCACCCAGTCCACCTCTCTTGCATTACAAAACAAAATTTTTATCTTTGATTGAACTCTAAAACGGTCATTTTAAATAGTCAACTGGTAATGTTTTTCGAAAAGATCAGAAATTTTCCGAAGATCTGTATATTATGACAGTGCTCAAGCCTAAAAAGTAAAGCGCATGGCATCATTACCGACAATCTGCGGTAGATGTTGACCTGTTCAAAATTGATCATGACACTGAATGCACAAGATCCTCACTCTGGGGAGCTGGGCCGCGCCGGGTAAGATCTTGCCCAGCGGTCTGTTAGTTTTTGGTGCGCCGATCCTGGCCGGCTAAACTGGACTTTGCCTACGATGGCAAAAATTGCAGGTGCCCTGCATCTAGGCCTACCATAGCCTTGAATTTTGTTTAAGTAAGAAAGATCAACGTAGAATTTGAATGACAATGTCTTGAATCATGCTGGACCAGTTTACAATGTTCTTTATTATATATAACATAATGCTGCTTCTGAGAGCTGTCTCAATTTCTTTTGTGTGTCTGTAGTGACAACCATGACGAGTCACCACTGTCACTGAAACGAGAGTAGTATGCGAGTATAATATTATTAATCTAAACATTAGATCTGTGGCATGCTTTTATTATTACCATGATCCTAACCTTTTGTTCTCTTTTGATTGCAGAGCTATTGGACCAGTGTAGAGAAACACGGGGACCAGGACCAGATCATCCAATATCGTGATAGACCCTACCTGGGGCTGGGCTGTAGATTATTGTCATCCACTCACTGCAGGAAACCCAAGTTGAACTGGAAAGGTAAATTGTTTTTTGAAAATGTAGACCTCTAAGCCCTCATAATTGGTGTAAATTTCAATTTGGCCATTGCTTAGTCTTAGACATTGTACTAGTAACTCTGTAAGATTAGATCTTATATTTATATTAGACTTAGATGTGTATCTGTTTTCTGTAGACCGTACGTAGATGTAGTCTGTACAGTCAAAATCAAAATTCTAAAGTCCAGTAAATTAATTTGATTATACCCGCTTACGGATTTCGCCATTTTAAAGTTTACTAGATGTCTTGGTCTAGGATTAAAAAGGGAATGGAAGATGAAAATATGTACTTCTGTTAAATGATTTAAACTTAGATTTACATTTCTATCATTATTGAAGGAAGAACAACAAATGCAGTGGTGGATTTAGGGGGGGGGGGGGCAATCCTGGCCCGTGCCCCCCCCCTTTTTGAAACAACAGTATGCATTGTGCCCCCCTTTTTGAACAGAAAACCTGTTTTTGTTTTTGTTCTTGTTTTGTTTTGTTGCTTGTCAGATATTTATGGAGGGAAACTGGACCCTATAACCCCCCCCCCCCCCCCACTGAGCGACATTTGGAGGGCTTGCAAGACCAAAAAATATACAGATCTCCCTCCTAGCAGTTTCCCAAAGTTGACAATCCAGCATTTGTGTGCACCCCCCCCCCTTATACAAAATCCTAGATCTGCCCCTGGATAGGTGTACCCATTTTTGTTTCCTTCTTTAAAATCCAGTACACAGTCTACAAGAAGTTTACTTTTTTTGTCCTTTCTTTTTGTTTTTATGATGCAGGTTGTCCAAGGAAGCTCATCAGTTACATGGCTTGTTAAGTGTCAAGTAACGGAGTCATTGCGGATCAAAGTATTTTCAACTTTATTATCATTTAATGTTTAATTTATTAAATTTTCCAGAGATTTATTGCTAATTTACCTAATGGCAAATACATGTATTCTAAATGTCAGAAATGTGTAACTTTTATTTATTAATTAATTTTTTTTTTTTTTTTTTTTTTTTTTTTTGGGGGGGGGGGGGGGGGTTCAGGGTTGTATCAAGGCTATTGAATGGCCCTTATTGCAATCACTTGACATTTCACTCTCATAGCATTTATAGATACACCCCAAATTCGTAATTTTGAAATAAAAGCAAAGACTTTGTCTACCACACATTTACCTTTTGTAGGTCTACATGTCCATGTACACGTAATTGAAAAAAAATTGTACATGTAGTTGGTATGATTGGCCCATTTGAAACATGATTATTTGAAAGTGATTAATCTTGAGCCTAATTCTAAAATCTTTTCACACTTCGAAAAAGTACTTAATAAAAACCTTTTAAGTTAGGCACAGTCAGTTATCATGTCACCTCAGACTAATGCAGTAATTTAAATTCGAAATATAACCAATAAATTTTCAAATCAAATAATTTTCCTTTTAATTCCAATGTAATTTAGAAAAAGAGTTAGAAAATTGTGGCTTGACTATTATTATGAAAAATGATTTTATTTCATCATCTTTAATGCAACTTGTGTTTATAATTGTATGCATAAGTAGTGCATTAGGATTTAATCATATTTATTTGATCTTCAAGGGATAATCCCTTTCATCAGCTCCATCAAGCTATCCTGCGATAGCTATGATTATTTTTCTTGAAACACAAATGGATTTATAATCTGTAATTCATATAATTTGTTCCTTTTTATCATCTGTGCAATAATTGTGCAATCAATCTGGGGCATGTTTCTAGGCAAACGAATCAGGCGCTCGGGAGTTTCAGCTCACGCCAAAATTTTCAAAACTACCAATAATTGGACAAACATTGCCTCATATTATTTTGGGCAGTAAGGTGGTCTCTTTGTACTTTTATGTCTTGTATATTCTTATGATAATTTGAAGGGATGTACATGGATGTACATTATAATCCACCTATATATCGGATGTCACTAGATAGATTTAAACTTACAAAATGAAATAAAATAGCAATTGGTATGCCGCCCCCCCCCTCACCTGCCCCATGATTTATTGTCCATGAACCATATGTTATAATCTGTATATTGCATTTCAAGAGAGCATTAACTTTTATGTTGATAAGTGAGTTATTTTAATAAACACCATTTCACATTGATAAATTTCTATTTGTTGTTTTTCCCCATAATTTTGTGAAAGATGTGATGATGATGATGATGATGATGATGCAGACACAATATGGCATGTGTTCTGAAGTGTGATGGTGGATTGGTATAAATACAGCCTTATGCAACCTTGAATAACTGGATGATAGACTGAATTGTGTGGGTTTCTGCTGATGGACTCATTTTACAAGAAGATGAAGAAGAAAAAAGGAGAAAAAGGAGAGGAAGAAGAAAATAAAAATCAGATTTTTGAGCTTTGTTGTTTTAGTTGTTGGGTTGTTTTGTTTTTTTTTTTTTTGGTTGTTTGTTTTGTTTGTATGTTTGTATTTTTTTTTTTTTTTTTGGGGGGGGGGGGGTGGGGGTACATGCAGCAGCAGTGCATGGTGGTACATATTGGGTCATAGGGAGCACATTTTCTCTATACTTCTGTTTTACTTGAGATATGATATGCCAGATCTGCAATGCATAAGGAAAGCGTTCAAAGAAGGGAAATTCATCGAAGGAAGGCTTCTTCCTCCTCTTGTTTTGTTCTTGTTCTTCTTCCTCCTGCTCTTCCTTTTCTTCTTTTTACTTCTTTTTTTTTTCTTCTTCCTCTTCCTCTTTTCCCTCCTCCACTTCCTTTTCCTCTTCTTTTTCTTCATCTTCTTCCTCTTCCCCTTTTTCCTTTTCCTCTTCCACTTCTTTTTCTTCATCTTCTTGTTCTTGTTCTTCTTCTTCCTCCTGCTCTTCCTTTTCTTCTTTTTACTTTTTTTTTTCTTGTTCTTCTTCTTTGTCATTTTCTGCTCATTTTGGCTACACAAGTACAGTAAGCCTAAAGTACAGTTCAATTTTATGTTAATTAGTTTTAAAAAGCTCATGAATATTCAGATTTATAATTTCAATAATTTTACGCGCTGCGCGCAGGCCAAAATCTGATTTTCGCTGGTACACTGAAAAAATTTCGGCTTCATAGGCTAATACATGAAAAGTGGGAGCAGTGTGTACTTTTGACCCGCCGGAAATGCCCCCACGGAAAGCCGGATGCAGAAGCGGAGTTGAGACCCCCTGCAAACCACACATGCGCAGTGCTGACAATATCACAATAAGCCAGTTCGGGGTTAGCCTTTTGACAAGGCCCTCGTGACTTGGCTATTTTTCTCGGCAAGTAAGCTAGTAGTGGCTGCATAACAAGACTAGCTGCCCAGCCCGGTGAATGCGCGATCGAGCGACGTGAGTCCGAGGGCCTTTTGGAACCTGGCCTGTATTTCTTATGTTATCCTTTGTTCCTAGCGAGGATCTGCTACCTTATAGGTAGGAGCCAATCAGCAAACGTATCTTCGCATGACGTCAGCATACATTTGGTATGCAAATTCGCCTTCATCTCGAGCTAGTGCGGCCCGTGCAAGCTACTAGTACATCAATCATGGAAAGCAAGCCCCGCAGATACCGTTGTGATTGGTCGATAATCCTCGGTAGGTGTGTTAGCATACGAATGTCAACTCGTGAATAATTCATATCGGACAATGGAAACCCAGGTTCCAAAAGGCCTCGCGACTAAAGTCGCTCGATCGCGCGTTCACCCGGGCCGTGTTGATTCTTTTCGTCGCCGGCTAGTCTCATCTCAGGCACAGCATGACGAGGAAAATAGCCAAGTCACGAGGCCTTGTCAAAAGGCTAGTTCGGGGTTAGCGCATGGTACAAATTACCCCAAATATCCACAGATATTTTAGACATGGAGGGTCCCTTTATGTGCACTTCAGAAAAATAACTCTGGGAGTGATAGAGGTGCCTCGTGAATAGCTTTTGTTTCCCCCTTTAAAAAGAATACTTCCACCTGGATATCATGGAATGCACCATTAGTGGATAATTGAATAATGATTACATGACATTCATGAACACATATCGAATATTAGTGTCAGTGGGTTTTAGAATTTGGTACAGATGACCTTTATCTGCTCATGCTCAGATTGCATCTCCAAAATGGCTTATTGGGTCTACAAGTGTTTGTCTTTTTGCATTGAAAATGTAAACAGGTATTACAAAAATCCTCGAGTTTGAGTATAAATTAACCGACATGTTTGAAAACATACCATGATTTATTGAGACAATTGGTTGCATTTGCATTGGTTGCATTTGAGTGGTTTATGTCATGCGATCCAAAAATTAAGCATTTTAGCACTCATTTTATTCATAAGCCGTAGTATTTCAATACGGAAGTGAAGTTGACGAAGATGCGGACCATTTCCATGGATAATTTTGCCCTCTACGTCGAAAACTGCATATTTGAGGTAGCGATAACTGATTTTTTTTCGAACGTTATTCCACATCCTGAGTTTTATATTATTTTATCTGACATAACTGATCATTAACCTATTGCAATGTTTTATCCACTAGGTCAATCTATTAACAGAAATAGTTCTTCAATATATGGACGTAAAGTTAATGCCGAAAGCTTAGCACGTTGTGCTATTAATCTGGAAAATTTTGATTCGTCGTGTATATATACTAATGAAGACATTAACCGTTCATATGAAACTTTTCCGAATCAATTGGATATTAATATGCCGAAACAAAAATTCAAAACCAACTATAAGGAAACACCTAAGCTCCCATGGATTTCTAAATTCATACTACGCTCAATTAATCGGAAGAATAATCTCTTTTATAAATATAAAATAAAAGTTACTGAAAAATCAAAGGAAAAGTATACATCCTATAGAAACACATTGACTCAAATCATTCGCCTTGAAAAAAAGAAAATACTTCGTAAATCGTTTGGAAATGTTCAAACACGATATGCAAAATACCTGGAAAATTATTTTGACAGATAAAAGATCTGAAATAAACAAAATCATGTATAACCATGAAATTGTTGAAGATTCCAAAGATATAGCGAATATCTTTAATACTTACTTTTCTTCAATCGGCAACAATCTCTCTAAAAATATTCCCCCATCAAACAGAAATTATATTGATTTTTTAGGCCCTGCTAATCAAAATTCTATTTTTCTCTCTCCTACAAATACGCAAGAAGTCATTAATATTGTATCCAACTTACAGAATAAAAAAAGTTCCGGTTTTGATGGAATTAATAACCTAATGTTGAAAGCCATTATTCCTTTTATTGTAGATCCTTTGGTCCATATTTTTAATTTATCATTGATGCATGGTAAATTCCCCAATTCCATGAAACTAGCAAAAATTATTACATTATTAAAAAAAGGTGACAAACCTGAAGTAGGTAATTATCTGCCAATCTCGTTACTATCTTCTTTTTTTCAAAAATTTTGGAAAAGATAGTGTTTACTCGAATGATTTCTTTCCTTAAAAAATACGATATCCTCTCTAATTTCCAGTTTGGTTGTAGGGAGAAACATAGTACTGTTCATGCTTTGATGTCTATTGTTGAGAAAGTTGCCCATTCAATTGACTCGTCTTCTCACACAGTAGTTATATTCCTGGACTTCTCCAAGGCCTTTGATACGATAAATCATGATATTCTACTTCATAGACTTGCTCATATTGGTGTCCGTGGAAAGGCCTTGGAGTGGTTCAGGAGCTACCTTTCTAACAAAAAACAATTTGTTTTCTTAAACGAGCAAGCATCAGATTTTAAAGATATTTCTTGTGGCGTCTCTCAAGGAAGCCTGTTAGGGCCATTATTGTTTATACTTTATATAAATGATTTTCATAAATCATCCGATTCCCTGTCATTCATCTTATTTGCAGATATCACCAATTTATTTTTTTCTCACAGTGATCCAAATGTTCTTGTCGATGTAATCAATAGAGAGTTGCGTAACATATAAGAATGGATAAGGGCTAATAAATTATCATTGAATCTTTTGAAGACGAAATATATATTGTTTAGTAACTCATTAGTATCATTACCTACTGATATTGTTTTTGACAATATCCCTCTTGAGCAAGTCTCTCAAACCAAATTTTTAGGGGTTTTGGTTGACAGTAAACTTTCCTGGAAAATCCACATCGAAAATATTTGTAAAATTATCTCTCGCAATATCGGTATCATTAACAGACTTAAATCACACCTTCCTCAAGCATCTTTACTTATGCTTTACTCATCTCTTATTTTACCATACTTAAACTATGGTCTTTTGGTTTGGGGCAACACTCATCAAACACTGCTGGAAAGAGTTTTACTACTACAAAAGAAAGTCATTCGTATAATTTGTAATGCTCCTATACGTGCCCATACGGATTCTCTTTTCCTTGAACATAACATCCGAAAAATTAAAGATCTTGTATGTATAAATACAATTGTGGTACTCTACCATGTGCGTTTCACGATATGTTTCTAAAAATCGTACAATTCACAAATATCCCACCAGACAGTCGGATGAATTTCATTTACCATTTTTGAGAACATTTTCTGCACAAAACACATTTATTTTTGAAGGTCCTAAACTTTGGAATACTTTGCACCATGATTTGAAAAAAATCATCTTCACTCACAATCTTTAAGAGAAATCTAAAAAAAAAATTATTGGCTCCTTACAAAACCTAACTGGCTTTGTCAGTTGTTTGTAGCATTTAGATTACCTCTATATATGCAGCATTTAAATGTGTATGTGTGTCTATGTATATATGCATCATTATTATTATTGTTTTTATTATTATTATTATTATTGTTATTATTATTATATGATCATTATTATTTTTTTTATTATTATCCAAAGAACTCGTCACCACTCGTCAACCAGGAACATCCTCTTACTATTTCCCTTTTCACACGAATCGATGTTGCGCGCTACCTTTGTTTTGATTCGTTACATCTATTCATCTCTCATTCGTCATTCCTCAGTCCCACATGCAGTCAATTTCTCTCCTCTTTCTGCCCTTCCTTTTACTTTTCCCTGTTTACTTTCACACATTGTATATGATATATTTATGCTTTCCCCTCTCTGTTGGCCATTATCCTCTTTTTTGTTGTTATGTAAATTACTATTATTGAATACTTTCACCTGAGGGGTCCACAATTTACAAGCGCAGTTTCACAGTGGACCTTTCCATTTCCAACCAAACAAAAATAAAATTATTTATCATACCGCGATAGCTTAATAAATCTTATCTAATCTACAATTCTGTTATATTTATGTTTTGTATTGCGTGTATCCTACTTTGTTGATTTAATGATATTTATGTGAATTGTATATTTCTCTTTTGTTGGAAATGAAAAAAAAAATAAAACTGAAACTGAACTGAACTGAAACCCAAAACCATAACCCTAAACTCTAAACCCTAACACCAACCCTATAACCCTAAATATTGTTTTCATTTAAGGAGGCTGTCGCAAAAGGAAGTTTATCCTAGTATATAAGTAAAAGTAGAAATAAATTAAATTGAAACAATGAGTCCTAAAATTAGACCGAGAGAGGGAGGGAGGGTGTGGGAGGGGTTATCCCCCTCCCACACCCTCCCCCTCTCGGTCTCTTCGCTCATTGGCGTATATAGGGGCAGGGGGCACGTGCCCTTGGAGGGGTATAAAAAACACAAAGGAAAGAAAGGAAAAAAAATGGGGGAAATGAAGTTTCCGCAGGATGCACTAGAAATCTAGTTTTTGAAGGTTTGAAATGCGAAAATTTTCCAAAGCTTAGTCGCTTTGCTCCCTGGCATAATTATTTTCTTTCAAGATCTCGTAATTTCGCGCCCCAGTAGACCTATATAGTTTTTTAAATAGCTTAATTCCCTTTTTCTTAAAGGGCCGCCCATGGGCCACCCGCGGTATCTAGTAAGAAAAAAAAGGTACTATGTTGATGCATAATATAATATCATCCTAACTTTTGTCATGAATAAAAGTGTCAAGTTCCTTGTTCTACCACGTACAAATAGTCAGGAGCGGTTACAGGATTTTCAGAAGGGGGGGGGGCGCACACTGAGGAACCCTCCGTTTGACGAAGCCAAATGGCCATCTAAGGGGTCCGGGGGCATACTTTGTCAGACAAAACGGGGGGGGGGGGGGGGGAGCGCACGCCCCTTGCGCCCCTCCCCCTCTAGATCTGCGCCTGATAGTTAAAAGAACCAAAGAAACATGAAACGAAGAAAAAATAAGAACACGGGAGGAATATTCTTAAATCGTTCAACTGTCCTTAGATGAGCCATTTGGGTATGTATACATTAACGTCCGAGGCGGGGGATGGGGGCTGAAGGCCTCTCCCTCGAGAATATCAAAATGTTCCTGCATTCGGGCACCGCCATCTCATTTCCGGGCAGTTAAATTGTCTCTTTGTAATTTTTATATCTCAGATGATCTAAATTAGCACAATTTGATGACGAAATTAGATTTTCACGATTCTAAAGTTTCAATTGTTTTGCTCGCAAGCTTCGCTCACTCGCTGAATCGAAAAGCTAGAAAGCTAATACACAATATATTCGGGCAATCGAGACGTGAGCCCCATACGTCTTTATATGTATGTGTAATACTCAGTGGCCCGCGACGTAATTTCAAGAATATTTCTGGCCCGCCTGACAAAATAATTAAGAACCCAGGGCTTAAAGGGATCAAAATTTGAAAAAATAAAGATGTAATTGCTTTGCTAGCTATATCATGTTTCACATGGCTCCTGCTAAATATTGCGGGCATTTGCGCGCCCAATATAGGATAAAGTGTATAAAACAGCATTTGCAAAGGTTCAACTTTTGAAAGAAACCTCAACTTCAGGAAGCCTTGCTGAATTTCTGGACTCTTTCTCAAGCTTCTATAGGGTTTTCGTTAGTTTTGCTCCCGATTGTAGAAGTGAGCAAAAAAAAAAAAATTGCCACTTGGTCTTTGCTCCCTCGCTATTAACGTAGATAAGTTTGGGCACGGGGGGGGGGGGGGGGCGGGGGCATTTTTTGCCCCAGGCGCCATAATCCCTAGATACGTCACTGGCTTCGCTCCCTTGCCCGTCATCCCACCAATCGTGAACACGGATCGACACCGCTGAACGGCATGCTTACATAAATCGGACTCCCTCGAGCCGAATTTTCACAAATAAAAGGCAGAAAAGTTTAAGGGCATCTGAATCGATCCAAATCGATCGCAACGACCCGGGGTATGTTCAACAGTCGGCAGTATGAATGGATGACTAGCAGGAATGACACACAAAGTCACATTCTGTGTAGAAACAAAAATATAAAGAGCCTAAAACTGCAGTTTAAGAAAACTCTTATTGACCAAGATTTCAGTTTTTAAAAATTAGTTTTATAGGATTTGAAGGTTTGCATGGTGAAGTTGTAATTCAGAAAAAAGGGTTTACGGTACAACCATGTAAGTTGGAATAACTCCACGTTCCGGTCAGAATGCTCTGGCCGTCGTCAGGAGAATAAGAAGAGCGAATACATCAGCAGAATTTATATATGAAGCGGTAGAAATTCTACAGCTTCACAACTTGTTTGTGATGTTAGGCAATTCACTTTTAAAATGGAGGCAAACAATAACATCACGGAATTAGTTTAGAAAGAAATAGTAACAATAACATCAAAGTACCTGCGTTGAAAGGATAAATAACATCAAGGAACCTGCATTGAAAGGATAAGTAACGTCAAACTAATCCTGCGTTGAAAAAACATTGAAAACAAGTGAACAATAGGACTAAGAAAACCAATTAACCGTCTGGATAAGCTGGAAACAAAAGGGGGGATTAGGACTGTGGAGAGAAACATGACATCCTGTTGAGGAAGGAAATTAAGGTTAAAACATACATATGGAAATAAGGTGAAATATTGACACCAGAATGAGTATACTAATCATAATAAATGTTATGAATGAAGTGGACAGGTGTGGCTGTGGAGAGAAAGGTGAAAAAACAATGTTAATGAACAAATTGAGGAGAGAAACATGAAATCCTGTTGAGGAAAGAAGAAGCGGGGAGGAAGACCTGTGGGTCATGGTTATTAAGTTAGCTCTTTCCATCCCCAGGCAGCCTGGCTGGGGTAGCCAGTATTTTCAATCATTCATTTTCTTTTTATGTACGAATACTCGGTTTCCTCTTGATGTATGTTGTCAAATGAATAATAAATAAATAAAGAAACATGATATGCAGTCAAATTATGCCGTTTATATATTTATATATCAACCTTATTATCTGGTATTGATATTTAATCCTGTGCCCATATCTATAGAAAACATTGTTATACAGCCGTGGAAAAAAATATTAGACCAAGCTTCTGTAATAAAGGTAGTATAATTTGCTAATGAAAATGATTTGTCTTTGTATGTCACTGAATGAATAATTCCAGCAATTATACGACCGCAGGTCGTATGCAAATGAGCAAAAATCGCGCATTTTATTTCCAGTGCCCGAAATGGATTCTCTCCCTGCACCCAGTCGGCTGTATCGCATGGTCATCTTTAAAGTTATGTTCTTAAATAAATATAAATGCTATGCTCATTAGACTTTCTGCAAAAATAAATGAATAGTTTACCAACACAGGGATATTTTGTTTCAGTCAGAATTTTAGAAATAAGTTGTTTAAAATAACTGATGAAATAGTCATACAAAAGCCTTTTTTTCACAAGATTTCAAGTTGTTAAAAGACATATAAAAAGTATATGAGCCGCCATCAAGACACATAATTATGTATGGAAGCGCTGGAATCTCATCTTTTTCATCGTTACATTCAAAACATCCATAGATTTATGACAGAGTCAGGATCCAGCAATATTCAGCCGCAGATTATCCGTTGTCAAGACCATGGTCAAGACCAACGAACGTAGAGGGCGGCAACACTTTGCAGTCTTGCTATGAGGAAGGTTCACTTCGCTAAATTTCTGTGACCATCGTTTTCTCTCAGAGAGGTTTTTAGGTAGATTGTAGATTTGATTTTTTTTCAATTTATACTTTCAAAAACTTTTGAATTAAAATGTTAAAATCAGATGTTATGTTCAATAATATTTGTCAATGATTTTTATAATTTTCAAGAGAAAAAAGATTAAAATAGTTATAAATTTATCATTTTACTTTACGATACAATAATATGTATTTGTGAGGTTGCTAACGTTTTCCTGCTATATTTCGCTGCTACTGCACTGTATTTCGATTTCGATCCATGTCCGTACCGTGTGTATAATGTACTAAGTAGACTCAGAGTCAGAGCTCGACGATGGATCAATCAAGGTTTGATTTTAGTTATAAATTTAGATTAACTTATTTGAAATGATGATGAAACAAATTTGGCATTCCAAAATAGGGAGAGCTGTTACTAGTGTTAGCATGCATGTAACGTTAATTTGTTAAATTGTTCGGATGCTGGATGGAGCGATGATATCATGATGATGGATGGGGGATCAGATTCGGATGACCGGACACTTAACAAAAATGAAAAAATATGGTGGCTGGGACATAAGGAATTGTTGCCGTGATAATCATCATCGATATATTTTTCTATAAATAATATTGGGCAAACCCACAAAATAGGGGCAGGTCGGCGTGCGCGTGCCATGTTTTACAGTGCGGAGATCGGCAGAGGCAAAAATGAACACATGTAGCAAGTTCATAATCAAGTTCAAAACAACTTCCAAATATATTTTAAATCAAGTAATTAATGCTGTGATAATCATATTGTCCTCTTGGCTTTAGTTTCAGATTTGTAGTTGTTTGATGAAAATCATAACGATTTTGACCAGAAATGGACTCAAACTCGCAAATGTTTCATCGCTGAATCTGGACTGGTACAAGATCGTCGCCGCCGCCGCCGCTGGACTACATTTGCTTGCACACAAATGAATACAGCACGCGCAGACCGGCCCTATTCTCCGGGTTTGCCTAATAATAGATCAAAATAGGTCTAACTTATTAGGCCTAACATTAACAAAGTTAAGCCCTAACGTTAACCATAATGATAATTATATTTGGAACTTGTAACTTTTCACAAACTTGAGACAAGGTCAAACTCAAAGGCAAGCATGCCATGATGAAGTTTCATTTTTTTTTTAATTTCAAGAGAGGGAGAGAGAGAGAGAGAGGGGGTTCATATATTTAGTCTTGATTGTACTATTTATAGACCAGAAACAAAGCACTTTTAATGAGAGGTAATAATACATCTCCACAGAGTAATATATCATATGGATGGCCTTTGTTGTTTCACTCAGTGACTTTCAGTAATCACATTCATTAGTCTCATGTTGACTTTGATTGCCCTCAGATAAACTTGGCAAGGAACTAACTTGTGGCTGATCTACTTGAAGATCTAATAGAGCCTAATGTTAGAGGTCTACATAACTTAACAACAGTACTGTTGGAGGTGCCGGATGAAGCGGAAAGTCCTACTTTAAAAGATTTTGATGAGACGTGAGAAATAAACAGGTAGGTCTAGACCTAACTAGTTGGACCTAGACTTAATACCAAGGAGTTAAGACAGCGTATTACAGCTAAAAATAATAGGTCTGGTAATGGTAGTGGATCCAGAATCGGTTTACTTGGGGGGGGGGGGGGGGTGGGGGGGGGGGGGGGGGGGGGAGAGATTTTAGTTTACATTGTCCTACCAAAACGGCAACAACAACAAAAGAATTCTGAGAGAATGGACATTTCATTTGTCCTTTTCCTTTATCCACCACTGTGATCTGTTTTCTTCAGTGTAATATTAAAGGGACTGGCAAGTCGTAATCCATGGGCCTGACCAGTTGGCCTGACTCGGGGAAATTCGGATACAATCAGGTCCAATCGTGCGCTACCGAAGGAATGTTATTGCCGAATTCCTCGCTTGATCGTTAACTCGAATCCCTACATACGTAACCGACCAATGAGATTCAAATACTGGAATAAAGAACGGGCGATCTTGTTTACTCAAATCTGGGTCAATGTGCGAACTTTTATTAGCTGCGCGCGATAAATTGAAGTCGCTTTGAACTTTGATCCAGAGAAAGGAGCAGCCAACAGTAAAACCGCCCATAGATTTCGACTTGTCGCTCCCTTTAAATTAGCTGTTTTAGTGTCTTTAAAAATCAATTATGAGATTTTTAGGGAATGTTCAGTGTGATGTCAGTATAAATAGAATTTTTAGTCCCCCTTAATTATTATATTAAACATTTCATTAATTAATGCAAACAGAAACAAAACAAAATAAGATGGGTGAATACATTACACTTTTATTAAAATCCACAAATATTTTAGGATGGATTGTACATGCAGTTAGTATTTATCCTCTTTGAAAAGATCACGACGTCGACGGTGAGGATTAGCTTATCTCATTTTTTTTTCTTAATACATAATGATGCTTCTCTACACGACTCTCCTTCATCTATTTTACAGATGATGATGAAGATGAAGGCTTACCGCTGAGAATGAAGACAAATTCTGAGAGGAACAAATAAATACTTAGCTGCTCCAGTTTTGCATGGTAGGTCTATGCTGTAAGAGTAAGATTGCTATCAGGGGTGTCGATCCGTTTTTGGATTGGGGGGGGGGGGGGCAAAACAGCCTAATAGTACTCTATATGATTTTTTTCAACGCCTCTTAATTACCAGCTTATCCACGGTTACGGGGGGGGGGGGGGCAAAATGATATATTTGCCCTCTCAATATTATCGGGGGGGGGGGGGGGACTGCCATTGCATAATCGACGCCCCTGGTTGTTATTAGTACCTCAATACAATCTAGGTACACATATTTTTTTTAACATAAACATACCAACTGAATTCTCTTCAGACTTTACTAATTTGGTTGCTTTTGAATAGCCTTGAAAATTTTATGTGTCCAACTTTTTTCCTCTTTAAATACTATTGAGAATTATTATTCCATTTCATATAAAGAGTTGATGCTAACTGTGTTAATAGGAAGCTCGAAGTTTCAGGGTTTTATTTTAATTCTAATTGTTGCTTGTTTAATTATCAAATACACAATGGATGCTATTTTCTAAAATCTTTCCTCTTTTCTTTAGACAGATATGGATTTCTACTTCAGCTCTTCTGTAAAATAGCCCCCTGCTTTGATCAACATGTATCTCTTCTGGGTCCGCTTGGTATTCAAAAGGACAGCTATTCATAGAAAACCACTATATTCATTTAAAGGCCAAGTCCACCCTAACAAAAAGTTGATTTGAATAAATAGAGAAAAATCCAACAAGCATAACACTGAAAATTTCATCAAAATAGGATGTAAAATAAGAAAGTTATGGTATTTTAAAGTTTCGCTTAATTTCGCAAAACAGTTATATGCACATCCTGCTCAGTATGCAAATGAGGGAACCAGTGACGTCACCCACTCACTATTTCTTTTGTATTTTATTACATGAAATACGAAATATTTTAATTTTTCCTTGTTATATTGTGAAACAAGGTTTGATTCCTCGCTGAACATGTGTAATTGCCACTGTTGCAACCTATACACAATTCAATGAGAGCTTCCTAATTGTGAAATCTGCAGAAATTAAAATATTCTATATTTCACATAATAAAATACAAAAGAAATAGTGAGTGGGTGACGTCACTGGTTCCCTCATTTGCATACTGAGCAGGATGTGCATATAATTAAGCGAAACTTTAAAATACCATAACTTTCTTATTTAACATCCTATTTTGATGAAATTTTCAGTGTTATGCTTGTTGGATTTTTCTCTGTTTATTCAAATCAACTCTTTGTTAGGGTGGACTTGGCCTTTAACACACGTTATGAATAGCAGTTCTTATGAATAGTTATGAATAATGGTAATTTGTCTATTTAGAAGGACCGCTATTCATTTACTCATGCATTATGAATAAGCGGTCCTTATGAATAGCGAGGTTACCCCATTTCTTCATATTAAAATCATATCTGGATTCAAGTATAATATGCATGTTGAGGTGTCGTGGTCTAGTGTATACGAATACGTCACCAAACTCTGGATCATATGGTTCACGGTTCGAATCCTGCCGCAGCGCTAATGGCAAAACAGTCATCTACATTTGTCACTCTCCACCCAGGTGAAGTAAATGGGTACCGGTTGGGAGAAATTGCTTAAATGCCTTAGCGCCTTTCATGGCGGCTCGGCTAAAGCTGCGGTAATTAATATTAATTAATTGCGGTAATTGTATAGTAGTTGCGCTATATAAATGGACATACATGTATATTATCATAATTAGAATGACCGAACAGGAGTTTAAAGTTCTTCAATTATATCTTGACCATTTTACCCACCCCCTCCCCATTTCAAATGTTGTAGTCACATGCAGCCATTTTGTTATAGTAGCTCGTTATTGTGAGGAAGTCTTCCTCTTCTGTGTGGCCTATATAGTGAGATTACAGGGCCCCTAAATGATATTAAGATAAGCACTGCCAGGGCCACTCCTTTATTAAATCTGCCCGCAGTGTATCACAAACTAATAATAATCTTATCTGATTCTATGAATTTATAAATGATTAAGTAAATTATTATTTTATTCATTTTCTACTGAGAAAATCCATACTATTCAACACTTCATTTGACTTGAAACTATCTAATTAGATCTCTATGTGTGTTCCTCCTGCCCCTTTTTTATAGTTAGATTTATAATAATAGTAACCTGGAATATACAAGTCATGTACCAACCTAAAAGGAGATGGATCATTTAAAGAGTTCTTACAACTGTCTAAATTATCTTTGTTTTTTAGGAGTAAAATTGTTGTCATTGGTGTGTGTTGAACAGAAATTAGATGGTCATTTTTTCTTATGTCATTTCTTCTTTGTAGGGGTGTAGTGGGTAAATAATCTTTAACCCTAATTAGGCCGGGGGGGGGGGCCTGGGAGGCCCCCCTCCCGAATTTTGTACGTGGCCTCGCGACGGCTGAATCTTTCGCGCTCAAATTTCATGACTTTTTTCCCTGATGTTTCACGTACATTTTGATACCTCATTTATGTGGATCGGTCATACGGTTCTGGTGTCAGATTACAATTATTGATCACATGTCAAGCAAAATGATCAAATTCTCCATTCATGTGTGTATTAGCCTATGGCAAAAAAGTAACCATTCCTAGTAATCATTACAATGTCTTGTTTATTATCACAATATTTATTTAACAAATATGCTTTATTGTTGGCAAACAATAGAATACATTAAAATTCAAAAACAAAAAAATACATAAGAATAAAACAAAGAAATACATTATTGGCTTGTAATACACATGACACAGCTAATTTGCATATTAATGAGTTATGCAAATTTAATAAAACACCGTTTTACCCAATTTTCTTTCTTTTTATCTATTTGTGAGTCTTAGAGGTCCAGTTACAGCCAATATTCAATCCATTTTCATCTTCATATAGCAAAATTTACCATTTTGAGAAAAAAAAAAATCGAAAAAAATTGGCATATTATGTAATAAAATAATTTAATAAAAAAAACAAAACAAGAATATTGAAAAAATTACTTCGGGATTGTGTTCTACACAAGTTAATCTACATCTGTGCCCAATTTCATGCGCGCAGAGTCAACCGTTGTCGAGATCTTGGGGGGCCTGGGAGGCCCCCCGGCCATAAGAACTCCCAAAATACCCCCGGCCTAGTTAGGGTTAAATTGTAATTCAAATAATTTTTTTTCTTGGAAAGGGATTGAAATTCATTTAGATTGAAATTCTTTTTTTTTTAAATGCATGTACATAATTTGTACTAAGAGAATATTATTTGACCTTGACAAGTCAGCTGTGATGGAACTATATTGTATTGTAGTATATTAAGAAGTAAGACAATGTCTAAACTTCTCTAAAAACTGTCCTCATTTCTGCATGCAAGAAAATATTCATTAAAAAGTAAAAAAATATAAACGTATTTCTGAATCGACGTGTATAAACTATTGTACCTTAAATCTTGATTGTGAGAAATATATACTTGTAATTGAAAATTATTCTGTGAACATGATAAAGGTCCTTTCACATTATATCAATGAAATGAACCATATAGGGGAGGGGTGAATGAACCAGGACGTGTGATCAAGGTGTATGTATGAGATAGAGAGGGAAGACAAAAAGATGAGAAAAGGCGAAACTGAGAAGATATGGTGAAAAGGAAAGAGAGAAGGGGCGGATCCAGGGGGGCACTTCCGGCCCCTGCCCCCCCCCCTTTGGAAGAAAAGTATGCATTTTGTGTCCCGTTTTATAATGAAGACCTTTTTTCTTTTCTTTGTTTTTTTGCTTGTCAGCAAATTATGGAGGGGAAACTGGACCCCCACTGAGGAAATTTTGAAGGTCTGGCGAAATTTTGTTGTTGTTGACAAACGCCCCCCCCCCCCCCCCAGAGCGAGAAGCTGGCGAGACCAACAAAATAGGGTCTACCTTGACAAACCTTCATTTGTGTGCCCCCTCTTATACTCAATCCTGGATCCGCCCCTGGGTGAGGTCTGAATAGAAGTGGCGATGTCAAATTAAATTTAGCTTAACCCCTCCTCTAAAAATAATAACAATGAAATATGTTAATAAATGAATATATACATATATAAATACACACCTAATAATAATAATATTGATTATTAATTAATTAAAAAAATAATACAAAAAATAAATCATGAATAACCAAAAATTAATGAATAGAATTTTTAATAAAAGATATGAATTGAATTCATGTCGAAATTTCCAATTTCAAATTAAATTCCCTGCAGCAAGAATCACGTGTGTTGCCTTTAACGTTGTTGTTGTTGCTGCTGTTTGTTTGTTTGTTTTTTTTTTTTATGGATGTGTTTAGCCGTTATCATAAATTATGAAATATTCATACCCTGACAGCACAGCTATATATACGTCCTCGGGCACGTCCAGTGCAGCGAGATGGTATGACGCTCGGTACCTTTCCCTCGCCTTGCCCAGCCGCCTACGCTGACGCTAGCTAGACTGTATACCGTTAACAAGCTCAGCAGACGACGCATTCATTGGTACCGCATTTTGATGGATCAGCGAATGGATTTTATTTAATTTCAGCAGTACGCCCGCAGCGGGAGAGAGGTTACCCCTATCCCGAAATGCATTGCGAGTGGTCACAAAATCAGCTTGCCGAAAACGTCATGAATTTAGCACACTGGTACAATCACTGATCACAAAGGTGCCGATTTACGATAAGATTATAGATTATAGAAATAAAATTTACACGGTATCATGAATAGAATAATGTTTCAAATAATGTATTCTTGCATTATATATTTCTTTTGAAATCTACATCTATTCATAGTATCTCCTTTTGTCTTCATGTCGCTATCAATCCGTCGTTGTATTACTTCGATTTGTGGTTCTGTGGGCATGCCTACCAAAATGCGCACTTCAACTGCATGCGCGTAAGAAGTGAACCTTCCTCATAGCAAGACTGCACAAAGAGATTCGATCATACACAGTATGCCCTCCGAAGGAGGGCTAGAGGGCCAGCTAAAATCTGACCTTTGACATTCCATAGGCTTTGCATTGGATGCATTGTGGGAGCTTTGGCCAATTTGAACAGTGAGCTAGGAGGGTCAATTTCAATAAATGTTTATTCATGAGGAATGACGTCAAAAACTCGTCAAATACTGTTCGATGATTGGTTAGTTGCTCATATTAACATAATGTTTTATGTATAAGATCATACATAATTCATTTTTTTCATTCCCACAATTCCCTACGATTTGGACACGAAATAGGGAAAATGGCGGCCTTGCGGGTAGTGCTACTTTTGTGCCATTTCAACACAAATCTCAAAAAAACTTTGTTTTTTGAGAATTTTCTGTTTTAGAAGGAGTTTGTCTTGTAAGTCTCACGAAAGCAGAAAATTCTCCGGTGGACATTCTCATCAAAGTAATGCCGTATGATGCTATGAAATGTAAGTAAATATGTATTTTGTTTAACATTCCTCTTAATAACTGGGATGTGTTCGTCGTGGCTGCTAGTGAGTTCACTGTACAAAACGTATTATCCCACATCCCACCCAGTCCCCCTTCTCATGCATGACAAAACAAAATTATTATCTTTGATTGACCTCTAAAACGGTCATTTTGAATAGTCTACTTGTAATATTTTTCGAGAAGATCAGATATTTTCCGAAGATCTGTATATTATGATAATGATCAAGCCTAAAAAGTAAAGTGCATGGCTTCATTACCGACAATCTGCGGTAGATGTCGACCTGTTCAAGATTGATCATGACACTGAATGCGCAAGATCCTCACTCTGGGGAGCTGGGCCGCGCCGGGTAAGATCTTGCCCAGCGGTCTGTTAGTTTTGGGTGCGCCGATCCTGGCCGGCTAACTGCGCTTTGCCTACGGCTACGATAGCCTGGATCTATTCTAGGCCTACCTTAGACTTAGAGTTAGGCCCTCGGCCTCGCCTTGAACTTTGTTTAAGGAGGGTCTAGAAAGATCAACTTAGAATTTGAATGATAATGTCCTGAATCATGCTGGACCAGATTAAAATGTTCTTTATTATATACAGTCAGTATAACCTTATGCTGCTACTGAGAGCTGTCCCAATTTATTTTGTGTACTGTAGGCCTACTGTACTCTGTAGTGACAACCATGACGAGTCACCACTGTCACTGAGACGAGAGAGTACATAGGGCCTTCATGTGCGAGTAATATTATTAATTTAAACAGTAGATCTGTGGCATGCTTTTAATTACTACTATGATTCTAACGGTACCTCTTGTTCTATTTTGATTGCAGAGCTATTGCCTTGGACCGAAGTAGAGAAACACAGGGGGACCAGGACCAGATCATTCAATATCGTGATACTAAAAACTGATAGACCCTACCTGGGGCTGGGCTGTAGATTATTGTCATCCACTCACTGCAGGAAACCCAAGTTGAACTGGAAAGGTAAATTGTCTTTTGAAAATGTAGACCTATAAGCGTGTAAATTTCAATATTCCATTGCTTAGTCTTAGTAGTAGCTCTGTAAGATTAGATCTTATTATTAATAGACTTAGATTTCTACCGACATAGTCTGTGCAGTCAAAATCAAAATTCTAAAGTCCAGTAAATTATTTTGATTTAGCCATTTTAAAGTTTACTAAATGCCTTGGGTCTAGGATCAAATTTGGAATGGAAGATGAAAATATGTACGTCTGTTAAATGATTTAAACTTAGATTTACATTTCTATAATTAAGAAGGAAGAACAAATGCAGTGGTGGTTTTTTTTTGTTTGTTTGTTTGTTTTGTTTGTTTTTTTTTTTTTGGGGGGGGGGGGGGGAACAATCCCGGCCCGTGCCCCCCCCCCTTTCAAACAACAGTATGCATTGTGCCTCCCTTTTAGAACGGAAACCTTTTTTGTTTTTGTGTTTGTTTTTGTTCTTGTTTAGTTTTCGTGTCAGATATTTATGGAGGGAAACAGGACGCCATAACCCCCTCCCCCTGCCCCCACTGAGCGATATTTGGAGGGCTGGCAAGACCAAACAATATACGGATCTCCCTCCTAGCAGTTTCCCAAAGTTGACAATCCAGCATTTGTATGCCCCTCCCCCCCCCCCCCCTTATTATACAAAATCCTGGATCCGCCCCTGGATAGATGTTCCCATTTGTGTTTCCTTCTTTAAAATCCAGTCCACAGTCTACAAGAAGTTTAATTTTTGTTTGTCCTTTCTTTTTGTTTTTATAATGCAGGTTGTCCAACGAAGCTCATCAGTTACATTGCTTGTTACGTGTCAAGTAACGGAGTCATTACGGATGGAAGTATTTTTATATTTATTATCATTTAAACATAAAGTTTAATTAATTAATTTCTCTCGAGATTTATTGCTAATTTACATAATGGCAATTACATTTATTCTAAATGTCAGGAATGCTATTTCTGAGCTGGAAATTGAATGTCAAAGTTTCGGTCAAAAGAAAGAGCTAACATATTATTCAAAGGGGAAACAAACAGATTTGTAACTTTCATTTATTTATTTTTCCATTTTTTTTTCATTATTTTTCTTCATTTTTTTCATTTTTTCTTTTTTTTTGGGGGGGGGGGGGTGGTTCAGGGTTGAATGGCCCTTATTGAAATCACTTGACATTTCACTTCAAGATGATTTATAGATACACCCCCTAATTTGTAATTTTGAAATAAAAGCAAAGACTAAATTTTACATCGGATTTATATTTGGTAGGTGTACATGTCCATGTACACGTAATGAAAAATATATTGCAATTGGTACGATTGGCCCATTTGGAACATGATTATGAGAAAGTGATTAATCTTGAGCCTAATTCTAAATTCTTTTCACACTTCAAAAAAATATTTGATAAAAACCTTTTAAGTACAGTCAGTTATCATGTCACCTCAGAATAATGCAGTAATTTAAATTCAAACTATAACCAATACATTTTCAAAATAAAATAATTTTCCTTTTAATTCCATTGTAATTTAGAAATAGAGTTAGAAAAATGTGGCATGACTACATTATGAAATATGATTTTAGTGCATCATCTTTAATGCAACGTGTGTTTATAATTGTATGCATAAGTAGTGCATTAAGATGTAATCATATTTATTTGATCTGCAACCTTAAATGATAATCCCTTTCATCTATTTCTTGAAGCTATCCTGCGATAGCTATGATAATTTTTCTTGAAACGCAAATGGTTCTATAATCTGTAATTTCTTCCTTTTTATCATCTGTGCAATGGTTGTGTCATCAATCTGGGGCATGTTTCTAGGCAAACGAATCAGGCGCTTGGGAGTTTCAGCCCACCCCGAAATTTTCAAAACTACCAATATTTGGACAAACATCGCCTCATCATTTTGGGCAGTAAGGTGGTCTCTTTGGACTTTTATGTCTTGTATATTCTGATGATAGATTGAAGGGATGTACATGGATATACATTATAATCCACCTATATATATCGGATGTCACTAGATTTAAACTTTTTTGCTTACAAACTTTTTTGCTTACAAACTGAAATAAAATAGCAATTGGTATGCCGCCCCCTCACCTGCCCCGTGATTTGTTGTCCATGAACAATATGTTATAATCTGTATATTGCATTTCAAGAGAGCATTAACTTTTATGTTGATAAGTGAGTTAGTTTAATAAACATCATTTCACACTGAGAAACTTCTATTTGTTTTTTTCCCCCATAATTTTGTGAAAGATGTGGTGGTGATGCTGATGATGATGCAGGCACAATATGGCATGTGTTCTGAAGTGTGAAGATGGATTGGTGTAAATACAGCCTTATGCAACCTTGAATACTGGATGATAGACTGAATTGTGTGGGTTTTCTGTTGATGGACTCATTTTACAAGAAGATGAAGAAAAAAGAAGAAGATGAAGAAAAAAAAAAGAAGAGGAAGAAGAAGAAGACAAAAATCAAATCAGATTGTTTAGGTTTGTTTGTTGCTGTTTGTTGGGTTTTGTTTTGTGCCTTTTTTGTTGTTTTTGTTTGTTGTGTTTTTGTTTTGTTTTGGGTTTTTTTTGTGTGTGTGTGTGGGGGGGGGGGGGGTACATGCACCAGAAGCCAGTGCATGGTGGTACATATATGAGGTCATGGGGAGCAAATTTTCCCTTTGTACTTTTACTTGACATATGATATGCCAGATCTGCAAGGCACAAGAAAAGCGTTCAATGAAGGGAAATTCAATATCGAAGGAGGGCTTCTTCTTCCTCCTCCTCCTCTTCTTCTTCTTCTTCTTCTTCTTCCTCTTCTTCCTCCTCTTCCTCTTCATTTTTTTCTTCATCTTCCTTTTCTTCTTCCTCTTCTTCCTTTTCTTCTTTTTCTTTATCTTTGTCTTCTAGTTCTTCATCATCTTCTGCACATTTTTGCTGCAAAAATACGCCTAAGTACAGTTTAATTTTTATGTTAATTAGTTATAAAAGCTCATGAATATTCAAATATATAATTTCAATAACTTTACGCGCTGCGCGCCGGCTAAAATCTGGTTTTCGCTGGTACACTGAAAAAAAGTTGGCTTCATAGGCTAATACATGAACAGTGGGAGCAGTGTGCACTTTTGACCCGCCGGAAATGCCCCCATGGAAAGCCGGATGCAGAAGCGGAGTTGAGACCCCCTGAGACTACAAAGTGTTGCCGCCCTCTACGTTCGTTGGTCAAGACCATAGAATCTTAGCCCTGTGATTGGCAAGCAAGCCATCTGTATCCAAGTGCGCGTTGAATGAAACAATGCGCAAACTGTTGCTTCATCCTTGCGCAAACACGCGCATAGCTGTTGCCAGGCTGTGAGAAAACATCTTGCGTGGTGGTAACCAATCGGAATGCTGGAATTGATTTTTTTAAATACAAAGTGTGTACATTGGTTACATATTGCTGGATCCTGACCCTGTCATGAAGTGCACATTAATGTTATTTCAATCTTTGGTAAGTACAGAAAATGCCCTTTATGCTCATGTCAAATTTGCCCTGGCTCACAATAAAACTATGGTAGTTTTGGCCAGATTTATATTTCATTTCATTTCCATTTTTTGTTTTAAAAGTAACACCATTTTTTACCAATTTCAACTTTTATTTTGAAAACAACAAAAACATGTTACAAATCTCTGATCCCTCTTCTTTTATTTGATGCATAACTCATGGCAATTGGTGAATGATAAGTAGTTTATTCAATAGTTTGCAAATAAGATGTCCTGGCTGTTCTTGCTCATTATGTATTCATAGTCAGGCAGAACTGGAAATAAAAATGGATTGGCTGTAGCTTTTATGATATTTTATTTCCTCCTTACTATAGATATAACACTTTCAGTAACCATTCTTGGTCTAATAATTTTTCCTTGGCTGTATTATTGTTATAATTATTTATATTATAGTATGCACTACAGTATTATGTTAATATGATTGAAAACAGTCAATAAATCTAAATCTGAAACTGAAATATTACATGTACATTCTTTTGTACATGATTTAACCTTACCTATTGTTATTATACTGCTCATTAATTTCCATGTACATGTATCGTGATTGAAATGACTAATAATTTATTAAGAACAGAATATTGATATGTATTAAGGATGTTCAATAAATGCAAATCAATTCATTTATTAAAAAATTCTTTAACACATAGAAAAAAGTGTGATATGTGCATCAAACCCTTAATATTGATGGAATGCAGTGGTGATACGTACGACATTTGCTCAAGTGGGTTGTAGGTAAGGTTTAGTGTTACAGGTATACCTCTAACCGTGCTGGATGAGTACACGACATAATATTATGCTCCGGGTTATCTCTGACAATGTTGATAATAAATGACACAAATACACAAAAGTAGATTTTGCACTATGGGAATTCTAATCTGATCCTCAATGTCTGCTACGCTGCACAAATGGGGTCGCTAGTTATAAGGACCGCTATTCATAGTAAGACATAAGGACCGCTATGCATAATACGAAAAGAGGGTCGCTATTCATGAAGGTCAATATTCATAAGGGTCGCTATTCATAAAGGTCAATATTCATAAGGGTCTCTATTCATAACCGAAGAAGAGGGTCATTATTCATAATCAAAGATGAGGGTCGCTATTCAGAATCGGAGAAGAGGGTCGCTAATCAGAATCGGAGTAGAGGGTCGCTATTCATAATCGGAGAAGAGGGTCGCTATTCGTAATCGAAGAAGAGGGTTGCTAATCATAATAAGACATAAGGATCGCTATTCATAATACGGAAAGAGGGTCGCTATTCATAATACCAAATCAGGGTCGTTAATCATAAGGTTCCCAGAGAAGAGGGTCACTATTCATAATTGAAGAAGAGGGTCGCTATTCATAATCAAAGAAGAGTGTCGCTATTCATAATCGGAGTAGAGAGTCGCTATTCATAATCGGAGAAGAGGGTCGCTATTCATAATCGGAGTAGAGAGTCGCTATTCATAATCGGAGAAGAGGGTCGCTATTCATAATAAGACAAGGATCGCTATTCATAATACGGAAAGAGGGTCGCTATTCATAATACCAAATCAGGGTCGTTAATCATAAGGGTCCCTATTCATAATATGAAAAGAGGGTCGCTATTCATGAAGGTCAATATTCATAAGGGTCACTATTCATAAAGGTCAATATTCATAAGGGTCTATATTCATAATCGAAGAAGAGGGTCACTATTCATAATCAAATATGAGGGTCGCTATTCAGAATCGGAGTAGAGGGTCGCTATTCATAATCGGAGAAGAGGGTCGCTATTTGTAATCGAAGAAGAGGGTCGCTAATCATAATAAGACATAAGGATCGCTATTCATAATACGGAAAGAGGGTCGCTATTCATAATAGGAAAAGAGGGTCGCTATTCATAAAGGTCAATATTCATAAGGGTCTCTATTCATAATCGAAGAAGAGGGTCGCTATTCATAATCAAAGAAGAGTGTCGCTAATCATAATCAGAGAAGAGGGTCGCTATTCATAATCTGAGAAGAGGGTCGCTATTCATAATCGGAGTAGAGAGTCGCTATTCATAATCGGAGAAGAGGGTCGCTATTCATAATAAGACATAAGGAACGCTATTCATAATGCGGAAAGAGGGTCGCTATTCCTAATACCAAATCAGGGTCGTTAATCATAAGGGTCCCAGAGAAGAGGGTCGCTATTCATAATCGGAGGAGTAGAAGGTCGCTATTCATAATCGAAGAAGAGGGTCGCTATTCATAATCGGAGAAGAGGGTCGCTATTCATAATCGGAAAAGAGGGTCGCTATTCATTATCGGAGAAGAGGGTCGCTATTCATAATCGGATAAGAGAGTGGCTATTCACACTCGAAGAAGAGGGTCGCCATTTAAATCAAATAAGAAAGGGAAAAGGATGAGGGACAACCCAACGGTACTGTATTTCAGAAAGCCTTAGAATGCATTTCCGGCTTTTGTCAAATATATCCCTATTTTTAAAAAAGTGAACTATACTTATCAATGCTCCCCACACTTTGAAAGGCGCTTTCCCAATGCCTTGATTATTAAAAAAAAAAATGAATACATATACGTGGGAGGAGTGGACCCCTCCCCCTCCACACACACACACACACACACACACACATCTATGTTTTCTATTGTTCGAATTTCAACCGATGACTCCACTCCTGAATTGCGTCACAAAATTCATTGACGGAATAAACCTCACCAATTGTTGACAACCGATGACCTATTGAATTACTACCAATGACCCATTGTTCTCTTTGTTCGATGTCATCGGTTCGAATGCGTAAACATGTACACACACACACATACACACTCACAGACACACAGATCCAGTTCCTCTCGTTTCTTAACTCCTTTGGAGACCCTTATCCTTGGCCTTTTTATCTCAAGTTCCAACAATCGTTCATTTGGGGGAGCTGAGGGGAAAGTTGCGCGGGTAGGGGGGAAGGGGGTTGTCGTAGGAGGTAGTTGTCCTGGAGATCAGTTGTAGGGGTTAGTTGTCCGGATACGGGCTTAGAAATTGCAGCGAGAAATTTGTTTTTGTTTTTATTTTTTGGTGGGAAATCAAGCCCTCGTAGCAATATTTTCATAATACGTGATTTTAGTAACTTACAATTTATTGGCATCTACCGTTCTTACAGTGTGCCCCTGTTTATGGCCATGGACGTGGGAATGAAGTATGCCCTCCCACGGTTGGGACTTTCAAATTCAAGTTAAAAATCACCTTTCAGACCATTTGAGTGTGGTTTCATGGTAATTACTAACTTGCTTAATTTAATTATTTTCAAAAATCATGACAAAATTTATGACCATGTTGATCGATCGTGTGATCCTATGAATAATAATCATCGTGGTCATCATCCTCCTCAATTTATTTGATCATGTCATTTATTGAAGGTGAATTATTGGGGGGGGGGGGGCTGATGATACAGGCCACCCCCCCCCCCCCCCTCCTGAACTATTTGGGAATATAACACACATCCTCCCCCTCCTGGGATTGATACCCATGCTTCTATAGCATTTAAAATATAAATTCTACTACTAAAACCGTCGTTTATAAACTCCTCTCTTGAAACCCTCTTGAAAAAAAGGGTATACATGTATATATCGTATCCGGACAACTACCCCCGGACAACTACCCCCCAGACAACTAGCCTGCTTGGTCAACTACCCCCAGGACACCTTTTCCTTATTTTGGTTCATATTTTCATCCTTTTATCTTTTCTTCTGTCCTAAACGCAATATTGCTTTATCTTTTTGATTTGTTTTCCCTAACCTTCCTTATGTTGTTCTTTGTTTTCGTATCATGTTATCTTTATCTTTCCTCTATTTTTCCCCTTTTTTTTGTCTCTCTTTATTTTCTTATTTCTCGTTTCTTTCCTTTTTTTGCTCATGTTATTCTTTGTTTTGGGCTTTCTTTCATCTTCTCTTTCTGTCCTTCCTTATGTTATTCTTTGTTTTGATCTTTCTTCATCTTCTCTTGTTGTCTTCTCTCATGTTTTGTTTTTGTTTTGATCTTTCTTTGTTCTTCTCTTTCTGTATTTTGATCTTTCTTGGATCTTCTCTTTCTGTCTTTCCATATATTGTTCTTGGTTCTCTTTCTTTATCTTCTCTTGCTGTATTTTCCTTATAAAAGTTATTCTTTGTTTTATCCTTCAATCATCTTGTCTTTTTCTCCCCTTATGTTTTCCTTTATTTTTTTCCTTCTTTCATCTCTTTCATCTTTTGGTGTACCGTACCCCGTGTATTTCTTTATTATTCTCCTTTCAGCTCCTCTTTTGTTTCTTCTTTTATCATCTTCTCTATTCTGTCTTTCTTATTCTTATTCTCGCATCTTCTTCTCTTTCCTCCTTTTATGTTTTCAGTATTTTTCTCTTATTTCTTCCTTTATCATTTTTTATGATTTTGTTTTAGATTTCTCTTCTAGTTTTTTCCAGAAGGGCGCGGTTTTTGCGAAAAAATCTGCCATAAACTGTGACGTCATTTAAAGCTAACTGAAATACAGGATGCGTTCATAGGCGCCGGAAGTTGGGGGGGGGGGGCATCACTCCCAACAAAAAGGTGGGGGCAAAACGCATTTTGGACCCCCTCCCCTCCCCACAGGCGTAAATGCATAATTTGGGGAGGGCTGAAGTTTTTTGCCCGAATTTGAAGTTTCCCTTTTTTTATGTATGAGCGAGCGCAGCGAGAGAGGAAAAAAAATTGTGGCGAAAATGTACAAAAATTTTGTATTCCAGTATTAAACTACATGTATCTAAATATGAGGATATTACAGCACCTCGCTGTCCGTAATGAGGTGATAGTCGAGCCAATATTGCCCTTCTCAAAATCCTCAAGGGGCTGCAGCCCTTCGTACACCTATATCCCCCTCCAAGTTATCTATTATTGTACAAGGTGTTACAAAACCATTTCCCACTTTTGATCCTTAATAGTTTAAAAACTATATATCAGATAACCCTGACATTGATATGAGCAATAGCTGAATAATGTACAATTTTATTGGAGGTAATTAAGAAATTAAATCATAAATCAGTTTCATTAAATTCAAGATTAATTTTTAAGTTAGGGTTCAGATTTTGCTCTATTTTCAACCCTCTGTACAAAACTTTAACTTCGCACAGGGGTCAATTGGTGTGTATGGGAGTGTGTGGCTAACACCCAGACAATGGTCCTGGACAATGACCACGGTTTGAATGCTTTATTATTTGTTCATAAGGAATTCCACTATCACAGCTATTCATCCTCTGGCATTAACTGTGTAAAGTCAATTCACTGAGATGTCATTTTAATAGTTTTTGAAGCAATCAAAGTAATGCGAATGAATTAAGTCATTCAAAGGATAGGAATATTGATGTTGTCCATGATGATGATGATGATGATGATGATGATGACAATGATAGTGATAATGATGACAATGATAGTCATGATTATGATGATGATAACGATTATGATAATGATAACAATGATGAGGCTGATGATACTTATGATTGTGATCATGATAGTGACAGTGATGATGATGATGATGATAATGATGATAACGACAATGATGATGATATTGATAGTGATGATGATGATGATGATGATGCTGCAAGCACATGTTACTTTTTTTATGTGCATGCATTTTACCCTTCACCATGAATTCAGACTGGTAGTGCCCAGGGCAATCCCTTATGAGTTATTAATAAAGCATTCATGTGCCTTGGAGCAAGAGACCAGAAGCCTGGTCAGCAGAGCTCTGAAAAGGTGGTATCCATGTCCATTGTTCAGGGTCATTGTAAGCACACAATCATATACACATCATTGGTTCCTGTGTAAAGTTCAAGTTTGGTACAGAGGATTAAAATTTGACCGAAATCAGTAACTTTAATATTAATCATGGATTTTAAGAAACTTATTTATGCTTTCAATATTCAACTCACCGCCAACTAAATTGTACACTATTCAGCTATTACTCATATTAATGACAGTGTTATATGATATATATATATTAAGGATCAAAAGTGGGAAATGTTTTTTTGTAACACCTAGTACAAGCTAGGGAGCAAAGCGATGGGGGCGGGGGGAGGGGCATTTTTAAGCTGCATGTAGAGATGGATTCTCTGCAAAGGGGTTCTCGAGTGATGACAAAGAGCTGATCTCTCTTACGGTGAGTGTCAGTTCTATCTAAATACCATTCCAAGGCCCTCACCGGACACCAGACCTTGGCCTCCTGTACTGAAGAGTGGTCCGGAAGAGGTCTAAGACAAATCTCAACTGGTCCAGAAGAAGCAGTCTGATTATTGGCAATAAAGGAGGGCTTTGGTATAAGTCGCAAACCATGGTTCTCCCAACGAATGTGAGCCGGGGTGATACAAAGAGCATGGTGAGTACTCCTCCTCTGCCCGGAAGAAATATCGACTAAAACAGCGTCTTGACCGTCAAATGATGAAGGGACGCATTACCCAACGGTTCAAAAGGTGGCTGAGCAAGTGCATCAAGGACCAGATTACGGATTGATGGACGCTGCAAAAAGAAGGAGCGAGTCAACCTAGTCAAGAGAGGGGAGTTGGAGACTCCTTAACCGTCAGCAAAACCAACGTGGATGGCGGCAATGGCCGAACGATAGCCACGGATGGTTGAAATCGATCTACCCTTATCGAAAAGGGAGATCAAAAAATCGGCAATAACACCAATGGGAGACACCCTGGTTCTCGCATCAAGAAAAGAAGGCCCCTAGACGAGAGTTGTAGAGATCTCTAGTGGAGTCTCTACGGCTTCTCATCACAAACTTGGAGGCTCTCTCGGAGAATCCGGAGGGGTGCAGAGAGGCTTGCCTTGGGCAAGAAACGAACTGCTCGACCAGGGAGCGAGAAGGAGCTTGATATCTCTTGGGATCAGAATCCACCCCAAGGGAGAATCTCTGCCCGGTTTGAAAAACTTGAAGTTTCTCCACTAGGCTGGCCAGATAGCCCAGGAATTGAAACCATTGTCTGGGTCTGACCCTACGGGCCACCCGATACTCCGAATTCTATCCCGAGTAGGGCGGGCAGCTGATTCGGGATGTCTATCTCCGCACGTAAGTACACTGGGGTACGTGTGGGAGATAATGCCGAGTTTTCCAAGTTTACAAGAAAGCCTGAGTCTTGCGTTAGCCGCAGTAAAAGGCGTAACTGATCCATCAGGAGGGACTCTTGAGTTTGCATAGATAGACGAACAATTGGAGGCAGCAGTTCCGTAGAAACGCTGCCAGGGCCGACACGATACGAGTAAAGACTCGAGGGGCCGACCTCAGCCGAAGGGCAGGGCACGAAATCGAAACGTTTCGCCTTGGAACGCGAATCCCAGCAAATTTCTCGACAGAGAGTGAATGCGAGTGGGAAAGTACGCGTCTTTAATATCGAGGGAAATCGCGAGGTAGTCCCGCTTGATCAAGGGCAGAATAGATGCCAAGGTCTCCATGCGAAAATGCACTGGAGGAAGGAAAGATGAGGATGATCTCTCACCCTTTGTATGGCGCCCTTTTCAAGCAGCGCGGTGATTTCTGAGGAGATGTGCTGCTGAAAAAGTGCGGACAGTGGAGCGGGCGGATTCTGGCATCGGCTCGATCACAGAAGCCGTTGCACACGACGGATAGCACAAAGGCGTCGCCGGAGATTGCCTCCCATGCTGGGAGGAATCTCCGGAGCCGCCCGCCTACACTGTCCACAAGCACTCGGGGCAAGGCATCAAAAGGCCGACTTGGGCCGGGCCGGGCCGGGGCCCTGGTGGCGGTCTTACGCCCCCCCCTTCCTATTGCCGAGCCTCTACCACGACTCCCCCAAGACGGCGCCTGGGTAGAGGTCACAACCCGAGGGATAGTCACAGTCACTCGACGATCTGAGCGCTTAACGCCTGTCGAGACAGACTTAGACTTTGGAACAGACCGAGCAGGCTGAGGAGAACTGTCTGGCCATCTTCTTCGCCTGCTTTCGACCCTCTATCTCTTTGTGGAAGACCTCGTTAAACAGGCCCCAAAGAGATTCAAATGAGAAGAAGGGATACCTCGCAAAAGAGGCGGGATGTCCTTCTCTAACACTCCCAGTGTGGAGAGCGCCATTTTGCAGCGTTTATGAGTGATGTCAATTGCCGCTGATGAGAGCTGAGACCACTGAAGTCCATCTAACAAAAGCAGGAGTTCGTCCAATAAACTGGAGTCCTCCTCGGTCACATTCAGTTCAGCTGATCTGGCCCGAAGGCGCAACAATGAACCCAAGTAAGCCGATAATCTCAAGGTAGATCTGACTTTGGTTTCAAAGTTCACTAGGGGCTTATCGGCGGTTCTATAGGACTGAGTCTTGAAGTTGACATTCAGACGCTGTCCCATACCAATAATCTCCTGGGACAAACCCTTGGCAGAAAAGAAGCCGTGGGTGTTCTCCGGATAGAAAAAGAAGGCACTGCCGTGGGGACGTCGTGTAGCCCGCCCCGCATCGGCGAGTGCCTCCCTATCCCCATACTCTTGTTTGAAGTCCGCCATAGCCTGACAAGGCTGGGGTCCAAGCCGGCTTGAGATTCTGAAACAGACAGGGAAGAAACTTGCGAGACAGAATCAAACTCGGGAGAAGTAGTCCGGGGGGAACATCCCAGGCGGATGGATATGTCCACGGACCAGCGACAGACCCCTCCCACGGCGGGGCTCCAAGAGCCGCAGGCACGGGAGGAGTTGGCCGAGATACTGCCTCCGGACAGAATTATCCGGGGTTCTGATCACGGATCACGGATCACCGGGGTCCGACTCGGGAACATCCTCCATTACAGTGACAACTGACTGGAAAGAACCCGGCTCAGTAGCTGGCAGCGTGGGGGGGGGGGGGGGCTGAGCTACCTTACCCGACTTGGGCTTTACGCTTCTTTGCGGGGGTGTGAGCCACCGCAGTAGAAGGCCGTTTAGAAGCAAGGGAATTGTTTGGCTGCAGTATAGGAGCCACACTACCCGAATTGTCCGGGCCGGATTCCCAGTGGGAAGGGGGAGCAATTCTTCCGCAACACCAGGAACTGTGCTTCCCCAACCAGAGCCCCGATTGGCATTGCCTGCCGGGGAATGGACGGGCTGCTGCATAGCAGCACTGCTGGGTAAAGCTCCCGGAGCACTGACGGTGGTCAGTGGCTGACGGGAACCAGCAGTCTTCCGCTGCGAGAGCCTGCTCGAAGAGGGTCTACCTAGCGGGGTGCGGATTTGCGATATCGGCTGTAATTCCTCCAGACACACCGAGTCGAGAGTCGGGGGAAACCAGTATCACTGGGTGAAATATCACTAGGCACCCTGACGGTGGTCGGGTCGGCAAGACCCAGTACCATCATAAGCTGACCGAATTAAAATAAGTTTAGGACGGAAATATTGGCAAAAGTCACCATAAAACGCGCTATAAGAGTAAATCTTTTGCCCAAGATTATGACTTAGCTGCAACTCTTTAGGCTGCGAGAAGGAAAGAGGACGATTGTGTGTGCGCGGCATGTGTACGTGTACAGAGGAAGGTGGGGTCGTGTGGGGGGGGGGGGTATATGTACTGTCGTGACTTATATTACTCGATTGGCTTGCGTAGTCGGAAGACTAGCAAAATATAGGTAGGTACATTTATTTATTTTGTAGAAAATAAGAAGCATATCCCCCCTCTCAAAATTCATGTCGGCAAGTGGGCCTCCTCTGTCGGCAAAAAAGGAGGGGGAAAAGGGGAGAGGGAAGAGGAAAAAGAAAGGGAAAATGAGAAAAGAGAAAGGAGAAGAAAAGAGAAAAGAAAAGGGAAAGGAAAGGAAAACGAAAACAGAAAGAAAACGGGGAAAAACCCTGGAAAGTTAATAATCGGGTAAAAATCGTCCCCATCGGAAACAGGCTGCAGCCCCATCCCCCTTCCCCGTCCCCTCCCTTCCCTGTGGATTTCCGTCCGATATTCGGTCAACCAGCTACTTCAAATTCGGGCAGCGATGTGAAAGAATATACACATATTTTGGCATCGAGGTTCCCAGATAGTTATGTAACTGTCATATGTAACTTCACTACATTTTCTCTACGAAAAGTGAGATTTTTTTTTAGAAATTGAAAAGTGGAAATGCATCAGACCCCCTTGCATAAATAGGCCCGTATGATCAAGATCTCTACCTTTAGAAATTGAAAACTTGATATTCGGGCAAAAGGCGCCCCTTCTGCAATACGCTGCAGCCGCCCGCCCCCCCCCCCCCCCCTCGGAATATCAAAGTTCCCATACTCGGGCATTAACTACTTCATATTCGGGCAGCGAGGTGCCAGAAAATCCACATATTGGGGTGGCGAGGTTCCCAGATAATTATGTAACCTCTATGCATTTTCACGGGGCCCCCGTGGGGAGATTAGGGTGCAGCATTTTGTCGGCAAATTTGGGTGTCACATCCCCTCCAATTCAAAATGTTTTTGCGACGCCCCTGATATCAAGCAAAGATATTTTAATTTACTTGACAATTTCTTTTTTCATTTGTTTTTCAAAAGCTTGCAAATACCGTAAAGCGTTTAGTAGCAGATGAGTACACTCATCAGTGTAGATTTTCTCTCTTATAATTATTCTGAGACACTTTCAAAATATTGTACAGAGGGTGATCTGGATCATACCATAATTAAAGTGCTATTACACGGGTTTTACTTACTTCAAAAAATTTTTTTTTAAAACATGCAAAAGAGTGTCGGCTGCCTAGTCTCAACAACGAAATTGTGAAAGCAATGGAAGTTGCAAAGAAAATGGCTAATCTTTTTCGATAGGTAAAAACGAAAGCTACAATTAGAGGAGCTTGACAAAATCAAGTTAATACTTGATGAGGAGAGGACATTTTTACAATTTCGATCTAACTTCTCCAAACAAGCCAAGGCTTGTTTTGTTAGCAAATACTTACTTTTCTGAATAGAAGAGAAAGTTAAAGCTTGTTTTCCAAGATGATATTTCTAAGCTAATGATTGTCTTCAGAAGCATTTGCTTGGCATAATTATGCAAGTAGAAGCTTTTTCTTGAATCTGGAACATTTTACTTGCTAGTATTTGCTTGTTTTGAACAGGGAGGTGGGAGTTTATTAAAATATCCCATCTCCCTGTTATGAACAAGTACGAATGCAAGCAAAAGGTTAGATAAAGAATTTGCTAGGTTTTATCGACACCGGCAATTGGCATATAAATAGCTGATATCATCCGATGTTCCTCTTGCCTTGTCCTAACTTGTTTTCGAAATAAAGTCGGATAAACATAGAAGTAAACCGAAGAAGCCCAGCGATTCGGCCTTTCCCCATAGACCTTACAAGTTAACACCTAGGGTACACACACGTATGGCAGTCGCGAAGCTTGCCTGATTCTCCCCGTGCAGGGGATTTTGCATGTGATTAGCATAACATTAGTAAACAGGCAAATTGACAGGATCGGACGCTTACGCAGAAAAATGTAGTTCCATGAAAAGTCATGAGATTGAAAATTGTTACTTACTAAATCAATAAATTAACCAACAATGGAGTAATATTACTCAATTTACAGTATAATGAATGGTTCTACTTGTGTGTATTTTAACATGATATACGCGGAAGACTGGCTGTCATGTTTTAGGACGTATAGACCTGTTTACTAAGTGATTCAAATTTATGGATGTTTCTTTCCTGGGGACCTAGTAACGAGGTATCCATTAACATGTTATTAATGAATGAACTACAATACTTGGAATCCAGTTTGCATACATTACTTGTTGCTATGTCTGACAAGCCTCTGGCAAGCTTTCAGGTTGTCAAGAACAACCTTTGTTTCAAAATTATGCATAAAATTTGAATCACTTATAAACAGGTCTATTAGGACGTAGTCGGATAGCGGCTATACTAACCATCAACCAGAGTTTGCGTGGTCAAAATGACCACGCATGTCAGTCTGCTCATTATTACTGTAGCGGGAGTACTATCGAAAACCGCGAAACGAGGTCGAATAAATTTGACCACGCTATATCCGACCCCGCATTGTTAAGAGTATATAGACCCTAGGCCCTACCTTCCTTTTCCAAAACATTTTCACTTTCCGTTTCAATTGATGTCCATATATTGTTTGATTTTATACGTTCATGTGTGGCATCTTTCAATATTTCCAGTGATTTTATACTGAATTTTGTCTATGTGTAAAACGAGGCTCGCATTATCAGTATTTAGCCTGGGTTTTTTCACTACTCATTTGAAAAAAAAAATCATTTTACTTTATTTTCTCAATGTATGTTTTGATTATTCATTTATCATTTACTTATATGATTTTATAATTTCAATTGTATGTTGGTGGACCCCTATGAAAACCCGCTTTTGCTGTTAGGGTCTTGCACCTCATGAGGTGAATGAATGAATGAATTTAATTTTCACAACCAATACTCAAATGAAGTTTCGCCTGGGCAAGTTCAGTCTCGAAATATGGCAGCAGGTAGGCCATATAGCGCAAGCATCTATTGAGATCATGTCCATAGTCATATAAATATCAGTAAAAAGGCCTCATACTATCCGCCAGTCATGCAGTTCCAAATATAAAAAGTTAATTCTTCCCCTTTGTGGCGAATGAAATTCTGCTACTGGCCTTCATGTAACCTGTTTCAGAGAATTAAATAGATTCATATTATTTGCTATTTCAGCTGGTCCATGCTAGATATCCTGATAATCGAGCTGGCTCTCTCGGACTAATCCTTTTTTACCACTTCTGTAATTAGGCCCTTGCAACCGTTATGCATGCACAGGAACTGGAAAATCCCTGTAGAGACAATCATCATATTACTTGACCGCCTCTTTCCATCGTCTGAGGTGGTGGACACTTTTGATGATTAACGAGATATAACAATTATATCTAAATACCATTTCAACAACCTCCTTTTCTTCAGACGTATTATCTGCGCAATAGGTCACAAAACAGACGGATTTTAAAACTCGCCCACCAGTCTGATCGCAGCTTGTACGGTACTTCAGAAAGAGAGGGGTGGAGTTATGGTTTTGTTCGCTATTTTCAGAGCCTCGTCGAATATTTAAATATTGATTTAGCAGCTAATATTGTGCCCGTTTCGTGGATGTAGACCTGCTCAGTGGATGAGAAATTTGGTGGCAAGATGGATTATAAGGTAATTCGGAAAATAGCGTTAAACACGGACATAATATGTACAAAATACTAAAGCTTTTCGACATGCACTCATCAGAGTAAATTCGCATGAATGAACAGAACGCCAGAAAATTATGTCCGTGTTTAACGCTATTTTCCGATTTTGCAGTACCAAGCACTTATTTATAAGGTAATTTTTCGACACATCCATATATTACGACCCTACAATTTGCCTATCATTTTATTATTAGGAAATTGCAACTCGCATCTTACACTAGGGTTCTTCGAAAGAACCGCATAGAGAAAGAAATTCTCTGCTTACCTGATAGAAATGTAGTGCATCAATACATATTTGGCCTAGAAATAATAAAATAAAATCGCAATTAATTTTATATATGAATTACTCTCTGTTTATGCAAGGGGCTCCAAGCCTCCAATATTAATAAATAATATTAAGAATTGTCTTTCTAGCTCACTCCATAACATCCTTTTCACAGTCTATTCCAAACGCCTCCGAACGCGCCCTTTCTAACTTTGCTTGTTATTTTCGGAAAAGCTTAGGCCTAAAGAGTACGGCGAGTCATTTTTTTCATGATTATCTTGACACAGCTGACAAAGGCACTATCTTTGGTGTGGGGCGTTTCTGAGAGGTGTATCAATTGATTACAGCCGAGGAGGCCTCCAGAAATATTTACGTAACCATGGGTACAGATATCCATCAAAGATGGCCGCCATGTATGTTATTATACACATGTAAACATGTAAATATATCAGTCATTATCATGGCTTTAAAAAAACTGGATTATAGCAAAGTATGATTTGAATGTTAAGTATACGGGCTCAGATTGTTAGGTACACTCTTGAATTACGCTGCAACTGTTATTTTCATGGAATATATGATCTTGCTCAACAACATCCATTAATTTATAATTTTACTGACATTTTGGTTAAGATGTTTATTGTCCAACATTCGATCTGGGCATATTAATGACAGGAAAGAAAGACAAAAGAAGACACTGTGCATTACTAGTCTTCAGTATTTCGAAAATGTACGCCGTATCTTTTAGTCAAGCAAACACACTGTCGTTTTCACATATTACGTTTCATTCTTCGTCAGTTTGAAAGCGGGGATACATATTATTTCGTGTGCCTAAATGAACATGTGTGTGTGTGTGTGTGTGTTGATGTTATATCGAGTACCTCCATTTATATCAAATATATAATTTAAGTATTACAAAATGAAAAACCCAATACTCTAACAGTGCCTAAAGCTATATTGTATCTCCATTTCTTTAATTCGTTCTATGAAGATACTTCGTAATTGGTGTGCTTGTAGAAATTAGGTCATGATAATTAAAAGTCATTTATCATGAAGAGAATATGACTGATAATTTAAAGAGAAGAATGTACAGATTAATCAAAAGAGAGAGAAAGAATAAATGCCATCTCTCTTAATGAGCCATTCTTTGTAAAAAAAAAAAAAAAAAAAGTTCATTCTTGCAATTTTTGAATGATAAGCCTATATTCTTAAAGATTAACCCATACGATGCCACAACCTTATGTACTGATCTGCGTAGTAGTGCCGCTTACATGTGCACTTGCCCGTGCTCGCGTGCCACGACCTTGTATATAGTCAAAGAGTATCACGGAACTATATAGTAGCCTCCCGCAGCTGTGCCACGTACATGTTTATAGTCCCATTGTTTGTTCGCGCTCAAACAACCCAAAACTAAACCTGATATCTGGATTTACTTGAGCACATTTAATAACCCAATTATACTTATTTGCATAAATGTACTTTGGCATGAATTAAATTAAAAATAACCCCCAAATATATCGCTATATAATAGTCATCTCTAAGTATGACTTGAATCAATTGAGCAATGATTTTTATTTTATTTGAATGATAGCTGCGGGGGTGTATTGTCCTAATGTTTTCGTCAGATTATAGAATTTCAATCTTCTGACTTTATGATTGCATATTTCAATTTGAATCTCCTCCTCCACCCAACCTAAAAAGGCTGCAGATCAGAGGTTTTCATTTATCTTTTAACCTACAAAGCTATGATTATTCATGGTCTGTAGATGAAAAGTTATCTCCATCTTTGATAAAAAGGCACGGGAGGTTTATTTAAAGTGATTTTTCAAATGGACTGTAATACACACTATATCAAAGATTCAAGTAAAATGGTACGGTACATGAAATGTTCCTATTTTTATGGGCATGCAGTGCAATGTACCTATTCATGTTCTTTAATTTATTCTTAAAGCAAATAAAAAAATTGCATTACTGACATACCTCTCATGCAAATGTGCTTCCAAATAATATAGTTCAGAAAACAAGCTGAATATGAATATACTTGAATATCAGTATGAACAATCTCCGAAAAGTTGTGTTACTTTGACTCTTTGGTCTGAACTTTTTATTGTATATCAATTAGTGTATACAAATAAAAATACAACTTGTGTGTTCCCTATGTATTGTTCATAAAGAGAAGATCTGAGTATTACTTTTTACCATATCAAAGAAAATTCACAAATAGCTACTGCAAAATTAAACAAAAAAGGACTAAATATTATAGTTTTATAAAAAGTTCACCACATCTGCGCAGATGACCTATGACATCTCACACACGTGGCCAGACACCATGATATATAATAATGACATAACAAAGTTCGTATCCAACTTTTAACAGAATTAATGCTTTGTTCTACGAAATAGTACTATCAAATATATATACCATATATTTTTTTTATTTATGTTTTTATTGAAACAATGGATAACATATGTACAAAGAAATAAATATGAGCATAATAAAAAAAAAAGTAGAAGAAGAAGAAAAAAAAACAAAAAACGAGGTACGGTCACTGAACAAAGATGAATACATGGTATACTACACTCGGGTCATGGCTTACAGGAAAAATACAGACTCTAGCATCATATATCAAATACAAACTTTTGAAAATGTAGTCTCATCTTATTATTCTTGAGAGCTATCAGGTATTCTGATTTATATTTAATCTTAAAAAATGACAAAGCATATTGAAAGTTTGGTTTTTCCTTTCTGAATTTATATATACCATATATATCTAACATAGAACACTAAAGCCTTTGAAAATGCACAAAAATTTCAAGATGAAAAGAGAGTTTCAAGAACCTGCTTCTGTGTGAGGTCACACACGCGACCTGTACATTTTGACCTCTGACCTAGAACAAGTATTATCATTGACTTTTTGTCTTCTTTAATTCATAGGCCTATGTCTCTATCTGTTGAATATATAGCAAAAACCAACACAACTAGATTATTAAAATTACATGCCACACATTAGTCTAATTCCCTGTTCTTTTGTCACACATTTTACCTCTGGGAAATGGTAGGGGAGCTCATAAGTTACGTCACGGAGTTGCCAATTTGTGTTTGGTTGATTACAGTTTCAGAAATTCACAAGTTTCTTATTTCTTGTCGGATTTCGATTCTTATCCATCTGTATAAAACACCTAGGAATAGGTTGGAAACATTGCCCTAGATTCTATCATTTTTTGTTTAATTCCTGGCTTTATAAACAGCTCCTTTCACAGTGATTGCTATCCAAACAATGTGTCAATGGGTCAATGTTAGGGTGCCTTTTGTAGATATTTTTAATACAATTCAATGTTTATTTAAATCGACTTGTTATTTTGTAATTTGAAAAAAAGTGCAATGACCTTGAAAATTTTACCAGAAAACAGTATCTGCATCGTTTGAAACGATCTAACCTGAAAATGTTGTTTTTATTGTAATGGTTGGCAACTAGTTTGAACTTTAAAATGAAATTTATCTTTGGCTGATGTTGATTAGTAGGGATTAGAAAGGATTTTTCTCGTCAACCTATTGGTTTTGTCCGCTCTCTAAAGATGATTTCTCGTATGCATCCTACTGCTAGTGTGCATCATAATCGAAACGTGAAAATACTAGTGAGCTGCGATGATAAAAGATATGATAATCATAATTCTGGAATCGACTGCAGGCTGAATGCACATTTCGCATGATACGATATAGCCACTGGAACAAACGGTAACATACAAAAGGGAGCTTTTGTTTGGAAAAAGGAGAAAAGAGGAAGGTAACAAAGGAACCACTCTGCCGCAACTCCATGCATAATGTCACTGTTACGTGCTCCGAAATATTAATCATCCCTGATCACTGATCGAGATAAATAACTCAGCAGGAGGCAGGATGATGACTCATAACAGATGGAAGTAAGTAAAGAGAGAACGAGTAAGAGAGAGAGAGAGAGATACAAAAAACATGATAGTAAACACATAATTACCAGAAATGTGTCGTGTTATCATAAATACAAAGTACATAGTGCCACATGCATAAACATATGCATACAGTAATGCAAAATGGTTTACCAGTAAAAAAACAAAAAAACAAAAAAACAAAACAAAACAAAACCGAATTTTATAATATGCATTTATGATAATAAGGCACGTTTCTCGTAATCATAATTATGTGTGTTTTGTATTATCGTTCTCTTACTCTTACTCTTATGTTGTTCCAGTCCACTTGCCCTTCGGTTCATGACATGATGACTATATATCTCCTGAAGAAGTAACAGTGAACTAATGTTTACCAATTCAGTAAACAAAACCCGAATGAAATAATCATGAATTCAGTACCAAGTTAATATTGAATATTTTCTATTAAAAAATCCCTGGAAATATACTTTCATATTACTCTCTCGAAAAAAAAGTCGAGTGAAATAGTGTGAAACTCCACTCTTTCCTCTGAGAGAGCACTCGATAGTCACTCGAAATTCACTCCTAAACAAGTAATCACTGACGTCACTACGGGTAGTGAAAATATAGTGAAAATCCACTCTTTGTTTTTGGAGAGAGAAATTATAATTTCGATGTAGAATCCGATCGTACACTCTAAAAATCCAAGTGCTATTTTTAGCACCCCAAGATTTGGAGGCAGCACCTGTAAGGGCACGCAAAGGGACTCCACAAATTGTGCTAAAGTTGTGCACTTGTACAAGTGCTATAATTCAACACCAGTCCAAGTGCTACTTTAAACACTTTAAGTGTAACCCTTTTTACGCTTCTGGTGCTATTAGACGCATGCAGCTAGCAAAAACCACACTTCTAGTCCATTAAATTACCCATTTTAGAGACCCCAAAACGGCACTACTAGTGCTAACACTTTTGCACCCAATATTAATAGTGCTAAAGAATTATGACACACAAACAGTATGCACAAAATCACACCTGTAGTGCTGAAAACTCACCCTTCTACCGTACAGTCTGTTAAATAGCCATACACTAAGGTCTAGTGTATACATAGGTCTAGTGTATACATAGATGACGTGGGCTAAAACCATGGCATGTGGATTAAATCATCTGAGAATTACTTGGGACCAAGAAGTGGCAATTTCTGAGGTTTAATTGTTCCATTTCGGCAATCCACAATCGTGATAAAAAGCACACACCGCCTTCCAAACTTTCCGGGCCCGGCCGGCGCGGTCGATCGCGCCCCATGCCTGGCTGACCCCGCATGATCAACAATTTTCGGTTCTAGGACTCCTACCCCCTGGACAACCACCCCCGGATAACTACCCCTAGGATAACCACCCTGTAGGACAACTACCCCCTAGGACAACTACCCCCCGGATAACTACCCCCGGATAACTACCCCCCAGAAACTACCCCCTAGGACAAACACCCTCTAGGACAACTACCACCCGGATAACTACCCCTAGGACAACTACCCCCTAGGACAACTAGCCCTAGGACAACTACCCCTAGGACAACTACCCCCGGACAACTAACCCGGACAACTACCCCGGACAACTACCCCCCGGACAGCTACCCCCCGGACAACTACCCCGGACAACTACCCCCCGGACAACTACCCCCAGACAACTACCCCCTGGACAACTACCCCCCCCGGACAGCTACCCCCGGACAACTACCCCCCGGACAACTACCCCCCGACAACTACCCCCCGACAACTACCCCCGGACAACCTCCCCCTAGGACAACTACCCCCAGGACAATGCATAAGGAAAGGGGAGAGGATAGATGGAAGGAAAGAGAAGAGGATAGATGGATGTTAAAACAAAGAAATACAAAAGGAAAGAGAAGATAGATGCAAGGAAAACATATCCTCTCCACTATCCTAATGTATTTCTTTGCTTTTCCTTCCATCTATCCTCTTCTCTTTCCTTCCATACATCCTCTTCTCATTCCTTATGTATTTCTTTGTTTTTCCTTCCATCTATCCTCTCCCTTTCCTTATTTCTTTCTTTGTTTTTCCTTCCATCTACAGTGGAAACTCAGTATCAAGAGGTCTGATATAACAATATTCCTGATATGACAAGGTAATAATATTCCGGACCATGCTCTTTATAATCTGTTTTTTAATCCTGATATAACGAGATTCCTCTTATAACGAGGCAATTTCGATGGTCCCAAGGACCTTTGTTATACTGAGTTTCCACTGTATCTCTAGCTTCTCTTTTCTTATGTATTTCATTTTCCCCCTTTCTCAGCTTCCCAGGCTGGCTGTATGATCGTGCACAACTTGCATAGAGTAGTTTTACAGGATGTGCGCTGACGACTTAGACTCTTTCACCAGAGCACTTGCATGATTTTTTTTCGCGAAATTGCCTACGCTACGGTGTAAAACGAACCCCCCCCCCCCCCCCGGGACAACTACCCCTTAGGGCATCCACTCTTTAGGACATCTTCTTGACAAATACCACCTAAGGTAACTACCACCGGGACATTAACGACTTAGGGTAATTATTAATCGGACAACAACCAACATACTCTCACCCATGGCATGTAGGTCAACTATCCCCAATCAGTAATGATATAATGAGTATCCGGAGGAGGGAGTATCCACCTCCCACGGTAAGAACGTTTTGGAAATATGGTTATAAATAGGATTTTGGTGCATTATAATGATAAAATTCACCTCACCACGTGAGTTAAATGTGTCTATACCCATGATCACGGGGGGGGGGGGGGGGGGGGGGAGTGGGAGATTACCCCTGGTATTACATTTTTGTTTTAAAAGTTTGGGTGTTTATACTTGGTGTTTGATGGTGCATTGTACAGTTGAATTCGTAATCCATCTTAACATGATTGTATACCCATACTATTTTTTTAAATCGACCAACCAAAATGCTAGTTTCCTTTAATACTCGATTGGCTGGTAGCTTTGTACCGAGTTGCATAATTTTAGAGTGCGTGAGGGAGAGGGGGTGGGGGGTGGGGGGGGGGGGGGGGTGACAAACAGCTGGAATATTTGTTTTCCTTCTCCCCCTTAATTGTTGATCATGCAAAACATCTAATAGAGAGTTGACATTGCACATGCATGGGAATACCTGCCTTCATGCATTGAAGAAAAAAAACACACCAAAAAACAACAGCAAACAAAAAAACAAAAACAAAAACAAACAATTCTTTTTAAATGATAGTATATATAAACTAGTTTTTGTTGTTTTTATTTGGAAGTTGGAGGAGGAACAATTTAAGCGAGCAAGCATGAGCGAAAACAAACACTTCTCTTTTAATAAACTTTGGTATATTATCTGGGCTTTATTGTTGCAGGTCGGGGCAGAAATTTTGCTAAAGGCCATATTAATTCTATTTTGGCGAACGAGCGTAGCGAACGAGCACAATCTTGTTCAATGTGATGTTAAGTCCAATTTGGGGTACTTTTCCTAGAGGGTGGTTGTCCTGGGGTAGTTGTCCGGGGGGCTATATTTTTTTTCTGTCAGGACTTGAGCCACCCGACGAGAGAGGGCAGTATTTGAGCGTCAAGAGGGGTGACAATACGGTTTATTCCGTCAAGACTAGTCGGCATGAATATTCATGAAAAACAAAATGTAGGGATATAATAAAATGAGCGAACCAGTCACGCAGTTCCTTGTGTGGTGCATTCGGATTCACGTTGTGCTCGTCATGAAGGAATCACGAGTTCGAGTCTCGGCAGGCTAAGGGGTGTTAGAATTTAGGAAAGTATCATTGACAAAATTTTCTTTTGCTGAAATAAAGTAAGGTGAAACTGAGAGAAAATACAAGTCTTAAAATTGTAGTCTCTCTCTCAAAGTCTCAAAAACGGGGCTTTTTGACGCTCAAATACTGCCCTCTCTTGTCAGTGGCGCAAATCCTGACAGAAAATAATACGCGTCTGGGGTAATTGTCCTCGAGGGTGGTTGTCTGGGGGTAGTTGTCCAGGGGGTGGTTGTCCGGGGGTGGTTGTCCGGGGGGGGGGGGGTAGTTGTCCTAATGGGTTGTTGTCCTAGGTAGTAGTTTTCCTAGAAATACATAAGAAAAGAGTAGCTAGAGATACAGTGGAAACCCAGTATAACAAAGGTCCTTGGGACCATCGAAATTGCCTCGTTATAAGAGGAATCTCGTTATATCAGGATTAAAAAACAAGAGATTATAAAGGGCATGGTCCGGAATATTATTACCTTGTCATATGAGGAATATTGTTATATCAGACCTCTTGATACTGAGTTTCCACTGTAGATGGAAGGAAAAACAAAGAAATGCATGAGGAAAGAATAGGATAGATGGAAGGTAAAACAAAAGAAAGAAATAAGGAAAGGGACAGGATAGATGGAAGGAAAACGAAGAGATACATAAGGAATGAGAAGAGGATGTATGGAAGGAAAGAGAAGAGGATAGATGGAAGGAAAAGCAAAGAAATACATTAGGATAGTGAAGAGGATATGTTTTCCTTGCATCTATCTTCTCTTTCCTTTGTATTTCTTTGTTTTAACATCCATCTATCCTCTTCTTTTTCCTTCCATCTATCCTCCCCTTTCCTTATGCATTGTCCTGGGGGTAGTTGTCCTAGGGGTGGTTGTCGGGGGGTAGTTATCTGGGGGGTAGTTGTCCTAGAGGGTGGTTGTCCTAGGGGGTAGTTGTCTGGGGGTAATTATCCGGGGGTACTTGTCCTAGGGGGTAGTCGTCCCAGAGGTGGTTGCCCTAGGGGGGTAGTTGTCCTAGGGGGTAGTTGTCCTAGAGGGTGGTTATCCTAGGGGTGGTTATCCGGGGGGTGGTTGTCCAGGGGGTAGGTGTCCGGATACGACAATTTTCATGTCAACAACGCGTACCGTACACGGTTGGCCACACCACACATGCTGAAACATGGCATTTCTACTTCATTGCTTTTCATCATGTTTCATATCCACACACCACAAAAATTAATGTAAATATCATATTATTTGATACCTTTATTCGCATAAAATTACAGAAGTTCTAAATTTAATGTCTTAAATTTTTACTTACCACGCCATGCCTGTGCAGCAGATGATGGCTCTTGCACTACAGTTGCGTAATAAGCGATTTCGTAATTGGCCCATGAGCAACTTTTCGCAAATGACCTTTCCCTTTTTCATTAGGATAGGCATCTCAAAGAAAGATAATACGTAAGTTTCGCCGACATAGCAACCTACAGAATTCAGACTCTATGAAAGAAAGACATCGTAGACCAGGTGACTAGAATAGCACGTCAATGAACACTTGGGAAAGCGCATTGTTTGCAAGTTGGCTATTATTTGGCAGACTGTCAAATACCAACCATCAATGAACACTTTGTTGCTTTTCAGTGGATTTAATGAAAAGTATAATTAAATGAATATATGAATAATCATTACACAGTTGATGCTTATCTCAGTGCATTTTAAACGAACATGCCAGTTTATGTCAAATGACCTTTATCTGCTCATGTGCAAATCCTAATTACGAAATCGCTTATTAGCACAGAATTGTGCAGGTGCTAAAATCACGGGACGTTGGTCAGCACTTGAAGTGTAAAACGAGCGTCCTAACATTCAGCACTTACTTTTAGCACTCAATTTTTTGCACCTTATCATCTCCCAGACGCAAATGGCACGTGAGGTGTTAGAAATAGCATGTCAAGTGCAAACTTCCAATTAGCACTTGCTTTTCAGCACTTCACTTTTTAGAGTGTAGTATCGATCTATGTGCTGTGTAGACAAATCAATTAACGAGACTATAAATATTAAGAAGACTATAATGGCGTAACCAGGGTACAGACATTTAGGGTACCGGTGTCATTGGGGAGGGGGGGGGGGGGGGGGAGGCTCGGGCTTACTTGGCTGATGAAGTAAGAGAACAAGGTCATCGCTTCTTTCCATGCTGCCTTCCTCCTTTGCCTTTCTTTCTCTCGGGTTCCCCTGGTTTTTCTCTTTCCGCCCTTTTGATGGGGTGGATGCCTTCCGCGCTACACATCGTATGTCGGAAAAAAAGGGGGGGGGGGGGGGGGGGGGGTAATGCCAAAACTTGAAAAACAATTTGAACTACTCTCCAATAGATAAGAAAACAATACCCTTCCTAAACGTGAAACATTTGAGCTATAGACTTTTTGACAAATAATGGATACATTGAGATTTTGGATCAAATGCCGCGTATCTCTTGTATTTTGGTCTTTTGTCTATCTCATTCATTACCATATTTCATATTTATATATTTATTTATTTTGTCTTCTTGATTTCATACTGCAGGGCTGGCCTGTTCAGTTATGCAAAACTGCTTGCCAAAGGCGCCCTGCAGTTTAACACATCATCGCACATGAACATACAAAAACACGGTTCTAGGACACCTAACCCCTGGACAACCACCCCCGGATAACCACCCTCTAGGATAACCACCCTCTAGGATAACTACCCCCTAGGACAACTACCCCCTAGGGCAACCACCCTCTAGGACGACTACCCCTTTAGGACAACTACCCCCGGATAACTACTCCCAGACAACCACCCTCTAGGACAACTACCCCCCCCCCCCCAGACAACTACCCCCTAGGACAACCACCCTCTAGGACAACTACCCCCGGACAACCACCCCCTGGACAACTACCCCCAGACCACTACCCCAAGACAACTCCCCCTAGGACAACTCCCTCTAGGACAACTACCCCCAGGACAACTACCCCCCCCCCCATTTGCGCCACTGCCTAGAGAGGGCAGTATTTGAGCGTCAAAAAGCCCCGTTTTGGAGACTTTGAGAGAGACTGAGACTTGTATTTTCTCTCAGTTTCACCTTACTTTATTTCAGCAAAAGAAAATTTGTCAATGATAATTTCCTAAATTCTAATACCCCTTACCCTGCCGAGACTCGAAGTCGTGATTCCTTCATGACGAGCACAATGTGTATCCGAATGCGCCACACAAGCAACTGCGAGACTGGTTCGCTCATTTGATTATATCCCTACAATTTGTTTTTCATGAATATTCATGCCGACTGGTCTTGACGGAATAAACGTATTTTTACCCCTCTTGACGCTCAAATACTGCCCTCTCTTGTCGGGTGGCTCAAGTCCTGACAAAAAAAATATAGCCCCCGGAAAACTACCCCAGGACAACCACCCTCTAGGAAAAGTACCCCAAATTGGACTTAACATCACATTGAACAAGATTGTGCTCGTTCGCTACGCTCGCTCGCCAAAATAGAATTAATATGGCCTTTAGCAAAATTTCTGCCCCGACCTGCAACAATAAAGCCCAGATAATATACCAAATTTTATTAAAAGTGAAGTGTTTGTTTTTGCTCATGCTTGCTCGTTTAATTGTTCCTACTCCAACTTCCAACAATAAAACTTAATTTATCACATTAAAAAGAACAAAACCTAGTTTATATATACTATCATCTTAAAAAAATTGTTTTTTTGTTGTTATTTTTTTTCTTCAATGCATGAAGGCAGGTATTCCCATGTGTAATACCAACTCTCTATTGGATGTTTTGCATGATCAACAATTACGGGGGGGGGGGGGGGGGGGGGGAGGAAAACAATTATTCCAGCTGTTTGTCACATCTCCCTCCCGCACTCTACAATTATGCAACTTGTTACAATGCTACCAGCCAATCAAGTATTAAAGGAAACTAGCATTGTGGTTGGTCGATTTAAAAATAGTATAAGGTATACGATCATTTTAAGATGGATGAGAAAGCAACCTAGATCACAATGTTCGGAAATGTATGCCTTTTCACCATTAAGAAATTTTTGAATACTGGCATAATGACTTTTGAAACATTTATTCCTCAAAACTTTTGAGACACTTAAGATTATTATGAAACAACACAATTTTGACACGCTCATTTCATAGGCATTTGGGGCCCCCTTTTTTGGAAGAAAAAAAAATTGGGCAAAGTTCTGGCAAATTCCGGCAAAAATTTCAATACATTTCGACAAAATCCTGCATTAAAATACCCGACACTAAGAAAAAAAATTGGGAAAACTAATTGAAAAAGAAAGAAAATCATGTATACACACGACATAATTTCCCGGAATTAATCTTTTTTGTATGTTTCACTTTCCCTCTGTATATTATTTCAGTAACTATTATTATTAAGAGGAATCAAAAGACATACTGTAATAATCTTGGATAGCTCTAAAGCGCAAACAGCAATTTTAATTGGTTATGAGCTATACAAGTGACAGTTATAATTATCATTTGGGGCCATAGATTCTGTCTGAATTTTACTCGTAGACTGTTGTAGATTGTTATTTTAATTTCGCCTTTTTAGTAGGAAACACGGCAAGATATTGGATTTATTATTCGTAAAATTGCATAGGCCTACTTATACTCACTCAAACCCTTGGTTATAACCCCCAAATTTGCAAAAGATCTTACTCTGGGAGACCAACCTTTTATACCCTTCCCAACTGTTACTTAAAGGGATACTCAACCGCAGATTATGGACGTTTTTATCCCGCGAGAGGGCACCGTGATCGTTACCTGATCATGTCGTTGCCCCGCGGGGCTCACACTTCGGACAGACTGGTCGCCGCACAACATGCACGCTCCTCCTGAGCTCGAGATCTCGTGCGAGATTCGGTCATCTTCGTGCAGTCGAGATGTAATCTCACTTAGTCCAACGGATGCGTTCGAAGCACAAAGTTTGTGTACGAGTGAATAAGGCTTACGCAATGCCGACTTTCCCCATGTCGGCCTGGTTGCGTATCCCTTTAATATTGAATATATCATAGAAATTCTCAGAACGTTACATAATTTTTCGCCCAAATTTGATGGAAAAATTCAACTGTACAATGCACCATCAAACACCAAGTTTAAACACCCAACTTTTCAAACAAAAATATAAAACCAGGGGAAATCCCCCCCCCCCCCCGTGCTCATGTGTATATATTTAACTCACATGGTGAGGTGAATTTTATCATTATAATGCACCAAAATCCTATTTATAACCAGATTTCCAAAACGTTCTTACCGTGGGACTTAGATACCCCTCCTCTGGATACTCATTATATCCTTACTGATTGTTGGTCACCCCCCTCCTCCACGTCCTCCCCTGGCCGAAATCAGTTTAAATACCTGGGAGTTGTAACTGTTTGGGGGATAGTTGACCTACATGTCATGGGTGAGAGTATGTTGGTTGTTGTCCGATTAATAATTATCATAAGTCGTTAATGTCCCGGTTGTAGTTACCTTAGGTGGTACTTGTCAAGAAGATGTCCTAAAGAGTGGATGCCCTAAGGGGTAGTTGTCTCGGGGTAGTTGTCCGGGGGCGTGTTTTCGTTTTACACCGTAGCGTAGGCAATTTCGCGAAAAAAATCATACAAGTGCTCTGGTGAAAGAGTCTAAGTCGTCAGCGCACATCCCTGTTGTAACTACTCTATGCAAAAAACTGAATTTTTCATTGCTGCATCACCATACAATTACAAAAATTTGCCAGATTTAACACTGTCAGTTGGTGAAGTTTCTATACATCCATCGGATTCAATAAGGAATCTGGGTGCGTTTTTTGATGTTAACATGACTATGTCAGCACACATTAACAATGTTTGCCGCAGTGTGATTTTTCATTTGAGGAACATATCTAGGATTCGTAAATTTATTGATCAAACTACTTGTCATCATGCTGTAAGGTCACTTATTCTTTCCAGACTAGACTATTGTAATGGGCTTCTTTCCTCTATACCAAAGTCCCATGTAAACCGTCTACAGCGTCTGCAGAATTGGGCTGCACGTCTTGTTTTTGAGGTTGGCAGAAGTCATTCTTCCCAACCTTTACTTCGTTCCCTTCACTGGCTGCCCATTCAAAAACGTATCATCTTCAAATTAGTTCTTTATGTTTATAAATCTATCAATAACCAGGCTCCAGGGTACATATCTGAATGCTTAACTGTATATACACCTAGTAGAAATCTCAGATCCTCAAATCACAACCTTCAGCTCAGCTACCCAATGACCCGAAATTTGTCAGGTGATAGGACTTTCACAGTTACTGCATCTAGGCTATGGAATAATCTCCCCTTGACCATTAGACAGTCATCATCCATAAAGACCTTTAAAAAAGCTGTGAAATCATATTTATTTTAAATCCGCTATAAACTTTGTAACAGGTACATTCATTACATTTTGTCTCCATAAAACCACCTGGTAGTTCCCATATGGACGATCGAAGAGTTTTCTGATTTGTGTTTATATACAAATTATAATGTGTTCTATAATTTAAATATTTTGTAAACGCTCTGAGCCTTATGGGAAGGGCGTACTAAATGCTTATTGTATTGTATTGTATTGTATGCACTACACATATTATTGTGCACGATACAACCAGCCTGCATGGGAAGTTGGTAGATAGGGGAAAGTGAAATACATTTAGAAAGAGCAGCTAGAGATAGATGGAAGGAAAAACAAAGAAATACATAAGGAAGGAGAATAGGATAGATGGAAGGAAAAAACAAAGAATTAAATAAGGAAAGAGAAGAGGATATATGAAAGGTAAAACAAAGAAATTAATAAGGAAAGGGGAGAGGATGGGTGGAAGGTAAAACAAAGAAATACATAAGGAAGGAGAATTGTAAAATCAGCACTGATTTTCTTATTTACTATTATATATATATACCTACCTATTATGCCAGTAGTCTTGACTACGGGACCCCTTCGAGAATTTAACACAAATGAGTCACAATATTGTGCGCACCCCCGTAATTCTATTGTCCCCTTCGCCACTCACGCGCGTCAACACGCCACGGCCATCTTCCTCTTTTGCGAGCAACCCCAAGTAGAAACATGTTCTTGCAAGGTGAGGGGAAGGAGGGAGGGTCATAGGTAGGTATATAGATTTATATAGTAAATAAGAAAATCATTGCTGATTTAACAAATTTACTGCAATAAATCATATATACCTACCTATTATGCCAGACCAGCGCCAACCGGGAGGCATGTTTCAAGCAGAATAAGGGAATAGGATTACACCGAAGATTACAAAGAAGACACAGCGGCCTTCAAGGTGGCTGACGCAAACATAGCCTCACCTACGGGAACATCCCTAAGGTAGCAAGAAATGAAGGAATTGGGCGAACGCCAATAAGCAGCCTTCAAAATATCATCAAGCGCCACACCTTGAAACAGAGCCCAAGAAGTGCTGACACTACGAGTGTCATGAGCACGAGGCTTACTGTCGGATAAAAGAGCCTCTGTGCCAGCAGCCCTAATAGCCTCGACGATCCATCTAGAAATGGAATCAAGAGAAGCAGGAGAAAAAGGCTCTCTAGTGATCAGGAACAACTGATCATCCTTACGATAAGACTTAGTCTTATCAATATACCATTTGAGAGCCCTAACAGGACACCAAACTTTGTCCTCGCGCACTGACGAAAACCTAGAAAGCGGACAAAGAAAAATCTCAACAGGGCCAGAGGCAGCTGTCTGATTCTTGGCAATAAAAGAAGCCTTAGGAATCATTCTAACGCCTTTTCTCTCCCAGCGAACATGACCAGCAGTAAGGCAGAGAGCATGAAGAGTACTGCACCTCTGCCCAGAGGCAATAGCTACCAAAAAGAGCGTCTTAACCGTAAGATGATGAAGCGAAGCTTCACCTAACGGTTCGAAAGGAGGTTTCGCCAAGGCCTCCAGCACCTTAGGCAGACTCCAAGACGGCACTAACCTAGAACAAGGAGGTCGTTTCAGAAAGAACGACCGAATCAAACCACTTAACAGCGGGGAATTGGAAATCCCCGAACCATCTGAGAAACCCGAATGAATGGCCCCGATCGCCGAACGGTAGCCTCGGATAGTAGAGATAGATCTCCCTTTGTCGAATAACGAGATTAAGAAATCCGCAATTGAACCAATAGGAGCCTTAGGAGGGGTTTGATTTCTCTCTTTACACGAAAGGAAAAAGACCGAGAGACGGGACTTGTAAATTTCCCTAGTAGAAACCCTACGACTGGACATTAAAAAGTCCGCGGCTCTATCAGAGAGACCCGACTGTCTTGCAGATTCCCTGACAGGGGCCAAACAGTCAAATGAAGGGACTCCGGACTGTGGTGAAGAATCCCCGAGAGGGGCTGCAACACCAGATCCGCTCTTAGCGGGAGAAGGAACGGTTGAGCCCTTAGGAGGCTCATTAGCTCCGGAAACCAATTCCTCCTGGGCCAAAAGGGAGCTATCGCAATCACCGAGCCCGATCTTCCCTGATTTTCCGCAAGACACGCGGAATCAGTTGGAAGGGAGGAAAGGCGAATCCTTGAAGGTTCTCCCAGCTGAGGGAGAAAGCATCGGGAGCCCGGGAGCAATACTTCGGCAGCTGGTGGTTTAGCACCGACGCAAATAGATCCACTTCCAGTGGACCTAGGCAACTGCGAATGCGGCAAAATACCTCCGGATGGAGCATCCATTCTGATGGAAGACACCTGCCCCGAGACAGAAAATCCGCAATGAGGTTTTCCCGACCGGGGATGAAAGAGGCCACGGGTGTGATCGCCATGCGACGACACCACCTCCACAGCTGAGCTGCTAGGGCATTCAGGGCAGCCGAACGTGTGCAGGGTCAACAGAACTGCCATAAACTCCAGGACATTGATATGGGGAAGAGTCCCAAGATGAGACCAATCCCCCGCAACCGTGCTGCCGTTGCAGTGTCCTCCCCACCCCAACCGAGAGGCGTCCGTCGAAACCGAGATCGACGGGAGAGGGGCACAGAAGGACCTGCCTCGCGCGAGAAACTCCTCGCTCGTCCAACAAGAGAGAAGAGACTTGATCCTTACTGGTACTGGAATCCAGACCAAAAGAGAGTCTTTTCCCGGCTTGAAAAACCTGAGGAGATGTCTCTGAAAGGGTCTCATGAGGAGCCGGCAGTCCTCTAGAACATCGACTAGACTGGCTAGATAACCTAGAAACTGAAGCCACTGTCTGGCCTTGACCCTTCTGGCCAGCAAGAGCTTGCAAGCCGCAGAGACAATGGTGAGAATCCTGTCTCGACTGGGCCGAGCCAACTGATTCCGTATGTCTAACACCGCTCCCAGAAAAACTGGGCTGCGAGTAGGAACTAACTCTGACTTTTCCCAATTAATTAGGAAACCTAAGTCTTGAGTAAGAGTGACGAGCAAACGAGTCTCGTCTAGCAAACGATCGCGCGACTCCGCAAGAAGAAGCCAATCGTCCAGGTAACAAAATAGCCGAAGGCCGCGTCGCCTCAGAGAGGCCGCCAGCAGAGCTACAACTTGAGTAAAAACCCGAGGGGCCGGGCGCAGCCCGAAGGGAAGAGCGCGAAAACGATAAGTCTCTGAGAGGAAGGAGAACCCCAGAAGATCGCGCAAAGCGCGATGAATGGGAATGTGAAAATACGCGTCCTTGAGATCTATCGAGACCGCGTAGTCCTTCCTCTTGATCAAAGGAAGAATGGAGGCGAGAGTCTCCATCCGAAAATGTACTGGAGGAATGAATTTGTTTATTCTTTTCAGGTTCAGTATCAAACGAAGTTTTCCCGAGCGCTTGGGAATAACAAAAATTGGAGAAAGGGAAAGAGACGGCCTGTCTCTTACCCTTTCTATAGCCCTCTTTTCCAACAGAGACTCGATCTCCTTTGAAGCATGAGATCGAGCCAGGGCAGACATGGGAGGTGACCGAATTCTTATAGCCCTTCCGGGGAGCGAAGCGGAAAGATCTAAGAAGAATCCGTCTCGCACGACGGAGAGAACAAACGCGTCCCCGGAGATGGCCTCCCAAGCGGGGAGAAAAGAATGAAGTCGGCCACCTACCATGACTGGAAGAACAAACGCTCGGGGAAGAACATCAAAACCTAGGCTTGGCCTTATGCGAAGCCGTCGCCTTACCACGAGAACCTCTCGAATAGCCCCTGCCACGACCCCCTCTCCCGCGAGAAGGAGCTGGCTGCGGCTCAGAAGGCGGGACCCCAGACACACGACTGTGTTGACCCGAAGCGGGACCAGCAGGCCTCCGCCGGACAGGGGCCCGCGTCGACTTAGAGTGTGAAACTGCTTAGTCATATCCGAGATCTGCTTTCGCGCATCGATCTCTCTCTGAAAAACCGTAGCGAATTTACCACCGAAAAGCGAAGGACCCCGAGACGGGACATCGAGCAATGCCGGACTCTCTAACACCCAGTGCCGAAAGAGCCAGGGTCCTGCGACGGAACGTAACCGAAGCAGCTGCAGTGGAAAGCTGCGACCACTGCAAACAAAAAAGAGTATGCAGTAAGTCATCAATAACCAGCTTGTCACCATCAGTAACGTTCAACTCCTCCGCCCTGGACCTAAGGTCGGAGAGAAACCCTTGAAAAGCCGCCAAACGCATACCTGCCCTAACCTGGTTTTCAACATTAAACCAAAGCTTATCCTCCGTCTTATAAGCAACGGAGGTTAGCGGATTAGTCGCCCGCAAGCGACGACCAAACTCTAAAAGAGTCTTAGCTTTGAAAAAGCTGTCTTGATCCTGAGAACCGAAGGCAAAGGCCTTACCCTTAACCGAAACAGGGCGCTTAACCAACAGCGCAGCCTCAATGCGGTCATACTCCAGCTTGAAATCCTCCTCGAGAGAAATACCCTCGGAGGAATCCTGCTGCCTGAACCAACGCGAAGTCGAACCCTGCGCGCGGGCTGACTGAAATTCAGGGAGATATTTAGACAACAAAGCAATCGCTTCCACCCCACACAGGGCGAGCGATTGAGGCTCCGCCTGCCCAAGCGATTCAGAAACCGAAGCTTGAGAGGCCGCCTCTAAGTCTGGTTCCACCCGAGTGGAATGAGACAAAGGACCGCTAACAAAGGATGCAGCAGGCTGAGCCTCCCATGGTTCAGCAAAAGTCTCCTCGCCCGGCGGCGCCCTCGAGGGCCGCGGGAATAGGAGGCACATGCGAACCCGACTCAGACAAAGACGACTCAATCACAAAAGGCTGATTAGTCTCAAAGTCAGACCCCTGAATAGGGACAGAAGCAAGGGTTGAAGTACCCGGTACAAGGGACCAACCCTGATTCTGAGCGAAAGCCCGCATCATGCTGAACATATCAGCTTGAGAGGAGCTAGCCGGGTTAGCCAGGCCAGACGGGCAAGAGGCCGGCAAAGCCTTGCCCCTTTTTGCCTTTTTCTTGGCCTTCTTCTTGGCTGGCTCGACAAGAGTCGTAGCCGAAACCCTTTTCTTAGAGCGCTTATTCGGATTCGTTCGGATCCCCGAAGCCGCTTCGGAAACACGAACCGAACCCTCCGCGGAGGGACGCTCACCTCCCTCAAAGGGAGTAGTGCGCTGAGGGTATGAACCCAAAGTCTCGCACAAATTACCCATATTGGCTGAGCAAGAAGATGCGATAGCCATGGGTTGGGAGCTAAAAGCACCCAGTGCGGGGGCAGACCGAGATGACTCGGTATGTGCCCGTTGACTACTAAAGGCGTGTGAACCCGCTATTGAACCGCTAGGGAGCGGCAATAGGAGAGCACTAGTAGTCACGCACTCGGGTGAAAACACCTGTTGCTCCGAAGAGCGTCCATAATTGTTAGCTCGAGCATTCCCATCAGCTGGCAATGTAGACAGCCCGGGAAGTACTCGTTCCCCCATATGGCATCGGCCGGGGGCTAGGGTTTGTGAACCCAGACCAACATGGACTAAGCCCGTGGGCTGCCCTGCAGTAGTGGGACGCGTCTCCCCTAACGGATTTAAGCGAGTGAACGCTACCGTGCGGGAAACAACCGCCCCCCCCTTCTGGTCTTGACGACCGGGGGATTGGATTCGAGATATCCAAACCACTAGAATCTGACGCCACCCACCCCGAAGCCACGGGCCTCGGAGTTGACAATCCAGAATCAGTTAACGCCACCCGCCCCGAAGCCGCAAGCTCCGAGACTGGCAAACTCTGCAGGGAAACACCACTAGGCAACTTACCCGTAGCCCTCCTCCCTCCCCCATGTACCGAAGTACTCGGGAGAGTTCTGGAAGACCGAGTCGTCTTGCTAGACGACTCTTCGGAAGAAGCAGGTCTCCGTGACCTAACTGCTTCTTCTTCCGAATTCATAACACTGCAATAAAACAGACAATAAAGTATACTTTTCAAAATAAGAAATACTTTAACTGAATGCAGTAAATAAAACTAAAATTTATTTGGGAGATACGCACAAAAAAATTTCACAGCCAAAAACCGTAAGAACAAACACCGAACCCAAAGGCTCGGTGACAAACGGAAACACCCGCAAACACACAGAAATATCTACGTGGGGCTGACCGTGAAAGCGAAAAATAAATGCCAAGAAAAGGAATCAAAATCCCTTGCAATCGGCAAGAGTGACTACTAAAACACAAAGTACTATAATCTAAGAGAATATAGGTACCTAAAAGTGCTTTAAAGATGCGAAAAAGCGCGCCTAAAAGATACTAAAAAGAACTGATTTCACGAGCGCTGTGACTAGACATCCTAACTCGTCGGGGGCGAGCAAGAAAGAGGAAGATGGCCGTGGCGTGTTGACGCGCGTGAGTGGCGAAGGGGACAATAGGATTACGGGGGGTGCGCACAATATTGTGACTCATTTGTGTTAAATTCTCGAAGGGGTCCCGTAGTCAAGACTACTGGCATAATAGGTAGGTATATATGATTTATTGCAGTAAATTAGGATAGATGGAAGGAAAAAACAAAGAATTTAATAAGGAAAGAGAAGAGGATAGATGAAAGGTAAAACAAAGAAATAGATAAGGAAAGGGGAGAGGATGGGTCGAAGGTAAAACAAAGAAATACATAAAGAAAAGAAGAGGATAGATGCAAGGAAAACAAAGAAATACATAAGGAAAGAAAATATGATAGATGGAAGGAAAGAAGAGGATAGATGGAACTTAAAACAAAGAAATACAAAAGGGAAAGAACAGGATATGCAAGGAAAACAAACAAATGCAAAAGGAATGAGAAGAGGATGGATGGAAGGAAAAACAAAGAAATACATAAGGATCTATCCTCTTCTCTTTTCTTATGTATTACTTTGCTCTTCCTTCCATTTATCCTCTTCTCATTCCTTATTTATTTCTTTGTTTTTCCTTCCATCTATCCTCTCCCCTTTTCCTCATGTATTTCTTTGTTTTTCCTTCCATCTACAGTGGAAACTCAGTATAAAGAGGTCTGATATAGCAATATTTCTGATATGACAAGGTAATATTCCGGACCAAGCTCTTTATAATCTCTTGTTTTTTAATCCTGATATAACGAGATTCCTCCTATAACGAGGCAATTTCGATGGTCCCAAGGACCTTTGTTATACTGAGTTTCCACTGTATCTCTAGCTTCTCTTTTCTTATGTATTTCATTTCCCCCTTTCTCAGCTTCCCAGGCTGGCTGTATGATCGTGCACAACTTGCATAGAGTAGTTACAACAAGGATGTGCGCTGACGACTTAGACTCTTTCACCAGAGCACTTGCATGATTTTTTTTTCGTGAAATTGCCTACGTTACGGTGTAAAACGAAAACACGCGTCAGGCGTGGGGGGGGGGGGGGTAGTTGTCCCAGGGGGTGGTTGTTCTCGAGGGTAGTTGTCCGGGGGGTAGTTGTCTGGGGGTAGTTGTCCTAGAGCGTAGTTGTCCGGGGGTAGTTTTCCGGGGGTAGTTGTCCTACGGGGTAGTTGTCCACGGGGTAGTTGTCCAGGGGGTAGTTGTCCAGGGGTAGTTGTCCAGGGGTAGTTGTCCAGGTGGTAGTTGTCCTAGGGGGTAGTTGTCTGGGGTAGTTGCCCGGGGGTAGTTGCCCGGGGGTAGTTGTCCTAGAGGGTAGTTGTCCGGAGGTAGTTGTCCTAGAAGGTGGTTGTCCTAGGGGGTAGTTGTCTGGGGGTAGTTATCCGGGGGGTAGTTGTCCTAGAGGGGTAGTCGTCCTAGAGGGTGGTTGCCCTAGGGGGTAGTTGTCCTAGAGGGTAGTTGTCCTAGAGGGTGGTTACCCTAGGGGTGGTTATCCGGGGGTGGTTGTCCCGGGGTACGTGCCCGGATACGGCAAAACACATAACAATTAGGTAACATGGTAAAATACAAAATTGGAGACTGAATTAACGGTATTGTTAAATTGAATAGCAATACCACTGAGTAAAGATTTAAGACTTTGCATAGTTTATTACACTTATTAAAGGGATGTACACGTCTGAGCATTACCAGGAAGTACATTGCTCCAACCTATGCAAAACATTTTCTTTTATATTCTTCTTGGGCGGGGAAGTTGGACGGGGCATTTTAAAGAATAACGTGTCCAATAATTTACAATTCGTTTGCATATCAATGATTCTAGATAAGTCGATATTACATTATTTAGTATTTTAAATTCAAGAACAAATGTTGATATTTTATACGCTGCTCTATTTTGAATGAAAGCAGTTGTTTTATCCTCCGTATACAACATTTCGCCTGTTCATGATACGTTTTCATAAACGTATGGTAAAATACAAAATTGGAGACAATTTTACCATGTGCCCCCCACATTTTCAAGTACCCCAAACGTGCCCTTTTTACATCTGAAAAATGCCCCCTTTCTCTCTGATAAATGGCCTTTTTAGTACTAAAAGCGCCCATTTCCTTTCCCCTTCTCATAAGTGTCCTTTTTCCCTCCTGATAACTGCCCCTTTTCAAATCTGATAATGGCCTCCTTATCTCTCTAAAAAGTGGCCTTTTCTTCTGATGATAAGTACATTTTTACTTCTGATAGGTGACCCTTTTTCCTTCTAAATAATGCCAACACTCCTCTTCGGATAAGTGCCCCTTTTCAAATCTGATAAGTTCCCCTTTTCCTTTCTAATATGTGCCCTTTTCCTTTTCTCATGAGTGCCCCTTTTCACTTATTGTAAGTGCCCCATTTCATCTCTGATAAGCACCCTTTCCTCTTCGGATAAATGCCCCCCCCCCTTCTACCTATATTTCCCACCGTTTCTTGCAAAAAGAGTTGTATCTAACTTCAAACAATCGATGCGGCTTTATGTAGTAACAGGTACGCATAATTACTACAATATAAGGCAGTGGAGCTGGAGGCAAGAGGGGCATAATGCTTATCCCCCCCCCCCCAGCAAAGGATTTCTTATTCCGCTTGCTCGAATGTGCTCATAATTTACACCAATTAAGGGCAATATTTTCTGAAAATCTCCTCAAAACGCGCTCGCTGCGTTCGCTAGCTCTTATAGTACAACATGAAATCAAGCAGATCGCATAAAGTATGTTGATATCGATGTAATCCTAAAGAAGAACGACAGGGATAATGTATGAATTAAAAGATAATTCGACATTCCCCCAGTTAATTTGCTGCTGTCACTTTCATTATATCGTTATAAATAATTCTCAAGATGATGTTTGACAATGTATTAATCATGTTAACTGGACTGTAGGGCCAATGTCACAAAAATGGTCCCTTTTTTCGTTTCATGTTCACCCCTTGGAGGTGCCCCCTTTACCCAAAAGTGCCCTTTTTGGCTGGTGCCCCCCACCCCAATCTAGGATAAAGTGTATTAAACAGCATTTGCAAACGTTCAACGTTTGAAAGAAATCTCAACTTCAGGTAGCCTTGCTGAATTTTCTCGACTCTTTCTCAAGCCTATAGGGTTTTCGTTAGTTTTGCTTCCGATTGTAGAAGTGAGTGAATAGAAAACCGTTTATCATTGTATAACATTTGACCTTCTCTACCCCTCAATTGCGGTGGTCAATTGCAAAATTCCTGGGTAAAATGCACAAGAAATTGCGTTTTTTAGGGTTAAAAATTGAAAAATTGGCGCTCGGTCGCTTTGCCTCCTCTCTTGTAAAATAAAGTTTGGACACTCGGGGGGGGGGGGGGGGGGGCGTAACTTCATTGTTTGCCCCGGGCGCCATAATCCCTATATACGCCACTGGCTTCACTTCCTCGCCGGTCATCTCCCCCAATCATGAACACGGATCGACACCCCTGATTGTAAGCATGTGCTCAGCTTGGGGAAGCTATACATTCCACTGTCTATATTGTAGAATGTTAGCATAGTTGACTTGACAGATGATGTCATTGCAGGAATGAGATCTGGAGCTTTGTTTTTTAGGGTGAAGCTTAGGAGGTTGGACAAAATATTTCAAAAAAATTAAAAATCTATGAGGCCTTTCACACTCACTTCTGGACCGCTCCAAGTTAGAGGGCTCTAGAGGAACGGTTCTTGAAGAACGGTTCGTTTGCTTTCACACTCACACGCATTTTTTATGTCTCGAATCGCTCAGCGAGTCAAAGTGGTCTTGTTGCTATGGCAGCTCAGATCAGCGGGTAAAATTTTTCGCGCGGAATTCAAACCGTATAATGCGTAAGGTATCAAATCGATCAATATATCAAATCAACCATTGACTTCCCGCGAACACACACACACTCACTTCCGGTTGAAGTACGCTTTAGGATCTCTTTACTTTCACACTGCCACGTTAGAGCGGTATAACTAAGAACCGTTCCTCAAGTCCACCCCGCGAGGTGGTCTTCTGAAGCGCTCCAGAAGAACGCTTCCTGGACCACTTGAGCATTCGCACTCACCTGGGAACCGCTCCTGAGGAACCGTTCTTAGTTAGAGCGCTCTAACGAAGTGAGTGTGAAAGGCCTCTCTATGAAACATATTTAGATGTTTGAATAACAAAATATTAGTTGTATGCATGACTGTACATTAACAGCAAACAACTTGCATTTGGGTTGCATTTGGTTGCAGAGGTCCTTTAAATAACACTATTCACTCCTACCCTACTCGCAATCTTCATCTAGTCAACCCAAAGTTACTTATTGCCCATAGATCTTTAAGACACCATGGTCCAGGCCTATGGAATTATCTCCCAGAATGGTCGGAATGGTTCTACTCGACTTACCGAAGGCCTTTGATACTGTAAATCATGAAATTCTGTTAACGAAATTAGAAGTGATGGGTTTGGATTTAGTATGCATTAGATGGCTTAGGTCTTACTTGACTAATCGTCGTCAGGTGGTAACTATGCAGAATGTAATATCAGATTCACGACCTATAAAATGTGGGGTTCCGCAGGGGAGCATTTTAGGTCCTATTCTTTTCATGTGTTATATAAATGATATGTGCATTTGTGTTAAAAACTCAAAATTACTCCTATACGCCGATGATAGTGTGTTATTATTTTCTGATCCGAATCCTAAGGTAATTGAAGACAAATTAAGTGTAGAACTGTCAAATTGTGTCAAATGGATGACAGACAATAAGCTCAGTTTACATCTAGGGAAAACTGAAAGCATTTTGTTTTGTTCGAAAAGACAATTAAAATATTCAGGTGACTAACGAGTGATCTTTCGTGGACAGATTTTGTAGACTCCATTGCCAAAAAAGCTAATACACGCTTAAAATTTTTATATAGATATCAAGCTTGTTTGAATAGGAAGTCAAGGCGTACTTTATGTTTTGCTCTAATACAATGTCTATTTGATTACGCCAGTGCTGCTTGGTATTGCAGTCTGGGTAAAACCGATCAGAAAAAGTTAAAAATAATTCAAAATAAGATTGTAAGGTTTATTAATGGTTCAGGACCGAGGACTCACGTTGGGAACAATGAACTTGCGGAAGCAGGTCTCCTCCATATTGATCTAAGATCAAAACAATTAATTTTACATCATGTTCATAAGATTTATTATTCTAATGAAAATCACTACATAACTGACAATTTTTCTCGTGTGTCAAATACCCATGAACATGGTCCAAGGCATAGGCATAGTCACCTTAATTTTTTCCTTACCAAAACGCAACGGACTAATCGGAGATTCTTTTTACTTCAATGGTATTCATTTTTGGAATTCTCTCCCTAAACATGTTAAAACGGTGAAAAATTTTACGCACTTCAAAAGTGTCTTAAAACAACATCTAAAGAACGAGTCCTTCGAACTCGAACATTGATTAATCAATAGTGTTGTGGGGTTTGTTCCCTCAGTTTTGATTCTCCTTTGGTGCTTACGTGTTGCGAATTGTTGTGTTGTTATATATTTTGTGTGTATAGTTTTCATAATGATAATGCTTGGTCAAGTGTATAATTTGTATTCAGTATTCACGATTTAATCTTGTCGTATTTTAAAATGTGCTTAATTATGCTCAAGGATCCCATTAGAAATAAGCCTTTTCGGCTTTCATGGGCTATCCTGTCATGATATGTCATGTATATTATCTGACGAATAAAATCAATCAATCAATCAAAATCATGTTGTTCCATTTACTCATTTAAAGCGAAAGTTAAATGGATATTACAATTAGAATATACAAAGTAAAATGTCTGTGTCAACTCTTCAGTCTTTTTCACAATGTCATCCTTTCTGTCATTTTAGTCATTACCGATATCATCATCACCGTTATCATCATCATAAATCATCATCATCATCATTTTCTGAAAATCCTTGTAGTCGATACCAGGCACGATAGGTAAAATAGCTAGGAAGTGTAATTAACAATGGTTGGGTCCTCTTTACGATATTGTAATGGGTACACCGAAACAAGGCATTTTAATGCAAATTAAAATTTGCTCAACCTTGTATTTCTCTGTCCAGTTGAGGTTATTATAATCATTATTGAACGAAATATTACCGAGAGGGAGTTGTGAAAAGCCTTAATACCCTCATATTGGGCACTTTTCCCATTATTTTTATGCCTCCACCCGCCGAAGGTGGTGCCGGAGGCATCATGTTTTCGGGGTGTCCGTCCGTCTGTCCCGCTTTCTCGTTCTCGCGATAACTCAAGAACCACATGAGGTATGCTAGTATGTATCACCATAGGAAGACGATCTGATTAGATATTGGCGTATGTAGGTCAAAGGTAAAAGGTCACAGAGGTCAATTTCTGAAATTGCAGGTGTTAGCCTCGTTCTCTCGAAAACTCAATAACCATTTGAGGTATGAACTTCAAACTTGGTGCTAGTACGTTCACCATAGGAAGACGATCTGATTATATTTTGGGGTCAAAGGTCACAGAGGCCAATTTCCAGGGGCCTGGGAGCCGGGGGTGCGGGGGTGCTGCACCCCTGGACAAAATCAGGGGTGCGCAGAGGACCTTTTTTTTTTTTTTTTTTTTTTTTGCTTGTCAGAGATTATTGGACTTAAAAAGAGACACTAAAATGCTGAAGACCCTTTTTTTTTTGGCTTGTCAGAGATTTTTTGGACTTAAAAAGAGACACTAAAATGCTGAGGACCTTTTTTTTTACTCACAGCACCCCCAGTAACAAAATCGTTCCCAGGTGCTTGCCAATTTCTAAAAAAATTGCAGGTGTTAGACTACTCCACTACCTGTTCGTGCACGACCGCGATCCGTTGACAAAATAATACACCCTCAACGCTAAAACTGAGATAGTCCTTTCATCCGACCCTCGCAAACATTCGAAGGGTGAAATTTTGAGCATCGCGCGATTAGTGCATGGAGAGTCGCGCTCCGTGTGGGATATGCGTGTAGAGAAAGAGCAGCGTATAGGGGAGTAAACCAGATAAAAAGCGGATAGAATCTAGACTAGTGTTAGCCTCGTTCTCGCGATAACTTAAGAACCATTGGAGGTATGAACTTGGTGCTTGTATGTATCACATACGAAGAATATTTTGGGGTATGTAGGTCAAAGGTCAAAGGTCCCAGGTCAATTTCTGAAATTTCCTGGTTAACGCAATATCTCAAGAACGATTTGAGGTATGAACTGCAAACCATAGTGAGACGAACTAATTAGATTTTTTGTTCACGTAGGTCAAAGGTGACAGGTAATAGGGGTCATTATACAGGTGTAGGTGAAATTAATGGTTTCTTTTACCTTTGTTATCACCATATCTCAACTATTTTGTATTCATGACTAGGAGGAGATAAAGTGCTCAGACTTTGGGGTTATAAGATGTAAGGTCAAATGTCAAAGAGGCCAATTAATATGTAATTAGAGGCTTTTTATTCTGCTTATCACAATAATTATTTCAAGAACAGTTTGAGCCATCAACTGAATTTAGGCGGAGGCATATAGAAGCAGTGGCATTCATCTTGTTCCTTTTCATTTGGCCATCCCGTGGTAAATAGCGAACTGGTGTCCTACATGATTCCAGATTACTAGTGCACATTTGTTTACACGACGATGGCACCCTACTGCCAGCTGATAATCTACACACCAGAGTTCCAAGTTCACAACAGGCGGCTATGATCATAAAAGAAAGTATTCTAGAATCTGAGTAACTGAATACATACTTCGTGTCTACTTTGTTGTAGGTATTCAATGACCCTGTCCACAAAAGTGTTAAGATGGCACCCTATTGCCAGCTGATAATTGACACACCTGAGTTCCAAAGGCTACGATTCATGAAGCAGCTTGGCTGTACCTGTTATGTATTTCCCAGCGCTGTTCATACTCGATTTGAACACTCAATAGGGTAAGGTATTTTATGCAATTTTTAATAATCATTTCGTCACCTTAAATTCAATGTTCATTTTGTTTGGCAATAGAACTTGTATATATCTCTTGTCTATAGTCAGTGAAACTAACCCCGAGCCCCTGACCTTAGACAACATATATTTGCAAGTTCAACGCCCAACTCAACATAATAATTTCGTAAACTTGAATAGATTCACGTTCGTTTTGGGTTTGGCGTTGAACTTGTAAATATCTGTTGTATAAAGTCAGTGACACATACCCCGAGCCCCTCAATCGAATTGCGTAAAACGGCTAAAAGAAGAGAGACAGAGGGAAAGGAAAATGAAAAGGAAAGAAGATAATACGAACCTCCCACCTCACTCGATGGCCACGCCCATCCGGGACACCTCACGATACTTGCAATGCCTCCTCTATGGCTGGACCCATCCTACGCCACTATTTCAAGAAACGACGCAAAGATTCATTGAAGGTGATCCTCTTATCCAAACAACAACAACAAAAAAAAAATAGTAGAAAAAAGAGAAGGTTGGAGATGGCTGGCCATAATTTTCAAATCATCCCACCCAGATATATATACGCCACTGAAAGGCTGATATCTTTATTTAACATTGCCTTGCAGTGTCAGCCACTTAGCAGGAAAGCTGGCCACTGTGCTTAAACAGGAAATTGCTAATGACGAAATGACTACTACAGATGTCATCTGCGTAGAGATCGCTGGTCTCTGCCACGATCTCGGACACGGTCCTTTCTCCCATGCCTTCGAAGACATCGTTCCGCGAGGCGAGGATGGCGAGAAATGGAGTGTAAGTTGATGTGACTAGGGCATACTACAAAAATAATTGACATAAGACCGTTGAACACGAGGCATCACTTGCCTGATTTAGGATGGCGTCAGTGCAAACAAGGCTTGAAATAACTGGCGTATGGCCTAATTTCCGAAGCGTGTTTTCGGTTACATCATTACCTGAGCTAATCGAGAATGTAAAGGCAATTAACCCATACGCCAAGTAGTAAAGTTTGTTTGCACTCTTCATTTCACCATCTCTTTTAAAACGATATCACCCTTCCATAAAAGACAGTACCAGCCACCGACTCGATCCTAAAGTGACGCCTCGAGTATGCCAAGCGTTATACGATGCGTTATTTAACCAAGGAGTTCTGTGATAATTCCGTGATTTTACTAGCGTTGATCACGCCAACTATTATTCGCAGAATAAAGCTGCAGTGAACAATCCAGTTGGCGACACGATGAAGAGAAATAACTCCTCGAGTGATTCGGGCTTTATGTTCTAGATACATTCTGGTAGCCGACACTGCACCTATCATATATTATTTTAACAAATAAATTACTTGAATATCGTAAAGATTTAGTAAATCAATCTTAATACAACCAACCACCTTGGAAAATATATTGATTTAATGTTGAATACAGGAGAGGTCAAATACATGTAGTGGAAAGATGGCATGTTTATATATGTGAATTGTAAATGGAATCGTGTTATACTTCATGTAAGTAAAAGAAACAAATGCACGTATTATTTTTGTTATCACTTATGTAGCACAAGGAACAATCGGTCATCATGTTCAAATACCTGATCGAACAAAATAAACTGAAAGAAAAGCTGAAGAAATACGACATCTCGCAGTTGGAAATTGACTTCATCTGCGAACTCATCCGAGGTCGTCCTAGAGAAAAAGGCGCCAAATTGGTAATGACTAATAGGGGACAGTAGCAGATGCAGGATTCTCTGTTGAAAATGAAAATAATGAGTTAGTCTAAAAGCCTAAGGGAAATAGGACGCCACGTTTTCACTGGATGGCGGAAGGGGGGGGGGGCAAAATATCGACACCTCTGAACATTGCAGAAATAGGTTCTCATATTTTCAAATGAGTTTTTGTAATTAAAAAGAGGACCACCTCCCCAGGGGCGTCACTAGAACATTTTGAAGGGGGGGGGGGGCGCTAACACCCATGTTTGCAGACAGACTTTTTAGGGTGTGACAAAATCGCTGCACCCTAATCCCCCCTCCCTCCCACAAATAATAACAAAAGAAAATCGCAGATGTAGAGATCTTGATCATACGGGCATATTTCGAAAGGGGGCCTTTTGCCCGAATATCAAATTTTCAGTATCTTAATTCCTAAATTTGTAGTGAAAATGTACAGAAGTTACATACGGAAGTTACATAATTATGAAGGAACCTCGCTGTCCAAATATGTGGATATTCTGGCACCTCGATGCCTGAAAATGAAGTGGTGGTTGCCCGAATATCGGAACTTTGAAAGTCCACGGGGGGGGGGGGGGGGGGATTTTTACCTCTGAAGGTGATACCTGAAATTTCGATCCCTACTTATTTTACATCTGATATTTTTATCTCAGTCAATCTTATCTCTGGGACTTTTACCTCTGGCATTTTTACCTGTGGCATTTTACATCGAACCATTTTAAGAGGTGTTTATTAAACTAACCACAAAAACATGGATAATTTAATACAAAAGATTATACTTCATAACAAAATGGACCCCTGCTTTTCAAATAATATGATGCATTTCCTACATGCATTATTCTACCCTCAGATGATTATACTCATTCCAGCCCCCCCCCCCCCCAATTCCTGGATACAGCTTCTATCACTATTACCACCACCACCACTACAGCTGTTGCTTATACGTATTTCTACTGATAATGTAGATAATGAACGTTTAAGCGCTTTTAAAATCACATTTAAAAAAAAACGCTTTATAGATTACCAATTATTTCAGTTGCCAGGTTCGCATTTGCTCCTTGAGATCTTGACAGTTACTTGCATACAGGCGGGAACATACTCATTCAAACCACATGGACGCTCGCATCCCACTGTGTAGCCAATTATACATCTGGGTACAGAGGAACAATGTAAATCGAATGTCCTATCGAAAGAATTACAGATCAAGTGTGCATTATTTCACTTTTCCTCATTTTTCTTCCTTTTAGCTCCGAGAAAATAGGTTCTACCTACATCAGATCGTGAACAATAGTGCAAATAAAGTAGACGTGAACAAATGGGACTACATTGCCCGAGATGCTCTTTACCTTGGCATCAATTCTGCATTCGACTTTAATCGCATTACGCCATTCATCAAGGTTTTCGAAGTAGACAGGACGAAAGGTGAAACCAGGAAAGAACTCTGCTTCAGAGACAAGGTGACTACATGACATTATTTTATGATTATCATCTTAATACATCTTTAGGGAAAAAATAATAACTAAAAGTCAGTCGAGAACTGTTACAAGAAAAGGAAACAATGCCTAGGCCTATGGTGTGAGTGGTTATGATGAAAATGATGATAAAAGCAATAGCAACAATAATAATCTGTAAAAAAAAATGATAATTATAACTATGGTCATTCTTTACAAAACACAGGAAAAACAGTACTAATACTAAAATGTGGACAATGTGGAGACCAATTAATAATGAATACGGAAGGCATTTTGCTCTTTACGATTTTTTTAAAAATATTTTTATTATGATTAAGTTGTATTTACCTGAATGCAAGGTCAAAGAAACTGTGTTTTACTTTCTGACATTTAGGTGGCAAATGATCTGAACCAAATGTTTCTTACACGCCGTCGTCTTCATTATGCGGCATACGAGCACAGAGTCACAAAGATCATCAGCCTCATGTAATGTATTTGGAGAAAAGTAGAATAATACATGATCTACACAAAGTCCACCATTCTGCTAGAATTAAAAACCGACACTGGGTTTAATCTTCATCTAAATTCAATTAGACCGATATCAAAATTTTCTCATTATTAAGACCATGTAGACCTAGAGTCAGGTTTTCTGAATTAGTAGATTAAGGAACAACATTTTTCTTCGAACTTTTACCATAGGTATTCGGGAGATTTGAAAGAGGTGTCGTTGGGTTTCCGACCTAAACTAGAACCGACTTATCAAAAAATTTAACGTAGAGTTGACAAGTCGGGGTATAAAATCTTGGGCACACTTTTAATCCCAGTCCAACGATGCATGTATTTCAAACATTTTCCTCCCCAAAACTTTTTTTTTAGTTCTAAGATGTTGGGGTATGTCAACTAAAGCTTTCTTTAATTCTAAATCTAGGCTGAAGGATGCTCTCAGGGCTGCATCCGAACATCTCGTGTTTGTTGGCAAAGATGGGTAAGTTCAAGTCTTTTTAATAACTCTTCCTTTCATTTTGAGTCAGATGCTGTGGTATTCAAAAGGGCATATCAGCCAAAAATATCAAGAAATGATTAAGAAGGAAACACACGCATCAAATTGGTTCCTATTAAAAGCAGAATCAATAGTGAAACAGGCTGGTAGAATTGTCAGGATGCTCCAAGAAATGAAAAGAAAGTAGCAAATTTTAGAATTGTGATCTATCAGGTGCGATTTTTAAAACCAGTAGCATAAGGGGCAAAGATAATCGAGAGCGAGGCACGAAAGAAATGAAATATGCTTTCAAACGCCAGTGACATATACACTGTACATACCAGCGTTTAAGTCTGAAGGGTGAGAGGATTGCTTTTGAAATGACCCCATAAACCAAATATGACTAAAAATATTTTAGAACTTTTGACCAAGGGTGACAGGATTGCTTTTGAAATGACCCCATAACCCAAATATGACTAAAAATATTTTAGAAGTTTTTACCAAATTTTCATACCACACATATATGTGTGTAGTCCATATACCCATATCCGTGTGCAGTGCTTTTCATTGTTTGTCATTGTCAGTACGACTGAGTCAACTTGTTGTTTTGATGATTCCAAATCCTCGTGATCATCAATTTCCATTAACTTCTGTAAAGCTTCTTTTACAACTTAATCGCATGAACAGTAGTCAATTTTTATTAGGAGATTGTACTTTTTTTTACAAATATAAACTGCACAGAGTGAAGTACAATCTCCTAGAGTCTGTTAAAGATCCGATGGCCTTTCGTCAGGTAAATGACACCATTATCAATGAGATCATGCGCTCACCATCTCGAGAACAGGGAATAGTGAAGGCACAAGCGATACTACATAGAATCCATGACAAGAGACAGCTCTACCAGTGCATTGGAACTTATAGCAGTGACATGCCGGTAATTTGATTCTTATTGTCAGTTATTCGTGAAATGAATATTCATGAGAATTATTTTAACGTTCCAGACCACTGAATTCGGTTTTTATTTATATGGTTATTCTCTACCGTTTCCGGACATCTACTCCCGGATAACTACACCCTGAACAACTACCCCCTAGGACAATTACCCCCAGGAGAACTACCCCCCCCCCCTCCAAGGACAACTACCCCCAGGACAATTACCCCAAGGACAACTCCCCCCGGATTCTGGGGTAGTTGTCCGGGGGGGGGGGGGGGGTTAATTTTTCCTGGGGGTAAATGTCCGGGGTTATTTTCCGGGTGGTAATTGTCCTGGGGGTACTTGTCCAGGGGGTAGTTGTCCGAGGGGTAGTTTTCCAGGGGGTAGTTGTCCTAGAATCTTATTCTACATCATAATTTATACAAAGAATAAATATTTTATTTTCACTGTATTAACAATAGTATATTAATATTTTACAACCAAAACCACTTTTTCTCTCTACATTCTATTTTCAAGTACCCAAAAATGATGTCCACACTTTTTTAAGCTTTCACCAATCCGAGTCATATTTCATCCGTATGTATGATGTTTTCAGGGGTTTACCAATATTTGGAATAAAGGTGTTTTCTACATGTCATTTCCAAAGCTAATGGAACTCGGTAATCCATGGAGATGGATGTCACGAAAGTATCATTAAGACATATTACATACACCTTATACAGGAAATACATGTATAGTACAAAGCTTTGTCATGATAATCCTTTGTTTTGGGTTTTCCGTTTTTTCGGGGACACATATTACATCAATATGTACATGATGTACATGTACATACCTGAACCATGTTTGGTCAGCACAGCCTCAATAGTTGTCAAGTTGTTGTGGTATTATACTTGCACTTTTATGACCCTTTGATTTTGGAACTTTGATCTTTGTGACTAAAATTTTAATCAGATCATCTTTTCATGCCTTTACAAACTTGAAACAAGTTTGGCTAAAATTGCTTAAATGACTGTTATATCGAGGTATCAGTTATAAATTACAAATCTAATAAGGGAATGGATAGACCGACGAACGGACAACCCGAAAATCTAATTTGCCTACGGCACCATCACGGCGTAGGCATACAATATATTTTCAAGGTATTGAGCGCAAAACACTGTTTCTTGTGTATTTCTTTTTTTAATTTTTCATTAAAAAAAAAGAAAAATTACAGGCATAGGCCTACACTGCACCCAACTAAGATCAAACAACAGATCTCGAAAAACAGCGACGAATTATGGCACCCTGAAAACATCGAGGTTGAGGTAGGTGCTATTTGTTGTATTGTTCTTGAATGAATATGGCATTCAGTATAAGGCTGTAAGCTATTCTGTGTCTATCGGGGGAAGGTAAAAATTAGTTAACATCATCGACATTATATTGTAGCTGTTTGGGTCTACATAGGGGAGAGTGGGTAACCATGGACACGTGGTAATCCCCGTATCCAGACACCTACCCCCTGGACAACAACCCCCGGATAACCACCCCAAGGATAATCACCCTCTAGGACAACTACCCTCTAGGACAACTACCCCCTAGGGCAACCACACTCTAAGACAACTACCCCCGGATAACTACCCCCCCCCCCGGATAACTACCCCCAGAAACTATCCCCTAGGACAACCACCCTCTAGGACAACTACCCCCAGGACCACCACCCCCTGGACAACTACCCCCGGACAACCACCCCCGGACAACCACCCCCTGGACAACTACCCCCTTGGACAACTACCCCCTTGGACAACTACCCCCTAGGACAACTACCCCCAGACAACTACCCTCTGGACAACTACCCCCAGGACAACCACCCTCTAGGAAAACTACCACCGGACAACTACCCCCCAGAAACTATCCCCTAGGACAACCACCCTCTAGGACAACTACCCCCAGGACCACCACCCCCTGGACAACTACCCCCGGACAACCACCCCCGGACAACCACCCCCTGGACAACTACCCCCTTGGACAACTACCCCCTAGGACAACTACCCCCAGACAACTACCCCCTGGACAACTACCCTCTGGACAACTACCCCCAGGACAACCACCCTCTAGGAAAACTACCCCCGGACAACTACCCCCCAGAACTATCCCCCAGGACAACCACCCTCTAGGACAACTACCCCCAGGACCACCACCCCCTGGACAACTACCCCCGGACAACCACCCCCGGACAACCACCCCCTGGACAACTACCCCCTTGGACAACTACCCCCTAGGGCAACCAACCTCTAGGACAACTACCCTCCGGATAACTACCCCCAGACATCTCCCCCTAGGACAACCACCCTCTAGGAAAACTACCCCCGGACAACTACCCCCCCGGACAACCACCCCCTGGACAACTACCCCCTAGGACAACTACCCCCAGACAACTACCCCCTGGACAACGACCCTCTGGACAAATACCCCTAGGACAACTACCCCCTAGGACAACCACCCTGTAGGACATCTCCTTGACAACTACCACCTAAGGTAACTACCACCCAGATAACTACCCCCGGAAAATAACGACTTAGGGGAAATATCCAATCGGACAACAACCAACATACTCTCATCCATGGCATGTAGGTCAACTACCCCCCCCCCCCCCCCCGAAACAGGTACAACTGATTTCGGCCAAGGGATGACGTGGAGGGGGGGTGACCACAAATTTCCTTTCCTTTCATGAAATTTCAGGGAATTAAAAAGAAAAATACACTTATTGTTCCTTCTGATGTTTCTTTTTTTAATGAATTGATAGGGAGGTTATAAATTGTCATAAATTTTGTTTTTAATTGTTGCACAATTTCAACTTTCCATACCAAAAAGTAAGTTGCATTCTCTACGAGTCCATCCATGCGCGCGCGTATCACTTTCCCAGCTTCCCTCCATAGAGCCCATTCAATCATTTACTAAATCCACTGTTGAAAAATAAAGATTGTTTTTTTATGGGGGATTTCAACTTTAACTTAGCTAATTGTAACAATACTTCGCAAGAGTTTCTTGAAATATTTTTATCTAATTCTTTCTTACCACTTATCACTAAACCAACGAGAGTAACAGATAACTCTGCCACTATTATTGATAATATTTTCAGCAATATAACTTCTCCTACCCCAAAGGCTTCTGATCACTTTCCAATTTTTGTTAAGTTGTGTACAAACTTGTTAGTAAAGAAACGTTTAATACTCCATATCGTAAAATAAATGACGACAACATTACCCATCTAATCAATGATTTGGAGAGTACAGATTGGTCGACTGTTTTCGACTCCTCAGATGTTGATGTAGCTTATGACTCTTTTATCGCCAAATTGACCTTTTCTTTAGATACACATATTCCCCTTATCACCAACCGGAAATCAAATTATAAAAAGATTCCAATTCACCCTTGGATTACAAAATCGCTTTTGAGATCTATCAACAGAAAGAACAATCTTTATTATAGATATATCTCAAAACCAAGTGATGTCTCTCGTTCTAAATACACCTCTTATAAAACACCCTCACCTCTTTGTTGCGTATTGCAAAAAAAAGGAATACTACACTTCTCAACTGAATATGTACAAAAATGATACAAAGAACACATGGAAAATTGGAAAAGCTTCGTTATCATGTCTCTTTTTCGTGCCATATTGAAATTTTGTAGTACCAAGAAATTACATGGAAAATTATTAATGGTGCATTGAATAAAAAGAAAAAGAGTTCTTCAATCACAAAAATAAAAACAAGCAATACCTCAACCGATGACAATATTATCGCAGGAAAGTTTAATTCATATTTTTCACAAGTTGGTAACAATCTGGCGAAAGAAGTGCCGCAAGCTATTAATAAATCTTTCAATGATTTCCTTGACAACCCTAACCCTAATTCCATGTTTTTCAATCCTACAAATGCGAGTGAAATCATCAATATTGTTAGCAATCTGCAGAATAAGAAAAGTCCTGGGTTTGACTGCATTCCTAAGAAAATTATCATAGCTATCGTTGATCCGTTAGTGCACATCTTTAAAACACAGGACGGGTCCCTAATAAAATGAAAATTACAAAAGTTATTCCTCTTTTCAAAAAAGATGACAGTCAATTTGTTTCTAACTATCGTCCAATATCCCTACTAACCTCGCTATCTAAGATTCTAGAAAAAAAATCGTCCATACAAGAACAACACATTTTTTCAAACAACACAACATTTTCTCAAACTTCCAATTTGAAAACCATAGTACCTCTCATGCAATTTTGTCATTTATTGATAAAGTCACCACTTCTATCGATAGAGGTTGCCACGCTGTTGGTACCACAAACCATGATATTCTTCTACATAAACTTTGTCATTATGGAGTTAGAGGGAAGGCCTTGGAGTGGTTCAGGAGTATCGGTTAACAATTGCAATTCTTCTCCTCTTCCAATTACTTGTGGCGTGCCGCAGGGTAACCTACTTGGCCCTCTACTTTTCATTAAGTACATTAATGATATTCAATAATCTTCTAATTTATTGTCATTCATACTCTTCGCTGATGACTCAAATATTTTCTTTTCTCATGCTGATGTTAATCCACTCATTACAATTGTGGATTCTGAACTGACATATGTGACCGATTGGATCAATTCAAACAAATTACATGTTATTTAGTATTAAAATCAATAGTTTACCATGCAGGCAGTATCCATTTTGATAACCATGTTCTTGATAATGTTTCTATAACAAGATTTTTAGAAGTTCTTATTGACAACAAATTATCACGGAAACCTCTTATCGATAGCACATGCCAATTTCTAGAAATATCGGAATCATTAATAAACTCAAACATTTCTCTTTCTTATCGAACATTGCCGACACTTTATTACACATTGATCTTTCCATATATTAATTATGGAATAATAGCTTGGGGATGTGCAATAAAAACACAATTAAACCGGATATTACTTTTGCAGAAAAAGGCTCTAAGAATAACGCAATTTAGATCACATACCGATATTTTATTCTTCGAAAACAATATTCTCAAAGTAAATGACATATATCTTTTCCAACTCGGCCAATTCATGTACAAATGAAGTAAAGACAATCTCCCGCAATTTTTTTCCAATATGTTCCGCAAGAATGCTTCTATACATTATTACCCAACTAGACAACGAAACTGCTATCATCTACCATTAACAAGAACTTTATTTGCAAAGAACTCATTTGTTTACTCTGCATACTGGAATTCTCTGCCTCATCATTTTAAACGTATGCTTTTAAACGTATGCTTTAAAAAATGTTAATCTGTCAATACTCACACCAACAGGTCAAGTCAACACATAATTAACTATAACTTATATTATACGTTCGTATAACATTTTATTTTAACTGAAATCATATAAGCATGCCTCACGACCTGTTCCATACACGTGCCCCTGCAGTTAGCCTTTTGACAAGGCCTCGTGACTTGGCTATTTTCCTCGTCATGCTGTGCCTGAGATGAGACTAGCCGGCGACGAAAAGAATCGACCTGGTGAACGCGCGATCGAGCGACTTTAGTCGCGAGGAATTTTGGAACCTGGGTTTTCATCGTCCGATATGAATTATTCATGAGTTGACATTCGTATGCTAACACGCCTATACCGAGGATTATCGACCAATCACAACGGTATCTGCGGGGCTTGCTTGCTCGGGTGCCGAGCGAGCTAGCTACCTAGCTCGAGATGAAGGCGAATTTGCATACCAAATTTATGCTGACGTCATGCAAAGATACGTTGGCTGATTGGCTCCTACCTATAAGGTAGCAGATCCTCGCTAGGAACAAAGGATAGCATAAGAAATACAGGCCAGGTTCCAAAAGGCCCTCGGACTCACGTCGCTCGATCGCGCACTCGCCGGGCTAGGCGGCTAGTCTTGTTATGCAGCCACTACTAGCTTACTTGCCGAGAAAAATAGCCAAGTCACGAGGTCCTTGTCAAAAGGCTACCCTGCAGTCTGTCTTTTCACAATTACCTGCACCTTCTCTTTCTGCCCCCGGTTATTACATTTGTTATCAGTTATACTTTTATAACTTCTTATATATTTTGTATATATTATGTTTTCATTATACATTTCTTCACATTTTTTTCCTTGGATTAAAACGTATTGAAACTAAGTTCAGGGGCTTGCCTCTTATACAAGCTTTGCTTCTTTCTGGCAAGTCCCTCCGTTTAAAACTTATTATAAGCTAAAGTGTTTTTAATTTTGTATTGTTATGTTGCTGATCCTTTTTTCAAGAATTATGATACTTTCATGTATTCTATATGACACATGTTCTAACAACTTTGCTGTATTATATTTATCATGTCATGTTTCTTTATATTTTGTTTATGTGAAATGGAAAAAGAATAAATAAATGTATAAATAGATAAAATCATTCATCAAAACGTAAATTTCTACTTGTGGAAATATATCTTTTTCACTTTTTAACAATTTAATTCCGTTAAAAAAGGAATATGAATATTGAAGAGACAAAGAAGCTGCTAAGCATAAAAAGGAAATAATTCATATGTAGTATTCTGGCCAATTTTGTTTGAAAACGGCCTTTTTATGTTGCCACACAAAACGTAGAACACCCAAACTATGAGAAAGAATCGACTCGTAGAGACAAGGTAAATTTGTTAATTGGTTAGAAGTGCTGTTAATGGTGGGAATTAACCATTTAAATGGTTTCTTAAAAGAGTAAGAGTTCTAGGTTTTGGCCTATCTTAGTTTGACTTCTGTAAATTGGTTGCGTAGAATTCCGGCCTTTTTATGAATTAAGAAATATCGGTGTGTTTAGACTGATCACACGACCGATCTGTGTGCACGCACGTGTATATGGCTAGGCTGATGACATTCAGGCTACGTGCAGATGCAGTAAATTGCGCGAAACTTATTGACATGAACTTCAAATTTTGCGAGCGAGCGTAGCAAACGAGCACAATCTGGATTACAATCTGAGTACTTTTCCTAGAGGGTGGCTGTCTGAGGGGGTAGTTATCCGGGGGATAGTTGTCCTAGGGGGTAGTTGTCTGGGGATAGTTGTCCGGGGATAGTTGTCCGGGGGTAGTTGTCCTAGGGGGTAGTTGTCTGGGGGTAGTTGTCCTAGAGGGTAGTTGTCTGGAGGGTGGTTGTCCTAGGGGGTAGTTTTCCAGGGGGTGGTTGTCCGGGGGTAGTTGTCCTAGAACCGGTTATCCCAAACACAACTATTGCACCTATCGGGAAAATGAGGGCAATATAGTGCTCCCCTTAGATGTGGCTCTTTTATATCCCACATACCAATAATCTTGGCCAAATTGACCCATGAATTTACAGTCGCCACATTTTATAGCAACGGCATATCGATTGTTCTGTTTATCTGATTCCAATCACATAGAGAGTTTTCTTACTGTTCCTTTCAGGTGTCCTACTTTGACTATGGAGGTGGCGACAAAAATCCACTTCTGAACATCCCATTTTACAAGAAATCAGACGGAAGCAAGGTCATGTTTCTTCCGAAAGAAAAGGTTTGTTGAAAACATCGATCTTGAACGGCTTGCACGATCACTCACGTAATCACGTCACGGCGCAATATCACGTTTTGAGTACATTCGAAGAAACACTTCCTCTATTCTACGAAATGTTGGGTTACGTGACGTAACATTTTGTTAAAATACAATAAACAAACCACGAATGGTCACGTTACTTGAAGCAAACGTTAAAAAAATTATTGTAAATGGTCACTGAGAAGAGACTAACGTATGCACGCTGCCGACTGGAAGCTAGCCCGGAGTAGCGGGATAGCTGTGAGCCGCAGCGTGTGTGGACACTGTGTCAGATTACCTCTCGACGATGAATGTGTAACAGAAAATCCTTTTACAAGGTATTTTCTTGTTGACGTTATCGCCATAGTTACATCATTAGACAGTAATATGGTCTGGAACTTTGTGAGGTTCAAGATGTTAGTAAATGATGTCCAAAACTGCAAAAAGTTCAAAATCGAAAATGCAATTTTCCTCATTACCGTCACTTCGTGAAAACAGGGACGAATATTATACAAAACAAGAGCGACATATCGAAATACATATACATAGATAGCAGAAGGCCGTAACGGTTTTGCAAATTTTATCATTATTTATATCATGATTATACCTAGTTTGTAGCAATTACAAACAAGTCTGTTTGCCTGTCAGTCCCTCTGATTTCAGAGGCCCGTTTCATAAAACTTGTCATCAATGACAAGTTGCAATAAGTTTTATAAGTTACTGAAATCCTAGCATCTGACTGGCTGAGAGCAAATTTGCCGGTAAAAGTCACCGACAAGACACTCGATGAAACGCCCCTCCCCCCCCCCCCTCCTTCAGGTAATTCACACAGGTATGTAATCTGGGCCAAGCAATTGTGACGTAAATTGTTACCGCGCGTATGTATTACAATGTACCTATTAAAATGTATTAATATTTCAATTTGTCTATTAGAATATACCTACGACTATGACAAAGACAATGGATATTTTATTTTGTTATGTAACCCTTATTCGGACATTGAAGAAAATCAAGCAAATTACATTATTACAAGTGTATTTTATTTTATGAAAAAAAAAAAATTATTCATTTATTTTATTTTTATTTATTTTTATTATTTTATCTTTTATCTATTTATTATTATTTATTTATTATTATTATTATTTTTTTTTTTTGGTTGGGGGGGGGGGGATTGAATCGTCACAGACACCCTTCCCCCCCACCCCATTAGCCGTGACAAGAAATCGCCACCCATGCATGTTTTATAATTTTGTATGCATTATTTTGCAGTTATTATAGAAATATACCCGGTATATCGTAATCAGTACCTATAAATCTTGTAATAAATATACTCATTTATAATCTGTCATAATCTCTTTAATTTGACGCCGTGATCAATACCGTAAAATCTAACTGTAGGCAGGTGAACAGCAGGGTTTTAATTTTTTTTAAACCTTATTCATATGAAATTTGGCTTTGCCCACGTCTGCAAAATAGTAGAGGGAGCAAATTTTATCATTATTATCTATATCATGATTATACCTACTTTGTAGCAATTCCAAACAAGTCTGTTTGCCTGTCAGTCCCTCTGATTTCAGAGACCCGTTTCATAAAACTTTTCATCAATGACAAGTTGCAATAAGTTTTATAAGTTACTGAAATCCTTGCATCTGACTGGCTGAGAGCAAATTAGTCGGTAAAAGTCACCGACTAGGCACTCGATGAAACGCCCCCAGGTAATTCACACAGGCATATACTTATAAAACGGGTTCAGGAATGTAGCCCTCCTGATTGGTCAAATAACACCATGTGACGACGCAAAAAAAAAGTGATAACATACGGCAAAAAGGCTCTAAACCACGGATAAACATGTAAACATGTAAACATTTATGTAGCGCAGACGATACGACTCGATTTTGCTATTTGTTTTAATACACGCTATACCGTATACACTATCGATATCGCGATATCGATCGTCGTGGTAATGTCAACAAATCAACAATATTACAGCTGTAGCGCTACCGCGGTCGGATCGGTGCACTGCAGTACCGTAAATGAAAGTTTAAGTTTAATTTTTGACGATAGCAGCGTCTTAAAAAAAAAATCTTCGAATCTCAGTTTTGCACTCACGGAGGAAGAACTCGACGATCTACCGAATGGGAAGGATTCCAACAGTACGAACAAAGCACTGTTGGATTTTCAAAGCTTGAAAGTTTCGCTTAACTCAGTCGCATGGACCTATCCACCATCACCCAACGTGAGTTAGATACGTTGTTGAGCCATTTCTATGCTGTGCGACTCTTGGCGTTTGTATTGGGTTTGTAACCATTTTTATAGACTTCATAATCATAATTATAAGTATGTTTTTTCGCGGGTTCCAGTCCATAAGTTAATGTAATCATGCATTTGGATTGCACTGTCACGGTGCAACCGCGCAGATTTTATTCTTTAAAATGATCATACGTTAAAAGCTAAAGATTGCAAGTGACATTCTCGGTGTGATCTCCTTGTGAGCATGGGCGTCAATCCTCACAGGAATTCTATTCAAGTGGGGGGACACCCTATTGTTGCATCCAGGTGTGTCCTCCCCCCCCCCCCCCCCTTGAATAGAATTCCTCTGAGGATTGACGCCCATGCTTGTGAGTAGATAAACTCCAAGCGCCAAGGAACATTATTGGGGAGATTTTGATAGAAACTTGTCACTTGTTGCTCGACATTAGGGGCAGATGCGAGTGATCATCGAAGTGAGGATTCGAAGCTTTTGCATCGGGGGAGAGGGTAGGCAAAGTATAACGTCAAAGCACCCAATTATTGCTGTTTTTATAATTCTTGCCCGTTAGTAATGCGACATGGCCTAATGAGCCAAAAGATTTGAGGGGGTTGAGCATAGGCATACGGGCCCCAATTTCTGAATACTTGAGAGCGAGCAAAGCGAGTGAGCAATAAAAATCGACCTTTTAAAAATGAAAATGTATTTTTGTCACATATCTGGTAGGTTATTTGATTTTCTTTCCCTCTTTTTGTGGGCCTGCAGCCCCACCCCCCCTCCCCCCCACCACCACCAGTACGCCAGTGGTAATGCGCTTCGCAGTTTTCTCATATCTTGAAAATCATACATTCATTTATTAAAAAATCCGGGTTCACCAATTACTATTTTCCAGACATGGGCAAAGCCATATTTAATATGAATAAAGTTAAAAAAAAAAAAAAAAAAAAAAAACCCTGGTGTTCAGCTGCCTACGGTTAGATTTTACGGTATTGATCACGGCGTCAAATTAAAGAGATTATGACTGATTATAAATGAGTATATTTATTAAAAAATTTATAGGTACTGATTACGATATACAGGGTATATTTCTTTAATAATTGTGCAAAATAATGCATACAAGTTATAAAACATGCATGGATGGCGATTTCTTGTCATTCTAATGTGGGAGGGGGAGGGGTGTCTGTGACGATTCAACCCCCCCCCCCCCAAAAAAAAAAAAAAAAAAAAAAATATATAATAATAATAAAAATAAAAATAAAATAAAAAATAAAAAATAAAAAAAATAATAAAAAAAATAAAAAATAAAACAATTTTTTTTAAAAAGTACACTTGTAATAATGTAATTTGCTTGATTTTCGGAACGTTGATTTTGTGGGTTTTGGGGAGGCCGTACATGCGGGGTCTTAGCGAGCCATGTGGTCGAATTCTATCATAAATTGGCTTAGACAAATCGCCGCGTGTACATAAATCTAATAAATGTCGCTGGAGCTTGGTTTCCAAAGTGGCTGTGCGATCATGTTCTGGGACAGCACCTATGCGACAAAACTTTGATTCATCATGAAGAATGTCAGACTTTTTTTCAAGATAGTCACTTTGATTCAGAACGACGACACCGGTGCCCCTATCGGGTTTACGTGCCAGACATATATATTTTTCAATCTTTGCAAAATTTCAAAAGGGAGGACAGATCTGGGGAACTCTGTTTACTCTATGCAACCATTATTCTCTCATTTTAATTATCACAGTATATATATTTAATGATAATGTTGAGTCTACTTTTACCATTCGATTGGGTTTGGGTGATACAGAATTCATCCCACTATATAAATATATATAAATATATATACACCCCTGGAAAAAATTATTAGACCAAGCTTCTGTAATAAAGGTACAATATGCATTCAGAAAAAAGGTTTGCGGTACAACCATGTGAGTTGGAATAACTCCACGTTCCGGTCAGAATGCTCTGGCCGTCAGGAGAATGAGGACATATCTGGGGGGAACTCTATGCAACCATTATTCTTTCATTTTAATTATCACCGTATATATATTTCATGATAATGTTGAGTCTACTTTTACCTTTCGCTTGGGTTTGGGTTATACAGAATTCATCCCACTATATAAATATATATAAATATATATAAATATATATACACCCCTGGAAAAAATTATTAGACCAAGCTTCTGTAATAAAGGTACTATTAAAATATTTTAATATGCATTCAAACTAATAAAAACGATTTGTCTTTGTATTTCAATGAATGAATAACAAATTCCAGCAATTGTACCTTGCTGTTAAGATAATTTTTATTTACTTCTTACCACAAATATAACACTTTCAGTAACCATTCTTGGTCTAATAATTTTTGTCCATGGCTGTATGTGTGCGTGTGTGTGTATATATACAAAACACTCACAGTGCCAGTATCCTAATATTGCTATAAATTGTTACATTTTACTTTTACCTTCAACATTTACAAAATTCTTGAAGTATTTCCTCTCTTGTTTTCCTCGCTCGTGAACCAGTCTTCGGACTGTGAAGCACATTGTACGGGGTTCGAATCCCGGGCACAGAACTAGTGTGTTTTGGTAAGAAATTAATCTACATTTGCTATACTCGACTCTGGTGAGGTTGATGGGTTCATTCCATAAATGCTTGAGCGCTGCAATGACATGTGGTCTAATGCCGGGATAATACTACTTCTGCAGCGCCAGGAGTGGCAATGTGCCAGACATCGCAATACAAGAATCCACTATTATTATTAATACTAGCAGAAGCAGCCCGTGGACATCCACGGGCGCTAGCTGTGTTTATGATTAATCACCGTACTGTATATTTGTTACAATAATCAAGTGAATAAAAAAAAAAGTCGGGTAATGTTATTTTTACCAAGAAGTATTTACAACATGTCCATTGGCGGACCCGGGGGGGGGGGGGGGGGGTGCTTCTGGCCCGTGCCATCCCCACCCCCCCCCCCCGTTCAATGGCAGGAAAGTATGCATTTTGACCATAGACGATCCGCCCTTTTGTTGATTGTGCCCCCGCCCCCTTTTAGAATGAAACCTTCTTTTTTTTTGTTTGTCAGAGAATTATGGAGGGACCCCCATAACCACCCCTTCTGAGCGAATTTTCTAGGTCTGACGAAAAAAGAAATTCTCGCCACCCCCCATCCCCCCAGGTCTGCCTTTTCCAAAAGTTAACAAACCTGCACTTGTTTTCCCCGCCTTATACTAAATTCTGGATCCGCTCCTGATCATGTGAATATGTCTTATTTATCCAAAGCTTGCATGAGTTCTGAAGAAAATTCCTATTAATCTTGATGAAAATTGATGATATGGATATAATAATGTTCGAGTAGAATATCCATGCATAGATCTAGAGGGAGCGATTTGATCTTGCCATGTTTCTGTGGTTTATTAATACTCAGAGTAACATCCATAATTAGCGGTACGTCCCCTGTAAAGGATGCAATAATGAGAAAAAATGAATTTGTCATTTTATTTTCAGGGGGATTATGGCCCCCTTATATGGGTCTTGGGAGGACCGACGGATTGACTTCCCCCCTACTACCCCCCCCCCCCCTCCAGCTCCCCCCATTCCATTGTCATCCCATCACCCCCAGGGCGAGGGGAGAAGGGATTAATATCATTATACGTATTCATAATCATTATGGAAATATTTTCTTCTTATCAGATTTTCTGATAAAGTGTCAAATTACCGGTAGCGAACGTCGTGAAACATACACACTAAACTGTGTGTGTGACCATGAAGCTTCAAATGATGTAACTCTATACCTGTATGATGACCCGTACACGTACGTGCGAACGATCTAACACGTGTGTATAATACTGTACTGTACACGGAAGCCATGCGGATATATGGCCATGCTGTTCTTTGGCATAGCTCCCCTTCACAGGGAAAGGTATATGGGTTGGCTGGGCCTGAAGCTACAAACCCGCTTCATGGGTTGGTGGAATTATTAGGCCTACTCCCTGCGGAAATTCAATGTTTAAAAATGAATTTATGAAATATGGACGGGACGTCAGCCCTCAAGAAGTGCCTCCCACCACCCTAAGAACCCTTCCCCACCCGTGGGTACCAAAAGGCGGGGACCGAAAGGGCCAGGGGAGGAGCCTATTTGAACCAAAAAAAAAAAGAGCCCGAAATCCTTAGTGTATTATATTATAAGATTATTATTGTTATTATTATTATTGTTATTATTGGACCAGCATTGCAAAGCATGGTAGGGAGTAACTACGTTAACGTAATCACAGAAATAATCATTATCGAAAATTATCCTTGATCAAGCATCAATGAGGATTGAGGGCTAGGTATATACCGATATCTCACATTGCATTATTTATAGTTTTGCATCCAATCTTTGTAGAAGCTCTGCGTTTTTTGTTAGCTCCCCTCCTGTCAGAAAAAAGTGCTCAACCGCCCCTGGTATTAACAGGAAACATACCCATCCATACAATGATTCGATGAGTCATGCGCGGAAGATATTGACCATTTCGTAAAACATAATCCTTTTTAACAGCTCTCTGTTGATCCGCCAGAGCGGATGCATGACGTCACTGTGACCGCCTATTCCAAGGTACCTAATGTTAATCAGGAGACCCTGCAAGACGCCAGGAACAGAGGCAATAACCTGCTTCAGAGTATCATTGAGAAAATCATCTCACCTTCCAAAGTGTGCATGAGTCCGCCAAGAACAAGAAGTTCTATGAAAATCTCTAGCTCGGGTAACGTCTCTTTGTCTCATTTCACATTTCCTTTATTTCCATTATTATGAAAAAAAAATCTTAAAGTGATGAATGAATTATTACATAGATTGTAACAGTTTGTGCAGATACTCAAAAGGGCAAACTAATCAACTAAAGTTTGACAAGAAGAAAATAAATCTCAATGATTATTAGATTATGGCAAAAAGTGGTTTTTAGATTTTAGATTTTAGATTTTTTATTTGAGAATTTTTGCCACATATTACGAAAGGTGATGGTTGGGTTTGTGAGTGACTATAGCGTATGTGTGCGTGACCGCGTGTGCGAGAGTATGGAAAGATGTGTGTGAGTAAAGGCCTTGATTGAAAGGCCACTTCCACCTTGCAGGAAGGGCTGCAGCCCCAATCTTATAGCCATACATATTCACCCATTCTGCATAAGTCATCAAACTTTCCAAGGTGGGTGGCGATCAGAAAGCATCTTTAACGCATTTTCTCATATCAATTAAACAATAATTAGCAGAAGCAGCCCGTGGACATCTACGGGCTCTAGCTTTGCTTATGATTAATCATATTTGTCAGAATGCAAGTTCAAATGAACAAAACGAAACAAACATGGCACATTTTGTGGTTTTTCTTAGCAAGAATTATGACCTGTGAGTATGTGTTATTCATACACATCCTGCATGAATTTTGTAGAAAATACCTTTTCATCTTGATGAATACTAAATAATGATTGTCTTAGATCTGATAATTACGAGTGGCTCCTGTAGTTATTTATTTAATTGTCGACCATATGTGGCATGCGGACGACCCACGACCTCAAACTTGAGGAACGATTTGATCTCGCCGTGTTTCTATAATTATGGTTCTTACTCAGAGAAAGGCTATGGAAGCATAACATGAATTAATTGACTGCCCCTTGTAAAGAATGAAATCATGAAAAGAGGATTTTTTTAGGGCTCCGTTCTTTTCGGAGAGATCACCACACGTGGGTCCCCTTTAATACGCGGTTCTTGGGAGGACGGTCGCCTGGATTTATTTTTCTTACCCCCCCCCCCCCCCTCCCGAGGGGAGATGGGATTTGAATATCATTGTGGTTTCATAGTGGAAATACTTTGCAGGGATATTTTGGTTGGAAGGGGAGCTCATGCACCTATACCCTTTCATCCTGGAGTACTGCGGGACGTGATCCTCTAGAAATGAATGATGTATACAGATTGATTTAAAATGTAATTCATGACGGAATTATATATTGGAGGCGAATCACACGTTTCACACGGTATGTGGGCCATATTTCCCATCCATTTTTTTTTTAATTGTTGATAAAAATGATATATATTTCCAGGAGATTGGAAGAAGAGTGTTAAAACAGGCCCTGCATAACACACGCAAAAGAGAAAAGATATACATGTCGTAGAATTTACAGATACAGAGATGGGAACTATATCGAAAAAAAGGATAAAAATAAGTATAACAGGTGAACATGCACAACTACCCCACGGACAATTTCCCCCTGGACAGTCCCCCCCCCCCCGGACAACTACCCCCTGTCCAACTACCCCTAGGACAATTATGCCCAGGACATCTACCCTCAGGACAACTACCCCGAGGACAATTACACCCCCCCCCCCCGACAACTACCCACAGGACAATTAACCCCCAGGACAACTACCCCCAAGACAATTACCCCCAGGACAACTACCCCCAGGACTATTACCCATGGAGAACTACCCCCAGATCCTGGGGTCGTTTTCCGGGGGGGGGGGGGGGTATCGGGGTAATCATAATTTTATATGGGGGATTTTTCCTGGAGGGTAATTGTCCAGGGGGTAATTGTCCAGGGGGAAAATTGTACTGGGGGTAGTTGTTCGGGGGTTGTAGTTGTCCTGGAGTTAATTGTCCTGGGGGGAGTTGTCCGAAGGGTAGTTGTCCGGGGGGGGGGGTAGTTTTCCAGGGGGTAGTTGTCATAGAATCGCATGTGACACCTGTAGTACATATTTTACATAATAGCAGTGAAGGGATGTTCTTTTGACTACCTGAACTATTTAAAAGACACCACTGACAAATTTTAGCACTTTTACAATTTTTAATGTTATAAAACTAGTCAGATTGACCAAAAAACTCATTGCTCAGGTCGATAAAATCATAGATCTCGATTTAAAAAAAATAAATATTACAATATCTACTAGTAAGAGCCGCAAAAATCCGTTACGTCACTGCAGCACTACTGCAAAAACCACGGCAAATCACGGTAATGGCGATATGGAGCAATACACAGATCGCTTTCACAGCGCCTATAAAAATGCTATTTGTGAGACAATTATGTATGACAAGAAGAAAATGTTATTAATTTTTCATTTTTTTGTATTTTTGAATATTATCTGCTGAAAAAATAAAGTGCTTTAGCAAAATTTGTGTACAATTGATCGAATTAATAAAATTAAAATTGGCACTACTGTTTGTCATCGTTCGTACGTGCTACCCATTATTAACGCGTGTACTTTAAGGCACGCGCGGAAAGCAAATTCTTACGTTCGCGATATAGATAGCAAGTACGACATTAACATAAATTCCTGGTTAATTTTCGAGTAAAATCTGATCACATTCTTCAATAATAAGCTTGTAATGTAAGCCAAGAAGATGAATGAGGGATTTTCTGGGCGAAGAAATGGTCCAGTGGCACATGACTTTGCTCCTCGTCTTCGCCGTCAAAATGGTCTTCACAGACCACTCGAAAACGGGAATAAATGTACGTTTTGACGTATTGAATTTGGTTGTTCCAATGTTCCTTTGTCCATACAGCACACCTTTCTCTATCCTTCTTCGGATCAGGGATGGCAAAAAAGGATTTTCCCGGACAATTTTCACGACGATTCGAACAGTAAATTGCCTGGCACAAAGGCATTTTTGCAACTCCACGAATACTATTGAGCTGTATGCATGCGAATATCGTCTGCTTTTACGGACGCGTAACGCACTCGCATTGTGGTGGAAACTCAAAGTGCTGCAATGACGTCACAGCTTTGGCCGACAAGAGCCAATTTGCGTATCGACAGTGGCAAAAACATACTTTTTAGGCCAAAGTGGTTATTATGCCCAGCGGCCATTAAATCCGCCTGAACAAATGAATAATTAGTCAAATTTCTTGGTTTTCATTGTTGAAATTCAGTTATTTATAACGGAATAAACGCTATCGTTATCAATTCATAACTGAAAAAATTATCAGCAAGAAAGAGCGGGATTCGAACCCGGGACCTGGCTTAAACGCAAGTGCAGTGTAGAAAGAGAATACTCTGACAGTCTGACCAGACGCCTTTACCACTAGACCACGAGCAATTGACAGCGAATCTGTTTTTGCTGCACCGACTATATACCTCTGCTCCATACAAATCTTATCTATACACTGTACCTCCGTTCTGCTGGGGGTTTTTTTTTTATATCATAGGTAGGATTCTTGCCAATTTGAGGATTACTGGGCATATTAGCTATAATAGCCACTTTTTTTATCAAAATAAACGCACTTGTAGGCTGTTCAAAAATTAGAATTTCGATACGGATTAATTCCTAGGGACATGCAGAACCACATATTTTTTCAAAATTTGTCAGTGGTGTCTTCTTTTAAATTGAATACATAGGCCTATAATTAATGAAATTTTTGATATGTTGCCAATCAATTTACTTCTATCAATTCGTCTAAAATCAATTTAAAATCGTTTCCAGTGAATGATATGGATGCGTAAAGTCTCTTGCTATTTTAATTTTAACGCATATAACATTCTGTACAAAGTAAATACTCGATATTCGGTCATCATAAAATCATTTTAAATAGCAAAACAGCTTGCCATACGTCCGTAGGTCAAGTGCATTTTCATTTTTGCACTTACTAAACTGAGTCCACTTTCAAGCCCTAAAACAGTCACTAAACAGGGCATTATTTGTTTTATAAAACAGGTCGGCAATACAAAATGCCAAAATAGAGTTAGAGTCTAACGTTGCATCTAACTTATCTTACTGTAGAAGTTTAGGCAGACTAGAATATGTACCTTACGTCAGATTTAGGAAAATTGATCTATGAGACTCGGTGAAAGGTCTAACGTTATAGATCTACTACAATTTTACAACATGTATGTACTCACCATCATAGTCCGTGCCAGCAGTAGTCTAGTACCGGTAGTAGGCCTAGAGGTTTACTAGTAAGCCTAGATCTTCGTTTGGTCCAAACTCTGCTAAACTTGTCTTGATACACACTTGGTTGATCATGAACACATACCAGCTAAAAAAAAAGAGTCTACATGTAGTCTAGCACAGTACAAATCAGGGCCCATATTCATAAAACCCTACTAAGCTAGTTGCCAACTAGGCCTTAGTTGGCAACTAAAACCCCTAGTATGCATCTAGAACACCCTAGTTTCCAACTATGTAGCTCAGCTAGTTGGTAACTAGCCATTGTTTGCCTTCTGGTGGAGTCAGTGTGGGTGGAATTAATGAATAGAGAATACATGCCCAATGAACATGGCGAACAAAGAAGCGGACAAAATATACACAGCTCTTCATTGTAACTTCCACAATTGCTCTGGTTGACAAAAGAAAATCCCTTGATTGCTATTATGTAAAAGTATGTAGAACAGGTGTCACATGCTTATACACCTGTTCTACTTATTTTACAAAATAGCAATCAAGGGATGTTCTTTTGTCTACCAGAGCAATTGTGGAGGGTACAATGTGAAGGTGTATATTTTGTCCGCTCTCTTTGTCATCGTGCTCATAGTGATGGCTTTTGTAAGGTTACTTTACATAATTCTTTGTGCAGCACTGGCAGTCTTTTATGTCTAGTTTGCAACGTATTACTAAGTTGCCAACTAAATTAATATTCATGAAACCTTACAAAGAATCTTGCCAATTAGTATCAAACTAGGGAAGGATTTTAGTTGCCAACTAGATATTGACTGCTGTGCTGTTGGGTAGAATAGACCTGGTGGAAAGGGCAAATGTGTAAATTGTATACTCTGCCAGGCCAATTTCCATAGAGCACGGGTTTTATTTCCCGAACTGTTAACAGTCACTGATTCATGTCTTTTACTTGAATGGTTAAATTTTACTTAAATGATTTAGAAATCCCACATGGCTGTAGTCAAACTTAGTCTTCCACATTTTCCCTTAATTTCCAGTGTTTTAAGGATATTGTTCCTCACACATATCTACCTAAAAGAAAACCATTGGGTGTCTTCTTGTCAAAATACTAGCATATGTCCCCGACAAATGTGTGAGGAAAATGCAACGTGCAAAAAGTCACATGATACATTATTTTATTCTTTATGGGGGAGGGAGGCAAGTTTTAAATTTAATTTTTCAGAATGACTGAAACAATACGATTTATTTTCTCTTCGTGGTGATGGTATTTATGACATAAATCATAATTTATATTATGTATGTGTGATCCCTATCTCTTCCGAAATATACCCTCTTCGTTTCTCCCGCAAATTTCTTTTGCCAACTAGTGATTTAGATGTACTCAACATCAACTCTAAATTTTCAATGAAATTTAGTTGCCAACTAAGCTTAGTCAGGTTTTATGAATACCATTTCGGTCTAGTTGCCAACTAGCGTAGATTTAGTTGACAACTAGGGACAATTTAGTTGCCAAGTAGGCATTATGACTAGGGCTTAGTTGACAACTATAACTTAGCAGGGTTTTATGAATACCTACTAGTGCCTAGTTGACAACTAAGGAGCATTTAGTTGCCAACTAGCTTAGTAGGGTTTATGAATATGGGTACAGGCTCCTTGCATGGCCTTCAAAGTTGGCCCCAAATTTGTCCAGCCTAAGACTTGGCTACGAACAGTAACTTACGCTTATGAATATGAACGCTCGTCAAGCTCATTTTACCAAAGTAGCTGAAAGCTAGGTGTATGACCAGCCATGATTGTCGTTACATTCCAACAAGCAACCCAGGGCGCGTTATTTATTTATTTATTTTTTTTGGAGGATGGGAACGGCACTAGAGGAAAATCGATGATTGGCTTAGAAACTCTTGAGATAGGTGTGTTTGGGTGTGATTCAGAACTACATACATCCAGCGGGCAAACGAGGTGACAATTGCGAATGTGACAGCAGATAGATCCATTTGACCTTAAAAGTAAGAATTCATTGACAATTTTTACGTTTTTGGGAGTGAAATTGTACTAAGTTGGCAAGGCTTAGTACACGTGCTGCTTAACTCCAAGCTATCTCGTTGCAATACTTGTATGAGTTATACCGTAAGGTAGATCTAAAGTTGTAAGGGCCTGGCCAAGGGGCTTTAGTATATCGTTGACCAGCTCATGTACCTGTATTGGCTGTACTCGTGGACAGTATAACTAAAGCCTGCAAAAAATTAAGCTTACTGTTCAAATGTATTTTGTCGGAAAGTTTTCGGGTTTAGGTACCTCATACTTTTGCCCATAGGCCCTGTAGTTAAGACAGGCCGAGAGCTACTCTGGGAGACTTCCGTCTTGGAGAAGAGCCTCAAATTCAAAAGTAAAAAAATGTTATAAGGACCGAAAATGTGTGCAATTAAAGTTGTACAAATGACAAACTTTCAACGTCAAAGATTTCATTAAATTCTTATGAATTCAGAAAATGTAATCCCTGGAGAGACACAAATACGTTACCAGAGGTAGTATCTTAGAAAACTATGATAGTCTGCTTAATTCTTGTTAAAAATGTGAACACTTTTGTTAAACTACAAGCTTGAATATGTACAAACATCATGGAAACATTTCCTCGAATGGGTTTGTTGAGTAGACTTTTGTAACAGACGTTTTAGAATTTTTTTGAAAAATGTACCCTTGCTGGTTTTTTTCGTTTTTCTTTTGTCTAAGATGTAGAAAATATAATAAAACAGTATCTAAAAAATGCTTTTGACAAGGAAATTATTTTTATTTTTGGAAAATAAATAGGAGAATTGAATAATTATGCATTAAAACACACGGAGAAGAAAGGGCAAGTGGCGTAGCTAGGATTTTTTATTTATTTATTTTTATTTGTTTGGCGTGACCTGTTAAATATTGTGAAATTGTGTTACAGACATGTGCTGACATAAGCCAAAGTGTGTTTATCATCTTTCCAAAGTTAGAAACACCTTTTAATTCCACTATCATTCTATCAATACCCACTATCAAAAGTCAAAAATCATATCAAAAGGTCGTTTGTACCCGCCCCCCCCCCCAACTCCCCATAAAAGGGGTAGGCCTATGCTCGTAACTCCTTTTGAAAAGTGACCCCCTATCCCGGAGAAGTTGGAATTTGTTTAAACCCCCCTATCCCGGGGAATTTTCTGAGATATTGGACCCCCTATCCAGGCAATTTAGGAAATTAACCCCCCCCCCCCCCCCCCACCTATCCCCGGGGAGGAAACCACCAGAGTCTGCGAAAATTGACCCCTATTTAGATTTTCCCGGGAATCTTCCTCACTCATCTTCCTATTTTCTTACTCACCAACCAATAAGGGGTGGGGCATGGCCATCTTGTGCCCCCGTAAAAAAATACGCCACAGTGAATTAACATTCTATTCTGGACTGTCTGCCCGACCAGACCTTTGAATTTTAAATGAACATTCCATTATGAATTCATGCAACCTCATACATTCATTTGACAACACCCGGTTATCAGTGGCGGCACCGGGGGGGGGGGGGGGGGGGGGGGGAATGGGGGCATTTGCCCCCCCCCCCATATTCAGAATCTTTGCCCCCACCCCAGTTGCCCCCCCAATAATTTTCGGAGTGAAAAAAAATAAAAGGGTGGAAATATAGAATATTTTAATTTCTGCAGATTTCACAATTAGGAAGCTCTCATTGAATTGTGTATAGGTTGCAACAATGTCAATCACACATGTTCAGCGAGGAATCAAACCTTGTTTCACATTATAACAAGGAAAAATTAAGATATTTCGTATTTCATATAATAAAATACAAAATAAATAGTGAGTGGGTGACGTCACTGGTTCCTTCATTTGCATACTGAGCAGGATGTGCATATAACTGTTTTGCGAAATTAAGCGAAACTTTAAAATACCATAACTTTCTTATTCTACATCCTATTTTGATGAAATTTTCAATGTTATGCTTGTTGGATTTTGCTCTATTTTATTCAAATCAACTTTTTGTTAGGGTGGACTTGGCCTTTAATGAAACAAAGTTGAAGTAACGTATCTGATATTAGCTCATCGTAACAGTAGTTTTCCAAGTGGTCGGATTTATATATATTTCTGTAACAATATGGAGATTCGATGAAGATATCATGGTGCCATTTATGTTTGAGGTTGACTTTGTTTAACTTGTTCAGTTACACTGCTATGCGGCATTACTTTGACCTTCTCTGAGGAGTCACAAAAGAGGGTAACGTATCTGACTGCGATTTGGCGACATGGTCTAAATGAGCCCCAAGAGAAATATGAAAACCTCATATTGTTATGTAATATTATTTCTCATTAAGGCACTTAAGGATCAATGGAATGACATAGAAAAGACTTAATTTGAATGGTACGTTAACGAGTAAGAACTTATTATATGAGCACTTCCTTTTCTGGCAAACATGGGACTTTTAAGGTGATATCAAAATTCTGCTGGTATTTCTAATATTATCCTGGGTGTCCTGATAGCTCTATTGATATATATTTTAGAGGTCAAGCCTCTAAGATGAATTAAACGGAACAAGTTGATTTCCAAGGGACAAATTAGCGATTTAAGCTGTATGAACATGCTGGCGACACGAAAATTGCACTTTTGCACACTTTTTTGGAAAATGGCCCATAAAACTCCTTCAAACAGACGGATTTCTGTCTACTCTCTAGGTAACTTAGACTATCTAGATCTAGGCTAAGGCCTAGGCCTTGGCTAGGCCTAGGGCATATGTTCTATTTCAATTGTAAGCATCTACTGATCTGGCTTGGATGTGAACACATTTTGTTTACTTCGGGTTTTGACCCTACGTACAGCTGGCTAATTATGCAGGAACATGCTGGTCGTGGATGATAATAAGGCCCTAAAAAGTCCCTACAACTTTAGATGTAACTCATACTTTTTAGCCTGGAAATAAGCAGGGCGTGTACTAAGCCTTGCCGACCCAGTACAATTTCACAAAACATGTAAACATTGTCAGTGAATACTTACTTTTAAGGCAAAAAGGGTCTGTCTACTGTCACATTCGCAATTTATGTTGCCTCATGAGATATCCATGGTTGCGTTCAAATGCGAACATTTTTCGGCCTAGAATATCGGTTTTGAAAGACCATGGAGACGTTTAGTTTAAAACATGGCTGCGTTAATGTAATTTTTGGTCGGTCGTAAATATGAATGTGTTTGAGATCGCCAAACTGAAACACAGAAAAGGTGCGTTTTGTAACAGTTTTCTACTAGAATCACGGTCGCTGATATTGCATGAACGTAACGGAGATCTCAGTCACGATTCTATGATATCTTTAGAATAGAAGAATAGATAAGAGAATGAGAACAATAAAGGTAAACTTAAGAAAAAAAAAAGAGAACATGAGGATAAAAACATAAAGGAGAAAAAAAAAGCAACGAAAGAAAGAGAAGATGACCATGTAATTTTAAAGAAAGGAAAAACATGACAGGAAAATAAAAACAAAGAATAACATAAGGGATAGATCGAAAGAGAAAGAAAGAAAATTAAAGAGATACATAGGAAAGGATAGATGAAAAGAAGGAAAGAATAATAACAAACATAAGGAAAAAGAAGGATGATATACTGGATAAAAACAAAGAATAAAGGAAAAGACAGAGAAGATGATATCTAGAGAGATTGAAACGAATATCATAAGGAAAGACAAAGAGAATATGAAAAATTGATCAAGACAAAAAAGAAAACAAGAAAGACAGAAAGAGAAGAAATATCAAAAAGAAAAACACGAGGAAAGATAGAAAGGAAAAGCATGACAGAAGAATAAATTAATAGTAACATGGGGAAAGACAGCCAGAATAATAAGGAAATATAGGAAAATAGGAGAATGAAGGAAATTAAAGAGAAACTCAGGAAAGGAAAGAAGAAAAGATAAAAAGAAAGGAATAAGAAAAAAAGAGAAGATAGGATAAAAATAAAGAATAACAGGAAAGATCGAAAGGGAAGATAAAGAAATACCAAGTTAATGACAAAAGAAAAGATGCAGAAAGAAAATAATTATGGGGAACATAAAGAAAAGGAAGAGAAAATGATAGGAGGACGAAACAAAGAATAGCATAAGGAAATATAGATAGAGAGAGAAAAAAATGAATTACACTGGAGGAAGATAGGAAGAGAAAATGAAAAAAAAAATAACATGCATTCGAACGATAGAAAAAGAAAATTATAGAAGGCTACAAACATGGAATTACAAAGAAAACAATTTTATAAAGAAGAAAGAAGAAAAATAAGAAGATGTATATTAACAACGAAGGAAAAGTGCACGCCAAATTGACCTTTACTTCTTGGGTCAAACTGGCTTTCCACAAGAAACCTGTCAACGACGTTTTGTATTGTGATTCATGTTCGTGATTCGTGATTCTATTCTAGATAGCTTCAAATATTTCTTGAACGCATAGTTTAATCCAGCTAATCATGCTAATAGTTTGCCCGCTGCATGAACACCAAATGCATGTTGCGTACGATGTACATTGTGTATGTGCTTGACTCTCTATCTCTGCGTTTTAACAAAACGACTGAATCACACATACCTCAAGAGTTTATAAGCTTATCACGAGAGTCGTTTTTGCTTCTAATGACCAGGGGCAGCCCCGCGACCAGTGCCGCTAGTCACTGCAGCTACGGTCCGATACACCGTCCTGCCGGAGCTAGCTATAGCTTGATCTTAATATTTTGCACAAAATTCTGTCCAAAACAACGTGGAAGCAATATCGATTATATCGACAGATATCCAGCGTTTTTTATGGGATTTTTTTGCACGGTATGAAAGAATAATCAACGGTCTGGTAATGTAATTTTAACAATAAAATTGCCTACATTCTTGAACCCGTTTTATAATATTATATATACACAACTTTAATGTTGCATTATTCTCCAATTTTAGATATGAACAAGGAAATGGTACACGTTAAACCAACTGTGAGAAGTCCAACGACAAAATCTGACGTAGAGCCAAAAGAGACTAAAGATGACCCTGATATGAAGGTTGGTAGAAGACAATGTTAAATTTAGTGTGTTGTCGAGTTTTTAAGGTACATAACAATTATGAGGTTTCGATTCTTCTCTTGGGGGTCATTTATATCATGTTGCCAAATCGCAGTCAGATACGTTATCCTCTTTTGTGACTCCTCAGAGAAGGTCAAATTAATGCCGCATAGCAGTGTAACTGAACAAGTTAAACACAGTCAACCTCAAACATAAATGGCACCATGATATCTTCATCGAATCTCCATATTGTTACAGAAATATATATAAATCCGACCACTTGGAAAACTACTGTTACGATGAGCTAATATCAGATACGTTACTTCAACTTTGTTTCATTAAGAAAAAAAGTATGTTGTAAATGAATGCAAGGCTCAGGTACTTCTTAATAATTACGCTGTTTAATCACACACCGGATATTACATAAGAAATTTTCTGGAAATAGTGTGAAAAGAAAAGAAACGGCACATCAGATACGTTACTGATTGAATGTATCAGGCAGCATGATCAACGCAAGGCGCTTTGGCGAACATAATACTTTTCGGACCGCATGCTCTACTTTTGTAAGCATAGCGGCTTAATTCCTGTCGATCTGCGAGCTCTTATTGCCAAATATACATCCCTGGAAATAATATAAGACCGAGCTTCTGTAACAAATGCACTATAATATCTATCAAACTAATGAAAATGATTTGTCTTGGTATTTCAATGAATGAATAACAAATTCCAGCAATTGTACCTTGCTTTTATTTCCTTCTTGCCACAAAAATAACACTATCAGTAACCATTCTTGGTCTAATAATTTTTTCCATGGCTGTAGGTACGGTAACGTATCTGATCAGATCAGATTAGTAATGTATCTGACAAGATATTTCTTTCTCATTTTATAGTCTGTATTACGTAATTATTATAGTCTGTATTACGTAATTATTAATAATGCAAATTTCCACTTTTTCTGCTGACACATTCCCTATCTTCTCTCTCGATCCTTTCATTTTACTCAATTCTTTTCTGATCAGGGTGGTAACGTACCTATCTGATGAGATGATTATTTATTGCTAATGGAACAATGGGAAATGGAATTTATGCGTATTATTTTCTTTAAAATCTTCTCCAACTTCATTTTTACCGTCTTCCGTAACTGCAAATTTCAGAACTATCTCAGGAAAAAACATTGTATTTTTGTGTTTTATTGTTAGTATTCGTGTTTTACATATATCTCAATGTTATAGAAGTATCTAATCACTTATCTACGTAAAGATCGCTCTTCACGGATAGAAGTATGTTGATTTTACGAATGCAGTCATAATTATTTTGATGTTCTACAAGTTAGAATGCATTCATTGGTGCTGGGTCTGTTGCTGCATATGCTAACGGAACTTATGCGTCAAATACGTTGCCATTCACTGTTCTTCTTTGCATCCATAATGTATTTAATCTGGCAGAGATGTTACGTGTCATTTGTTTTTTTATCACAAGTGTAATACCTATTCTAAAAAAACTCAATTTAGGGTTACATATTTGTGAAACTGTTAAATTCGGAATCAATAACAAGCGGGTGTGGAGGGGGATTAAAACAGATACAAAGGCGTGGAGATCCAAGGAGAGTGATGGTAACCTGTGAAATCAAAGGATAAGTGGGGAGGCAACTTCAAACAGGATAAGGAACAATGCAAAGACAAGAGAAAGGAATAAGTACTGTACAAGTCCAGTGCAGTGGAGTGGTAGGGCAGAAAATAAGGAGGGAGTCGAGTTGTCAAACACCAAGCGCAAAATATATGGCATATAAAGTATGTAATATATGTGTCTAAACCAAACGAGGAGGTTAAATGCAAATAAAATATATGTGTATATTGTTCCTGTCCTCATTTTGTATTTGTCGATCTTGCGAAAAGCATTCAACACTGTTGACCATCTAATTTTATGAAGAAAATGAATAACATCGGCATTACAAATTTGACTAGGGATTATTCTGGATTTCTTGTTGTCACGGGCAGCGTTACCAGCGAGCTTCAAGTACTCGAGGAAAGCAGCCATGTAAACAGTCAAATTTTTATAGCTATTTAAGTGGAAGAACATGCAAAAAACACTTCTAAGCCATTCTCTTTTATCATCCAAATTTATATCGTGCGGGGTTATTATTTATGTCAATGATCTTGCAAAAAATGTCAAGAAGTTTGAAATTATATGCAGATGACACAGTTCTTTATTACTCCGATACCCGTAAAATTTAATAATTTTTCAACACTGACATTCTTCTTTTAGATTACTGGATGAATAAAAATAGACTTAGTTTAAATTATGAAGTAAAAACCCCAGTTTGTTATGTTAACTGGGAGGCGATATATGCTGCCAAATGAAAAGAACTTAAATGTCACCCTTTGCAAGACCCAATTCAGCAGGTAGATAATGTCAAGTACTTAGGCGGTATCAAGTGGAATATTCACACTGATAAGATGGTGAAAAAATAGGACAAATGGTAAGCTTTCTTGGTAGATCAAGAAACACCTAAAATGAATCTATATTAAAACTAGTGTATAATGCAGTTCCCCACTTCGACTACGGAGATATTGTGTATGGTTCGGCCTGTAAATATTTAACTGAAAGATTACAAAAACTCTAAAACCATGATGGACGTTTAGTTTTGCATATCAACCGTGACTCTCGTATACCTAATTTAGAAAATACACAGTGCCCTTAACTGGGAAACGTTATAGACAGGAGAAATCAGCGTGTACTAACTTACATGTTCAAATCACTTAATGATATGACTCCTATTTACATTTCAGACTCTTTTAGTATTTCTTTGCATAAATATGACTTGCGCTTTGGCGGAAGTCAACTGTGCACGCCCAGGCCTCATTCTGACTTTTTGAAAAGAAGTTTCAAGTATAGAGGAGTTATGGCCTATAATAATCTTCCTGTATTTGTAGAACTGCTTCAACTCAGAATGCTTTCAAACGTGAATTATCATTGTCCCACCCTGTTAAAATCACCCAGACCTTGATAACTTGATATATTGCAAACACGGGATTCTGTATGATCTCGATTGGGGGGGGGGGGGGGGGGGGGGGGGGGGGGGGGAAGGGTGTTCGTAGTTTTATGTACACACTAAGAAAAAAAAAAGGTTCAAGTTTGCACCCTAAATGCAACACTGACAGCACCTTTTTGGGTGCAATCCTGCCCCTTACATGAAAAGGGTGCAATAATGCACCTTTTTGTTCTTGTTTGCACCCTTTAATGCCCGTTTGCAAGGGTACAGAAACGTTTGCATCCAAAAAGGTGCAAATTTGTACCTTTTCTAAAGGGTACAACTCTGCATCCTTTAAGGGTGCAAATTGTAGCTAACTGCACCCTTAAAAGTCCAAAACGCTTCTTAGGGTGCAAAGTTGCACCCCAAAAGGTGCCACTTTTCTTGCATTTAAAGGGTGCAAAATTGTACCTTTTTTCTTCTTTTTTTTAAAATGTTTTATTTGCAATTCACATTTTCACAAAAGATAATCTCAAAATAAATACATATGACAAAGACAGAGCATCTCATAAAGTAACGTTTCACATTAACACTTATTCTGTACTATGTAATGGTGTAAGATTACAAAAAAATGTCAATTTTTTGTTATGAAATTCAGAACGGTTGAGTTTAAAGGAGATTATGCGTTTTGTTTTTTCTAACTGTATTAAAGAAAATAAAAAAAAATTTAAACAAAGGGATGGTGTTTTGACATTTGCATGAAAAAATAAAATATTTGCCGTATAATATTATAGTATTCATCAAGTAAAAGTGTTCTTTTATTAATGTACCAAAGCAAATTTCTACACGTGATAATCTTAAGAGTCTAATTTTTTTAGAACAGAGCCAACTGCACAGATCGCCTAGAATCTTCAAACATAATGACATTCAAAAAATAAATGAGATAATGTTTGTTGCGTGTCCGGACAATTACCCCCTGGAAAATCACCCCCGGAAAATTACCCCCCGGAAAACTACCCGCTAAGGACAATTACCCCCGGAAAATTACCCCCAAGGACAATCACCCCCGAGGACAATTATCCCCCCCCCCCGGGTAATTACCCCCCGGAAAATTACCCCAATGAACAATTACCCCCGGAAAATTACCCCCCCCCCCCCCAAGGACAACCACCCCTGAGGACAATTACCCCCGGGTAATTACCCCCCGCAAAATTACCCCCAAGGACAGCCAACCCCAGGACAATTACCCCCCAACGACAACCACCCCCGAGGGCAATTACCCCCCAAGGACAATTACCCCCCGGAAAATTGGTTCGGTGTAAAAATGCCAGAGGTAAAAATGCCAGTGGTAAAAATGCCAGAGGTAAAAATGCCAGAGGTAAAAATGCCAGAGGAAAAAATGCCAGAGGAAAATATGCCAGAGGTAAAAATGCCAGAGGAAAAAATGCCAGAGGAAAAAATGCCAGTGGTAAAAATGCCAGAGGAAAAAATGCCAGAGGTAAAAATGCCAGAGGTAAAAATGCCAGAGGTAAAAATGCCAGAGATAAAAATGCCAGTGGTGAAAATGCCAGTGGTAAAAATGCCAGAGGTAAAAAATGCTAGTGGTAAATGTAAAAGGAAAAAGTTGTCAGAAAAGCGTCCCCAAATTTGTTGACATTGTACAATCCCCAGCATTTTCAAATGGAGTTCCGTCCATGTCTCTCTGATTGTAAAGTGCAAATAAATGAATAATCCCTTTCATTTTGTTTTCATCATGCGAAGATAACAAAGGGGTTCAAATCTGAAAAGAAATTTCTAAATTAATGTGAATACGAAAGTGCATTAAAGGAAATGTCTCGTGTAGTTTTTTCTTATCGATACTCTTTCTTATAATTTAGTATTATTTCATAATGAATTCTTAGATTACGTCTCGTTATTGAATTGAATTGAATTGAATTTATTGGTTTCTATATCACATTCCATTCCATTCAGATGAATCAATACAACATATAATAACATCATACATGAGTAAACAAAAAAAAAAAAAACATGAGACTAACATAATACAAAATGAGATATAGAAGGGCTACTGCTTAAGCAATAGAGCTTGAAATGCTTGCAGCCCTCGGTTGTAAAATACATGTAATACAAATAAATTAAAAGGGAAGAATTTAAACCCCCAAATATGGGGAGTGACTTGCAAAGAAAGAGAAAGAGAGAAGAGAGAAAAAGAAAGACGGGGAGGGGCTGGTAGCCTATACGCTATGATAATACACCTTGTTTACAAGTTTATTAACACAAAAGATTAGAGTGCTAGGTCATGGACCATAATAATTGAATGAACAAATAGATGAAGGAAGGAGTCTCAATTGCAGTATTTACATAACAACATGGATCTGACAGCTGTTTTAAATGCATTTAATGACTTCAGATTTCTGATTTCAGGAGGAAATGAGTTCCAAATATCTGGACCATTATGTCTGATAGATTTCAAGGCTAATGCAGTTTTAGGGTTTCTTAGATGGAAATGTTCAGTTTGTCTTGTGGGATAAGAGTGGATGTCTCTATTTAGACTAAACAGTGGAGGGAAATATGGGGGTAGCTGCCCGTTTGTTAGCTGGAACATGAAAACCCCAGTTTGTAGAATATTTATATCATCAACTTTCAGAGTTTTAAGTGTCGAGAACAAAAGGGTAGTATGATTGCGGAACGAAGAATTGGTACACAAACGAACAGCTTTCTTTTGCAGCAGTAGAATAATTTCAATATTATTTTTCGAGTTTGCCCATATGATATTACAGTATGAGATATATGGTAATATTAACGAGTTATACAGCATAAACAAAATTTTCAATGGAACATAATATTTCAGTTTAAAAAGTATGCCAACATTGCGTGAAATCTTATGAGATATGTGTTTCACGTGGTAATTCCATCTCAAATTTTCATTTATAAAGACACCCAGAAACTTTGTACTCTCAACTCTTTGCAATGATTCGCCATTGAGCAGTATTTCAAGGTTTGCTAAATTGTAAATTGCAATATTAATGATTATCATAAACTGTATGCTTAACCTTCGCAACTTCAGTTCTATTTTCTGTAGGCCTATTTACTCGCTTTATTAGCTGCAGAGTGGAACTCAAGGATCATGCAGTTTCAATAGATTCCCCCGATTACATTCTCCTTGATGTGTCCCCAAATAATAACGATAGCGAGAAAACATTGAATAAAGAACGGGACACATCGTCTAAACATATTTACGCAAGTTGACCTCAAATCACCGTAGGTCTTCTTAAACAAAATGCAGTCATATCGTATCATGAGTGCACCTAATGTCAAATCCCCGAATTTGTTATGAGTAACCCCCCCCCCCCCCCCCCCCCCCCCTCCCGGCCCGGATATAGCATGCATGTATTGTTTGCCACTCGCTTTCAGTTGACGACTCTTGTTTGTTAAACACTTCAATATTATATTCTTTTTTCACTTTTAATTCAGTTTGAATATATCTGCATCTTGTTTATAACGTATAACGTGCATGAGCCCCCCCCCCCCCCCATTAATGTTGACGAGGCTGTAATGCTCGATGTTTGTGTGACGGCCTGTACATTTGCTGAAGAAGGGAGAACTGTAAAAGGAAAACGATGCAGGTACAAGTACAGATAACGAAAAGCAAACTAGTCAAGATCATTTGGTACAAGTTATTTTACTACATGTACAGGTACTGTGTCCTTAAGTTATACAGTTAGTATCATGATGCGGGGGCATCTCGTTTTTCCGAAGGTTCGTATTTCCGAAAGACTAATTTCCCATGCCTGGGGATTCACAATTCCGAACATTTGTTGTATTATTCCGAATGTTCCAAGGTTCATAATTCCGAAAAGGTTCATATTTACCCACAAAAGGACTGTCCCACATTAGGGTGATGCCATTTTTTGCATACCTCCTTTCCCTTCTCTAAACCTAAAAATCAGTTGCAGACTTCCTTCTCGTTCCAAATTCCATTCGGGATAATGAAATCGTACGTCGATTAAAAAAAAGCTGGGTGTACGATCTGGAGTCCAGAGTCCAACAGTTCGACAAGAAAAACCCGGTCAAACCAAATAGTCTAAAAAGTAAAATACAAGCAGATGTCAGGTCTGCTTCTTGACCTTTATATTTCTCCTCTTGATTTTTCACCTGTATTCTCCTAGTATGCTGCTGGCATATTTTGCCTCTTTACCTTTTGTTCCTGACATCACCCATCGCGTGTTTATCTCATGCCATTTTACCGCTCGCATTTTTATCTCTGGCATTTTTTCCTCTGGCATTTTTTTCCTATGGCATCTTTACCTCTGGCATTTTTTTCATCTGGCATTTTTTCCTCTGGCATTTTTACCTCTGGCATTTTTACCTCTGGCATTTTTACCTCTGGCATTTTTTCCTCTGGCATTTTTACCTCTGGCATTTTTTCCTCTGGCATTTTTACCTGGCACCGGAAAATTACCCCTGGAAATTTCCCCCCAAGGATAACCACCCCGAGGGCAATAACCCCACCACCGGATAATTCCCCCATAAAATTACTGGCCCCCCTGACCATATAGAAGTTTGACTTTTCATGAATTCTCGAAGCAAAGGACTGCTACTTTAACTGTTTAAAAGGTTGATTTGTTGTGTTTACGCTTGACTAATGTCAATGTGGTGAAAATCTCTATGGTCACCATACTTTTAATTAAAAAAGTAATGAAATTAAAAATGTTTCGAAGATAAATATACGTATAACAAGGACATTTACAGTATCTATCACACTCCTTGTTAATTTAGTTGCCAATCACCAACAATTTTCCGCCTTAAAAGTGGATAACTTTATCAGCGTATTAAATAGTGTTCAGTTTTCAGTTTTATTTTCACTTATAACAGAACAATCAATATTTCAAAAATTATGACAAATAATAACAGAACTCAGTGACATTACTTTAATGCATTTTGCAAATCATCATTTCAACTAAGGAGGAATGTATCGAATTATCTGCTGTAAACCGTAAAAATGGAAAGATCTACTGAGAAGCAGAGCTTGTGTAATAAATATATGATATATATAAGAAGGAAAATGAGGAAAAATAAAAATATTAAAATGAAAGTGCGTAATGACATAATCATAACACAACAAATAACATAACTGTAAATTCATCGAGGATTAAAGCAAGGATGTCTATTATCGATGGGGCTACCTCCCCATTCTAAAAAGTTAATTTAAACTTCTCATTAACCCTTGGGTGAATTTAACAATGGCAGGAATCATCACAAAAGATAATTTAAACCTCTGATTACATTTCTATATAGGAAATAATATCACACTCCAATACAATTGATATCAAACTGTCAATCCGGAAACTTTGGAATCTAGAAGGAAAAGTCTTGCCCTAAAATTTGCAAAATCTCTAACAACCAACCCAAAGTGCAAAAACTGGCTCCCTCCTCCTAAACGGCTAGATATTTCTCTAAGGAAAATACCGAGGTTTGGCCAATTCAAATGTAAGACCAGCCGATTCCGAAATAGCCCCTACCTTACATTATGGACTTACTTAATGAGAATTAGGTGAACTTAGATCTTAGTTCTTGAATTTAGATCTTAGTTTACAAATTTAGATCTTCTTTGATTATATCTTCGTATCTCCTCTCTTGCTTCTCTTTCTCTATACTCATTCTTTCCTTATGTTAATCTCACGTACATTGTTTACACAAACTAGTTGGTATCTTGAGCTACCTATTAATTTTCTATGTTCAAACTCAAATTTCTCGCAAAATACTCATGGAATATCTAGTTAGAAATTTCTATGTATATAATATAATTTTGAAATATTATTTGTCAATGTAGGTTTATTCTACTTACACCTTCCCTCTTTCTCTCTCTCTTTCTCTCTACCATTACTTCATTTGTCACCATGCCTCACCCTTCTTCCTTTATATCCCTTCTTTCACCCCTTCTCCTTCTCTCTCTGTTAGTCTTCCAATACCAGTGTTCACTCTCTTTCCTATCTCATATATTTCCACTCTATCCTTTCCTCTCACCATCTCATTACCTCATTGTCTCATTGTTATTACCTGGCCCTATACCTCTTTTCATGAAGACATTATGATTGTAAATTTTTTTATTAGATGCATGTAAGTACATGTAAAATATGTGTGACGAATATAATTTGTGTAATTTTCGATTTTCTTTAATGTTTAACGTATTTCAATGATGTATCTTATAATTTGCTTACTTCTTTGATTGACTTTCATTTACTGTTATTGTATTACCGGTAGTAGTTTTTTCGCTCTTGTTAATCTTTGTAATTGATAGTTTATATTGTACACATGTTTTATTCAGCTTTTGGCTGCGACACATGTTTCTTTAAATAAACCATTTTTGAATTGAATTGAATTGAATTGAATAATAGGTTGCGCGCAGATCTATGAGCGAGTATACGCGCTATATCCTGTTGCCAAAAGAAAAGGGGACCCAACAAAGAAAATAGGGTGTAAGTTTTCATCATTTATGCATCCTCTGTAATTTTGCTAATCAACTGATCGTGTATTTGCCTTTGTATGATCTATTTCATGATCTATCTCATGATCCATTTCATATTGAGGTAAGATATTATGCTTTCTGGTTCATTCTACCTTCAAGACTTATTAGTATGCACGGTGCTCAAAAATAAAGTAAATAATCTGCTTTCTGGTACATTAATTTCATTTGATTTTCTAGCTCTTGAGCAAGATTTTCAATCGGCGTGCAGGAAGATGATTTAGTTACATGAAACTTATTCTAAAAACGTTGATTGAAGAAATATCAATATCATGAAAAAATATCATTTTAAAAATAGTGACTTTCTTTCTGGGGGTAGTTGCGGGGGGGGGGGTGTAATTTTACAGGGGGTAATTGTCCTTGGGGGTAGTTTTTCGGGGGGTAATTTTCCGGGGGTAATTGTTCTCGGGGGTGGTTGTCCTTTGGGGGTAATTTTTTTGGGGGTAGTTGTCCTCGGGGGGGGGGGGGGTTATTTTCCGAGGGGTAATTTTCCAGGGGGTAATTGTCCTCGGGGGGTGGTTGTCCGTGGGGGGGGGGGGGGGGGGGGTTATTTTCCGGGGGTAATTTTCCAGGGGGTAATTGTCCTCGGGGGTGATTGTCCTTGGGGGGTTTTTTTCCTGGGGGGGGGGGGGGGGGTAATTTTACAGGGGGTAATTGTCCATGGGGGTAGTTTTTCCGGGGGTAATTTTCGGGGGTGATTGCCCAGAGGGTAATTGTCCTCGAACCTGTTTGTTTTTGTTCATCACAAAAATTACATGAATTTAGGTCAAAAATTCCACAGGGACCCCGGGGTAGCGTTGTACCCCGGGGTCCCTGTGACGCGTGGTGCATCATGTAATGCATGCGGCAAGAAGGGCCACTGGAAAAAAAAGGAAATCAAGAGCCCCTATAGTGAGGCAGGAAGCGACAAGCAAGGCAAAGGTCATGGACGCCCACGTTTTAGATTACATGATGGACAGGCCAGACGCAGGTTACACAGAAGGACTTCCAGAACAGGCGGAGATTCCATCTTGTGCAGTTCCAAGACTAGGAACAGGGCCAAGAGAAGGTTCAAGTTGAGGCACAAGAACTTTTTGAATCGCATATTTGGAAACTATAAGCTTCAGCTAAGATATGCACATCAACAGTATTCAAGAAAGAGCTGGAGAGAAGAAGAAGGATAATAAGGGTTACGCCCTTACAACTAGAATCTTCAAGAAGACACACCCCGAGATGATGGTCATCCTAATAGAGGCAAGATTGTCCAGAAGCGGGTGAGGCTAACAGTACTGCTATTCTGGAGTAAAGTAAAAGACAAAACTGGAAGTGGTCGTGTTGTCGTATTGTCGGACCACCAAAAAAAATTATTGAACAACAATGTTCGTTGTTAAGTGTTCTGATGCATTTTAAAAATCTTTCGTAGTTCATTATGTGTTACAAAGTTTAGGTAACTTATAAAAACATTTAATGAAAAGATTTGTTTGATTTTTTATTATATATGTGTGTGTGCGCGCGCGCGAGTGTGCTCTTACAAACATGCAGTTGTGTGGTACAGAGAACAAAAGGACACAATGATGGCCTTTATTCCATCACTTGTGGGGTACAAAATATTGCTTGCGGGGTACAAAATACAATAGAAAATAATACAGTTCCCCACAAATCAATGTGCGTTCTGATGTGTGTGTGTGTGTGTGTGCTATACGCGATCAGCATTGTGACATCACTATGTTTACGTGTTTGATCTATCCAAGATGGATGCTGTTTGCTGTGCCGGAATAAAGTTGTAAACTGATCTTAATATGAAGCCAGTGTGGACTGAATATGATCATGGTGGTTCCCACAGTACACAACAACAGTCAGAACGTCTATATATTCGTCGATAAAGAGCATAATCCATTACAAAAGTGTTAGCAAAATTCTGACTCGCAATAGAGAAACGCACACACAGAGACACGAACACACACAAAGGCGGGTGGGAGGTTGATTGGGTCGCTATTCCTTTTTCCTGCCGTTTCATCATCTAAAGTTTATACACTTTACAAAGACACATAAACACGTGCCTCTAGCCCAACACAGCCCAATGTAGACTTTATTAAATTCACACAGAATAGAGAATACCATTCCTGACCTAAGTATATCAATTACGTGATCGACCTCTATAATATATATATATATATATTATATTCCACTGGATCGGGTATAAGGAGACACGCGACAATGCGGTTTATTCCGTTATATTAGGGACTGGTGTTTTAGGGAGACACCATGGACAAAGAGCGAGACAAACAAGTGTCTCCCGAACGACGATCTAGTTATATATATATATATATAGATATGTATATATAATCCTTTTTTTTTTGGCGAAGGGACCGCTATTCATAGATTTGACGGCTCAAAGCTCCGACACTGGCATCTATGGCGATATCACTGTTAAAAGGGTTAGAGAAACGCCAAGTGACCTGCTTCTCAAGAAAGACGAGATGATCATCTCATGTGGGCTCCACATAACATCATCTGGTTCGAAGCCTAGCTCTCCGGTCACGATCACGATGCCTCACTCTGCAAGCTTTAGCAAACCTGGAAAAGCAGAGATTGTACTGTACACTCGGGATAATGGTAAGAAACCACAGCGTATAGATTTCTGTAGGGGAAAGGAAACGTATCGCTCGCGTTATTTCAGTTATTTAAGGTTCAATTGCGTTATTGGGGAAGGGTCTTACGTAGGTTTATGCAAGCTTGGACTAAAACCACTTGGTCTAATTTCCAGATGGGCTACCTTCATTCGGGCTAAACCCTTTTGGTCCACTCTTCATTTGGTCTAATTTGCTCTTGGTCTAATAACCAGAAGGTCTAATGACCACTTGGGCTAATTATCACTTGGTCTAATTACCATTTGGTCTAATTACCGTTTCGTCTACTTTATTTTGTTGTCACTTAGTCTACTACCAGTTCGTCTAATGTCAGTTTGTCTAATTCCCGGTCAGTCTAAAACTAGTTGGTCTACAGGCGTTTCGTCTAAAATCCACTTGGTCTAGTATCCATTTGGTCTACATGGCATTTATATGGTCTAATGTGCAGTTGGTCTAACTTTCATTTAGTCCATTTTCCATTTAGTCTAATTGTCAGTTGGTCTAAATGCCAATTTGTCTAAACATCACTTTGTCTAATTATCACTAAGGCTAATTGCCTGTTGGGCTATTCCCTTTTCGTCTACGCACCTACCAACAACACTATGCGTCATTTCCCTGTAAGAAAAAATCAGTTAAATGTAATAGTCAGTTACCAAGGTTTGAAAAAGTTTTGACAGCTATCAAAACATATTATGATATGGAAAAATATATATCAAAGATAAATCTTTAAAAAGATAAGTTTGAGGAAAAAATGTTTTCATTTCACCAAATGTTTCTGAGAGTCTATGTTCTCTTTGCCTGTTTTGTATGTTTATTATTATTGTACACAACGTGTATTTTGTCAAACTATCCAATACACCGCTGTGCGGCTGCATATTTTGCTATATTATGGTATACTCTGTTGTTTAAAGGTTGACTAAATTAGAGAGAAAATGGGTGCTCTTTCCATGTAGTTTGGCCTTCTAATCACGAATCTGCCAATCGATTGTCCAAATTATGTCTCGTTTTGGCGAAAAAGGGGGAAAAGTAGAGGTTTTGGGACCGTTCCTTAAAACTCGTGAGCTGATTGGCTAACCCCCAAGTGACGTATGAAAAGTAAGAGGCACAAGATCTGCAGGCTGCAGCATATAATATTGTACACAGAATGCGGTATTTGACCCCCTCTGTTCGACGGACAATTTATGAAAAAAGGAAATTAATCAATATAATCTTAGGAGTGAATAATCATTAGCTATATATTTTCTACAAGATCAGAAAACGCTTTTGCCCAAATATACAGCTCTTGTTTTGTTTTTTAGCTTTTCTTTTGAACAATGTTCTCGTCCATCTGAGCTTGCCGAACGAAAATTTTGCATTGGTCATAAACGCGTGCACAGCCGTTTTATGCGTCTTTATGTACTATGTCCTACACAAAGTACGGCAGTGACTATGTTCCCCTCGTACATAGCGACTGGTGAACGCTTTTGTTTTGTTTATTTCCCTTACGGCTTTTTTTTTTTTTTTTTTTTACTTCGCTTTACAAAGTACGTTAGTACTGACTTAGATTTTGGCTGAATTCGAGTAACTGATATAGAGAGAGGAAAAGTGCCCGCGATTCCGAATTGGAGGACTTTTCTGAGCCATGCAGATACGAACTCTGATTTATCAGATGATTTATCAGACCCCGAAGGCAAAGCAGCTCGAGTGGCAAGGGGAAATTCGACCATATTATATGTTTGAACCCCTCGCAGAATACGGTGAAGGCCCGTGGGTGAAGTAACTCCAGGGAGCTCCAACGCGTTGGAGCTCCCTGGAGTTACGGGTGAAGTAGACCGAAAATGCTGTCTCTCGTTCGTTAGGTCGTCTTAGCTAACGAAGGAGAGACATAATTTTCGGTCTACGGGTGAAGCTGCTGCAGCTGCTGTCGTTGAAAAACAGATTGGAAGACTTGACTCCAAGTCTGATCTTTGGAATAGCTGAATCTTTTATTTTAGCTAGCTTATCCTTCTCTTCATGCCAAATTCGGAATACAGGCCAGGATCCTCAAAATCATCTTCGGCAAAGTGATCGCTGCAGATTGTACTCCACTCACTTGGCCGGCCCTTGCCACTCTGCCCGCGTGAGCTTTACATTTGCGACCCACAATTTCATCTATAGGAAAATGATGTAGGCTTACACCATCTTTAGGGGTCTTGCTACAGCCCGCAACTATACACCGATTAGGCATTATTGTGTGTTGATCTTCAACTATGAAGGATGCACTTTTTACAGAAGAAGAAGAAGAAACTGTGTCCCAAAATCAAATTTATTGTGAGGAATTAAACACACGAAAATACGCAATGCAAATGGTCGATGCGGTGAATATCATGCTCGGCACTGGGCTGGGCCTGCCGGGGGCCTCCGGGCGCGCACGGTATAGGTTAGTGGAATATTTTTCCTTACTTTTCATGCGTCACAGATCACGTGATCATGATGTCGCTTCGATGGGTTTTTTTAGGGGCGGGGCTTATGACTGTGTAAATCAGCAAAAATGTACTTTTCAAATGATTATAAAATATGACTGAATGCATAAAAGATTGTGTGATAGATATTTTTTGGCTCCTGATGACACCTTCCTACGAAAAATGGGCAATTATCTTTTTATTTTAGTGACCCTTTAAGTATTCACATGACAAATCATGGGGAATATATATACATAATATATGTACGCTTTTTGTAAGAATTGTTATATTGATGATGAATAAAGGAACTCTGTAGAAGGGTAAAAATATAATTGATTAAAAAAAAATTGCTGCTCGGTCGCTTTGCTTCCTCCCATAACATAATTTGACTCGGGAAGGGGGGTTGGGTGGACGCACATTCACTGTTTGCCCAGATCGTCATAATACCTATATACGCACTGCCTTAAAAGAAGAAAAAGAAGGCAGTGAACAAGTATAAAAAGCGGCATTTTTGTGGGTAGCAGGAGACACTTGTTGGGTGTTTGGAAAGGGGGGATTGTGCACCCCGCCAACGAACGAGTTAATTTACGTTTTAGATGAACAAATAATGATAATAATGATGATAATAATAATAATAGTTGCATAATTTTCTTTCTTCTTCTCCTTCTTTTGTCGTTTTTCTTCTCTTTCTCTCTCTCTCACTCTCTCACTTTTAGGTCACTTGAAAAATCATAGCGGGCAACCGCTCCTGCCCCCTACCCCCTGTGGTGCCGCCCCTGAAAATAGCAGTTTGCATGCATAGCTCAAAAGAATCAGAGAAGCTTAATGGGAGAATATTTAGTTCTTGATATGACAACAGTGTGACACCTTTGAGCAGGAACTTAGCCAGAGCTGGGGACACAGTGCCCAAAAGTTTAATAATATTGCAGCAATTAAGATATCCCCCGCCCGAAGCTTGCTCGCTACGCTCGCTCGCACTCACTTATTGTAACTCATGGCAGTCACATACAGCCCTATCTATCTCTTTTATTGAGAGATTATGCTTGAAATTAAACGCTTTTGCGGCATCTTCGTCATGAAATCAATATAATGCAAGCATCATGTATGACCTTCAACAAGAACATAATATTTTTGGTCGCTAGCTTGCAAGTTAGGAGTAAGGCAGAATTGCATATTATGCAAAGATTAGAAAATATATTCTTAACATTTCATGCGTGTTAAGTACAATGTAGGGGTACAGCAACGTATCAAAACGCCATTTCCCCTTCTTGTCTTCACCCTTTATAATTAAGTTCCCCCTTTTCCAAAAACGGTACCCAGGCTTGCAAATTTGTACATCGGATAAAATAAGAACCATGAATAACAGATTATCAACCCATCAAACATAATTTGAAGTGCAATAAAAAAATCAGGTTCTTCTAGTATACTTAAGTCATGAAAGGAAGAGAAGACCTAGGATTGTTTTAATTACTAAAAAATAATACTAAATAATTGATTTTAATAAATTAGATAATTAATATATAAAATGTAGGGATATTGATTGACTTGATATAAGCAGCAGCAAGGTGAAAAACTCTTTTAATGCACATTTACGTATAGATGACTTCTTTGAAGTTTCATTTTTTAAAGTTTCATTTCCCTTTCCTTTCTCAACTTGCTACTAAATGGCCAGAAGAATAATAGTAAGCCAAATTAGATCAAATGGTCATTAGACTATATGAAAATTAGACCGAATGATAAGTAGCCTAACTGGTTATTAGACGAATTGGATATTAGACCAAATGGTCATTAGACCATATGACAGTTAGACTAAATGATAAGTAGCCCAACTGGTTATTAGATTAAATGGAATTGGACCAAATGATAGGTAGACCATATGGTATTAGCCAAAGTAGGTGTAGCCCAAATGGATATGAGACCATGTGGCTTGTAGACAAAATGACTGTTAGACTATTTGGAAATAGACGAAGTGAAAATTAGCCAAAGTGAAAAATTAGCCCAAATGGGTTTTAGACTAAATGGGGTTAGCCAAACTGTGTATTAGACGAATTGGTTATTAGGCCAAATGGAAAACGAAATGGTAAGTAGACAAACTGGTTGTACCGGTAGACAAAATGAAGTTAGACCACGTGGAGTTCGACGAACTGATGATTAGACCAAGTGGTGGTAGACAAGGGACAGTGTACCCTTACGTATTGGATTAAATGTGAGAGAACAAGGTCATCGAGTAATAAAGGAAGGTTACTGGACTTGGTCGTACCATCTTTTCACAATGCCTCACTTTCTCCTTTTTCTCTCTCCCCTTTTTCCTCTTTCGCCATTCCGTTGGGAGGGACGGGGAAAGTGTTCCCTGCAGCTACGCCACTGCGAGGGGTTGGGGTAGATTTTTACTTGGCAAATGCTTTACCCACCTAGAAATAACATACATGTACATATTGATTCGCATAGGCACATCATGGAAAGGATAAAACCACAGGTAAGATGAAAGTCCTCTGCCATGATTAGTCGTTCAAATATGAAGCGGTAAACCACCTCCCCACAAACACACACAAAAAACCCACATTTTTTTTTTAAAGCGTACTCCGCTTTACATTTCTGTATCTTGTAGCAGACGGGTCAGTGAGTACGAGTAGGACCTTCGCCCCCGCCCCCCTCAAAAACAGGAGAAATATTGAGAGGGCAAACTATCGTTCCCCCTAATAAATCTGAAGGTGTTAATGAAACAAGGAAAATGAAGCAAAACTCGAGAAATGAAACCTTCCAAACAATGAAAAGGGGATTAGACGATCAGACATCAATTTCGCCGCTCGCTCTAATTTTCCCTGCTTCATGTAACCATGGAGGAGCTGGTGATTAAGAGGCATTAAAAAAAATCATGATGGGTATACTATTAGGCTGCCCCCCCCCCCATCCGAAAACTGATCGACGCCCCTGCTTGGCAGGAGGGGGGCACTTTGGGCACAAAAGGGCACCTACAAAGGGTGAAAACAAGGCGGGGAAAGATTATGTCGTTTTCCTTTCATTTTATCAGCAATAATTTTCAATGCATTGGTGAGATTTCGGAGAAAATAACCAAATTTGATTGAGTTTTAAGAGCAATCTCAGTATAGATAGAAGAATAAATTAGACTTTGAAGGCCCTTCCTTCAATGAATCCCAAGGGTATGAATAATTTTGAACATCATCAAATTTGTATATCTCACTTTTCTATTGCAATGCAAATGAGTTGAAACCAGAAACAGCATTCATTTGTAGATGATAGCTAAATTATTGAAGTGATGTGCAAGTAAATCCAGTTCCCCTTTCATATTTGCGAAAAAGGTCACCGTGCAACGTCGTACTACACACTATTTTAATTTACTAACCTTCCCCAGTCCCCCCCCCCCCTCTCACTATTGCTGTTCCTCTCTTTATCTACACCCCCCTCCCCTCTCTCTCTCTCTCTCTCTTTCTAAGCTCATATATCCTTATTCATTTTTGTCACCTCGTGTTACATTGTCACATATATATATTGAAATGTAATTCTTCAGAGGGCGTCCTGGTAAGCCAGTGTCATCGATATGCATGTATAAACAGAGTTCAGTGCAGAGGGGTGTTTCATAAAGCTGTTCGTGAAGTTACGAATGACTTTACGAACGACTGGAACATGTTCTTTGGTGCTATACTAATCAGATTCTCAATCATTTAGCACAAGAACTGATCACCAGTCGTGCGTAAAGTCTTGCGTAACTTACAAACAGCTTTATGAAACACCCCCAGGTTAGGCACAATACGGCATGTACGTTCCGTCGTTTTGTTCTGTAAGCACCAAAAAAGAATGTGGGTCAGACTGTGTCCGGCTGAAACCGAATTTCCCAATCTATGTGTATAGTTGCTCTGTTGGTACTTACATTGATTGAAAATAATTATCACTGATTTGGGGATTTTTTCAACACTTTCACCACTCGGATTTCTTAGAACTATTTTTTTCAAAAACAATGAAAGAATTGAAATAATTTTGGGTGCAAATATGTAACAGGTTCATGCTTTTTCACGAAATGAGGTAGTTTCCGAAGAAACTTCAAAGCGCGTCCGTTCGCGCCCGCGTCCATATATATCAGTAGATCTAAAACTAGTCATATTCATTTTCACGTTAATTCAACTTTACAGAAAAACGATTAGATTTTAAATACCGGGAGAAGTAGTTCGTACATACGGTAGTTTTCAAATAAAGGTCGTAATATAAAAGCACGTGTGCGAATTTTGAAGGGTCTGGGGACCTGAACCTTCAGTACACAGGCACAGCGTTTCTCTTCGTAGATAAGTGGCGTAGCCAGGACCTTTCAATGGGGGGGGGGGGCAGACGTGAAGGATTCAACTGCGTAGACAGGATGCCATTTTAGGGGGCGAAGCGTGCGCAGGGAGGAGGGAAAGCTCGGACGTTTTATAGTAAATTTGAGAGAAAGATAACGGCTCGTAGCACCTTCTTTAGGCGGAAAGTTAGTTCGACGCCCTGACTGCTTTTCAGGGGGAGGGGGGGGGGGGGGGGCACTCAAGTTTTATGTTGACGGGGGTGTGCCTCAGCCAACCCCAAAATGGGGGTGTAAAGAACTGACTAGAAGCGAAAAACCGTTTAGGGTCTTTTGCACGGTGGAACTATAATACCCAGCTGAGAGCGGCAGTTTATGGAAATTCGGGTATCTTTGAGAACGGCAATCGGAAACCAAATAAGGGGGTCTTCATAGCGGCACGTCCTGGTACTACAACATAGAGGAGTGCCCCCCCCCCCCCTCCCCCGCGGGAGGCGATATTTTTTGTCAGGACTTGCGCCACCGAAGAGAGAGGGCAGTATTTGAGCGTCAAAGCAGGACGGCTCTGGTCAAGAGGCCCAATACGACCATGGACCTACTACATGTATAAGTGAATAAAAGCTTTATCTCATAAAGATGTCATAAATTTAAATGTTAGATCTAAAGTAGTTAGACTGTATCAGTTGTGTAATCGTTTTCAGAGACATATTCTCTATCTAATCTGGATCTAGATCTCTAATTCATAAAGTGACTAGTCTATTTGGTGAGTCTAGATCTACATTAGATCTAACAGTAAGATTTTTGACATCATTATGAGACTAAGAGTACCATACTCGCAAAAGTTAAAGTTAATATTTGTAAAAATGTAATGGCTGACTTTCATACAACAGTGTTTTCAAGTCCATCTTCTTGACACGACCATGCACTTCATGCATGTACGGATGACAAACTGACAGGACGGGCCGTACATGATGATTACAGCAGGGAACCCTCAGCCCCTCCACTTTCCAAGACGTTCCACGGCCCCTGTCAGTCAGACCCAACTCCGTAATACCGAGCACAGGTATATACTCCGAAAACGGCGTATAGAACAAGATGAATATAGAGCCCTCATCGTTCAGTGCGAGGCAGTGTGTACAAAAGGCATGGGGAAAATCGTGCAGTGTCGACCTGCTGTTGATAATATATTTTTCAAAAATAATGCTGCGGATATATTTATTTCAAATGTTTGTACTTTGAAATTCACTTCATATGACGAATCATTCAAGGATTTTGAAGATAATTGACACGAAGCATTATTTTTAAGAATAATATGTATATCGTTGGCAGGTTGACTTTGCAAGATTTTCCTGATGCCTTTTGTACACACTGTCTCATACTGAACGATGATGGCTCTATATTCATCTTGTTCTATACGCCGTTTTCGGAGTATATACCTGTGCTCGGTATTACGGAGTTGGGTCTGACTGCCTGTACAGCATATCTACAGGATATATACAGCACATCCACAGTATATGAACAGGACACGGAACTGATGTTTAACAAATATGTACCGGCCTGTTCTTAGGCAGCATTCCGTCATGTGAATGGTTCTCTGACGTTCGATGTGCGTTTCATGCGTCCCTCATTCGTTCCTGCGTTTTGTCCGGTGACCATGCGGTGCATGTTCGTTTCTCATGCGTTTGCGCACTTTCCACTATCCTGTATACATTCGCCCAGGTGCGATGTTTGTGCGTTTTATTGGGCCCCTGGAACATGGACCGTGCATGTACGCTCCTGCAAAATAAAAATTTACGCTTTGTCCACCGAAACAACGGATAAACAAATTACCATCTTTCTAGTACGTTGGGCCGATCCGGCAATGTGTGACAGGGTCGTTAGAGGGATAATTTAGTTGTATTTGGTCTAAGCCATAATTGTTCAGTAACAGCGCAAGCAACATTTTGATCGGAATTGATTTGCATATGTACGTTTGATAAATTAAGTATGTAAAGTAATTGCATGCTGACATATATTTGAAATAACTGATTCGAGATACAATGAAAAACAATAGTTAAGCAGAAATGCCGTAATGATTGTCGTTTTACCTTAAATATTAAATACAATTCTGTTTGTACCATTTCTTTTAATAGGCTCTGGCAAATTCACAAGGTTGCCTTCTTCCGTTGTCGGGACCCCACGATGTGTCGTTAGAGAGAGGGACCTCGACCTACACATTGATCATTTCTCATGGTGGTGGATTGTTGTTATCATTAGATCTTACTTCATCGGGAAGCGGTTCATTTGTACTCCCTACATTCCAGTTTCTCTGTGCTGGAATAAAAAACACTCAATCTACATGTTCCTCAAAGAAGACATAGGACTGGAAGAGGTACTTGACTTGCGTTAAAAATCATTCTGGTTTATTGCAAATCCTAATTTATTCTGTTTTGCTTCGTAAATCTATTTGAACGCCTTTTCATGACCTCTGAATTGTCGTATAGTCTGAATTTTTCATCTCGCCAGATTTGTTGGTGTCATTTAATAGAAGTTACCAAAGCCATCAATATGAATGAAAAATTTACTGAAGATAATTTGAAATATCTATTTGGGGAGACATTTCCCAACTTTTTTTTTTTTTTGGGGGGGGGGGGGGGTGGCCACTGCATAATAATGACATTGAAACAATGTTATGAAGCGCAGTTGAAAACTGGATATTCTTAATGTGCAAAGCCCGTTATCTTTGTGACTACCTAATATATGTTTTATTCATCTACATTTTATTCATCTACATTGCCACTCTCCACCCAGGTGAAGTAAATGGGTACCCGGTAGGGAGAAATTCCTTGAATGCCTTAGCGCCTATCATGGCAGCTCGGCTAAAGCCGGGGTAATAATGTGATACTTTGTATTGCACCTTGTATCCTTTGGAAAAGGCGCTATATAAATCCTAAAATTATTATTATTATTATTATAAAGTTGATAAAAAGCACTCAATTACATATGAGTCACACAAATGTGCCTAAGAGAAGGCAGAAGTGGAGTCATGTGCAATAATAAAACGATAATTCATGTGACCAGTTATTACCACCTAAACCGTTTAATGACAAAAACAAATTTGTATATTGGAATCTTGAACAGGAAATTCTACCTGATTACAAGAAAGCATTTGTTGGAGAAGAGATTCTTGTGCGACGGGGAAAAGGAGATCTTACCATCACATACTTCGAAGACGACCTAGAAGTGGCAACTAAGGTATTGAAACAAAGCCCAAATTACAGATCTGTGGGTATTCAGATTTATGGATATTTTTTTACTGGAATCGTATGCACACGTACTTACTTTTGAATGTGTTAGTAGTCGTAATTGATTTTATTTGAAAAGATGTTTGATACTACAGAATTGGAAAATGGCGTTGAAGAGAGACATGCTGAAGCTTTTCGTCTTGCACTCATCAGAGTATACCGGAAGAATGAATAGGAAGCCGAAACCGAACAATATAACCGGAGATCAAAGGAACAAAGCGCGCGAAATATAACAGGTTTTGATTGGATGCCTGAAAATAAAGGAAAATTAGGCTTATTGCCAGACGCTTTATGTAATAATGGGAGCAAAATGTGTCGGCACAGAATTAGTTAGGTACACAGACGTGTCCTCATGGGAAATGGTGTTCACTCTTTTCTGAACGTGAATTCCTAAGTAAAAAGGCTGAAAATGAATCCATCGACTGATTTTTGAAAATCGGTGCCCAATGCGCAAATTGGGCCTTTTGGGTACTCACTGTGAAAGTCATGTAATTTTACATACAGAGGCTAAGAAAAATTAGAATCATATAACCTTTTGTTTATGCTGTAACCGGGCATGTTGGCTCAGTTGGTTAGAGCCCCAGCCTCATGAACGGGAGGTCGTGGGTTCGAACCCCGGCCGATCAAAGACTTCAAAAACTAAAACTATTTTTTTTGTATAGAGACTCTTTGTCAGATTCTGATTAAACAAAAAAAAATTCGGTAAAATCCTTTTTTTCTTATGTATTTGACTGTTTTTTTTAAATTTCTTATGTATTTCGTTGTTTTTGGACTTTGTTTTTTATTGTTTTTTCAATGGAATTCGTCGGCGACACTATTTTAAACATAAACAATATAAAATTGTTTTTAAACAGTAAAAGTACAAATAATGAAACATTTATGAATTTTAGCTGGAAACTAAATTTGCATTGGATTTGTACACGAGATCACGTTTTTGAGCAATTTTGGGTCTGACATGCACTTACGAAATGTTGCGTCCCTCCGGAACCGCACGCGCGGACATCACAAATTTGGTCTCAAAAGTTGCGCAAGACTTGAAAGAAAAAAGTAGTGAAGCGGCGCGGTGACTGCTTTTCGCGATGCGAACATATTACGCAAAACGTCGGGGGGGGGGGGGGGGGGGGTGGGGGAGGGTTAAAGAAAGTTCATCGCCCTGAAGCCAAATATACACGAATTCTAGATTTTCGTTAAGTGGTCTGGATTAAAGTAGAAAGAAATGGGAGGAAATGAGAACGGTATTTATCTGCAAATAATATGTAATCAAAATACATGTATGTGAAACAATAATTTCATTGATATAAATAAGGAAAAGTAAGGGGCCCAAAATAGAGCCTTGTGGTATTCCACATAGAAGAGTTTTATATTCAGAACAGTAAGATATAATGTAAGTTGTTTTATATTCATTAGATTAATAACAGCAAATTCAGTGGAATACTGTGGACGAAAGCTGTATTGATAATCTTATAACAAGTCGAAGCGTGATAAAAAAAACATGCACTCTGTTGAACACAAGTCTTTCCAGAATTTTCGAAAATAACGGCAACATTGAGATCGGTCTATAATTAGTGCATTCTTTGGGATTGCCCTTTTAAAATATAGATATTGCCCTTGCTATTTTCATACGTGGGGAAAACATTAGTAGTTGACATATTAGAAATATGGATCAGAGGTTTGACAATACATGATATACTAGCCTTGACGACAGAGGCATCTATTTCATCAAAACTGGTGATTTACCTTTCTCCAACTTTTGTACAACTTTTTGTACAAGATTTTGGTTTCAGTTACTGGATTAAAATAAGCTGTGATTACAGTTTGCATCAAGAAAGTAATTTTGCTATATTAATAGGATCATTCACTTGAACATTTTCATGTATCAGGCTCTAAGATGGTTCTATTTCTTCTTTTTGTAAGATATCGTTTATAAGTAGCCAAGTTTTTTTTTAGGTTTTCTTACCATATCGAATTTCTCATAGTATCATTTTCTTTTTTGCAACCGCATTAATTTTATTACGATAAGCCTTGTTTTTTGATTCATTCAAATAAAAAGGTTGAGATCGATAAATTTTAAAAAAGTTTATTTTTGCGATTAATTGATTTTAGTATAGCTCGAGTAATCCAAGGCTTTTAAAATTTTCTTTGGTGTACTTTTTACTTCTTGCAAAGGCATATGTTTCTTAATAAAATATAGAAATTGTTCAACAAACTCTATCATAAGCAATGTTGACATCATCAAGAATATCGATATCAGACCAATCTACAAAAATTAGATCATTAAAAATGAATTCATACAGGTGCTGCTGTATTTCCGAGAAAAAAATTTTTTTTTCCTTTTATACACTTAGCATGTTTCAATGATTTTGATATATAAAAACTGGAAAGTGATCACTTACATCTGAATGAGAGTAATATTATCGAGCGAGTTTGTAATTATGTTATCAATAAGTGTTCCCGATTCATTTGAGACATGTGTTGGTTTATCAATAACAGGATAAAAGCCAGATGAATAGAGCATTATCTATATAATTTTGCACATTTGTAGTTTGGACATATTCTGAAAGATTATTATGAAAATCACCCGTCGTGTAACATAACTTAGATCTTCTACTTATAATACTCAAGCATTCTTCCAGTGCCTCTGTTTGGTACAGAAATAAGAGAATTCGTTGTATACATGTATTATCTGGATATATTGGCAGTCTAGGGTATAGTGCTTCTACTCTTTTTATTGTTTTGTTTTTGTTTAACGCCCTATCAGCACCTTATTGGGCTATATCGAGGCATAGTACATATATTTGATTATGAGTGTGATACTTTGTGCTTAAATATTGTGGGGTTACATTGCAATATGAATAAAAAAAAATCTACAACATGACAGACTATATGCTATAAAAGATACCAGATCTTTTTAAGAATTTTAAAATGTTTGGTATATTGACAGTAGTAAAAAGCTGCCTCATTGAGGTAGCATGGTGATAACATTTTCTGATGTGAGCAAAATCTTTGCATTCCAACAAAATGTGCTTAATTGTTAGAGGGCAGTGGCAGCTACTACATACTGGGGCTGGTTCACTGCACAGTAAAAAAACTATGTGTAATTCGAGCGTGTCCAATAAGACATCGAGTAAGGACAACTTGGTCATGACGTGACAGTGTGCATGTGGGCAGACATTAATTTCGTGGAACTTGTTATTTATACATTCATCCCATTCATTCTGCCAAAGCCTAAGGATGTACGATTTAATAATTGGTTTCAAGTCTGAGGAAGGGATGAAAAGTTGCGTCACGTGTTGGTCAAGAGCAGCGTGAGCAGAGGCATCTGCTTTTTCATTGCCAGCAATGCCTACATGCCCAGGGGTCCAACAAAAGACAATTTCTTTTTTGTTAGAGAGCGCGAAATACTTTGTAATGATGTACTCAACGAGAGGATGGTCAACCAGCTTATTATGTATGGCTTGTAAAGCCGAGATTGAGTCGGAACATATTAGAAATTGTTTATAGTCGCAATATTCAATAGATTCTAAAGCTAGAATAATGGCTGTGAGCTCTGCTGAATATATGGAAAAAACATTTGGAAGACGAGCACTCTTGGAGTGCATCTGACTTGAGATGACCGCGCAAGCAACTCTGCTCTCATCCTTCGAGCCGTCTGTATACAAGTATCTGTATTCAGAGAAATCATTTTTAATAAAATTAAAAAGTTCTTGGTATTTAATTGGGTTAGTAGATGACTTTGGATATTGATTTCAATCAAAGACTACTGTGGGAGCCTGAAAGGTCCAAGGTGGTGGGCTTAGAGATTCCTTGTGAGCTATATTAGTGATATCAATATTTGAGGCCTCGATGTGATGTTTCATTCTCAGACCAAGAGGACGTATTGTTTTTGGTCGTGAATTGTAGTGATGTATGAAGGAGGGAATAAATACACATTCGTAGGCTGGGTTAGATGGAGAAGAAGCTAATTTTACTACGTATTGCATAGAAAGCTTTATGCGACGTAAGCTGAGTGATGGTTCTTTAGTAATAGCATAAAGACTTTCAACAGGTGAAGTTCTGAAAGCACAAAGGCTAAGGCGTAATCCCTGATGATGGATTGTGTCAAGACATTTTATATATGAACGTCTTGCAGAGCCATAAACAATGCACCCATAATCCAACTTGGAACGAATAATAGAAACGATAAAGTCTTAACAGTACCGTGGTATCACCACCCCAACTGAGTCGTGATACCACCTTAAGAAGGTTTAGTGAATTCAAACATTTAGCTTTCAGGTTCTTGATGTGAGGTATGAAGGTTAACTTTTTATCTAGAACTAGTCCTAGAAACTTTGTCTGTTCTACTACCTTAATAGGTGTATTGTCAATTGACAGATTTGGATCAGGATGTTGAGAGCGAAGATTACAAAAATGCATACACACAGTCTTGGACTTTGAAAATTTAAAACCGTTCTTTTGGGTCCATTGATTGATGTTATTTAAATTTTTTTGCAATTGTCGTTCAATGGTAGCCATGAATTTAGACCTAAAGGCTATCAAAAAATCATCAACATGTAGGTGACAGAACGCTGCCTTGTGGGACTCCCATTTCCTGATTATGAAGATCTGACAAGGTGGATCCCACTCGTACCTGAAATTGACGGTTTTCCAGGAAGCGCGATATGAAATTGGGAAGTCTACCACGAAGACCAAAATCAAAAAGGTTTTTCATGATACCAAACTTCCAGGTGGTGTCAAAGGCCTTTTCTAAATCAAAAAATACTACGACTACATGTTGTCTGTTTAAAGTGCTTCTACTCTAATGAATTACGAAGATACAATCCATGCCACATTGAACATGGTTGACCTCTGAGATAAATATTGGGCATTATAAAAATATATACACATTAAATCTGTCATCCCAGATTTCTGGATTAACTTTATCAATAAATGCAAATATGCAAATTTATTTATCATGTTATTTAGGCTAATTTTACTACATCTACATGGAACATCTTCTCATGAACTAATTTGTTGTCTTAAAAAAGTGTTTAAAAATGTTCCATTGCACCATTTTCAGGCTTTCTAGATAACAATGACAAGTCTACATATTGCACATATGCTTAATATGCTATTTACGACAATTGCATTATTTAAATATAAAAACTGGTGTCATAAATGAATTCTTCGTTATAGAAACGCAAGAAATTAGATGATTAAGAAAAGAAACTTCAACTGAACTAGTATTTGAAATGACATTCGAGCTGCTTCTTACTAGGCTGCTTTAGATTCACGACGCTAATGCTATGACGCGCCAATTCCCTGGTTGCGTTGAGCGTTCTCTTTCACCGCGTCGTGTTGAAAAGAGGCTTAAAATTTTCGGAAGACGCGCAACTTCAATCCATAGTGTAAATCAGACAAAACAAGAGGGGGGAGCTCAACTCCGATTCTGCGTCCGACTTTCTCTGGGGCAATTTTCTGGCGGGTCAAAAGTGCACACTGCTCCAAATCTTCATGTACTAGCCTATATGAAGCCGATTTTTTTTTCTAAAAGAGGATCAACTAAATGAGATTTTGTCCTACGAATAATGATACTAAAAAGTTTTTTTTTAAATCATAGTAAAAGACACTAGACTATGCCGTCATCACGGTGGGAGAGGAAGGACCAGCTAAAAAAAAAAAAAATGTTATGGGGGGGGGGGGGGGTGTACGACGCATATTAGCAGTGTTTCCATAACCAAGGGCAGAACGTTGTTCTCTTTTGGCAAAATAATTTCTCCCTGAAGCCGTCCCCTATTTCATTTTTTGTTTTCCTAAATTTGATGATTTATAATTCGATTGAATTTATCACGCCTTTTTCATTTTGACCCTTTCATTGTTTGTTGAAAACTTAATTGCCACCTCTTACATCAATTGGCACCACCTGTTCTTTCTTTTGTCATTCTGTTCTTTTATTCCCCCCCCCCCCTTATCACGGCACTGATTTGTTTTGTACCCTTCCAACTGAATCCCTCTTCTATTCAGATTTATTCACGTCTGCTGAGAGGTATAGGCTATGACAAATACCATTTCTTTTGGCTCTCAACAGATCTTTGTGGCATTTTCCTGATCGCTTATCCAAAGGAAGGAAGGAAAAGATGAATAAGTGAACTTATAATAAGTAGATAGAATAGGAAAATAAATATAGAATAAATATAAAGACATTGCGCCAGTTGTACTGCGGCACACGCAGTGGCCGATACAAGGTATCTGTATACCCCCGCCTCCTCCCTTCCGACAGCAGCAAAACCATATGCACCAGCAGTCAGATAATCCCCTGCCCCCCCCAAAAAAAAAATAAATAAAATATATATATATATATATATAAGCGTGAGAGATATAAATGAGACGGGACGTAGCTCTCGGTTAACGTCGATTTTAATTCCAAGCTTTCGGCCTCATTTGGCCTTCTTCAGGGTCTACCAAGACAATCGAGGTTAACCGAGAGCTACGTCCCGTCTCATTTATATCTCTCACGCTTATATTATACACATCATGAGACACCGACTACGTTCAAGTCAGGAGACATCTCTCACACTATATATATACTGACCCACAATAAAAAGTACCCACTACTTTATAATGGTATATCATATTTATATTGACAGACACAGAAGGACAATGAACCAGGATGGAAAGATTGGCCTTTTATTGAAACATTTCACTAATTTCGTAAGACAGTGCTGTTTCTTGTCAGCGCGCATTACAGCGCAGAACACAACAAGTTGAAAAATGAAAGTCACAGATCAATAGCGTGTGTGGCCACCATTTGTTTGCAACCATTGCATATGCGACGCATACTGCGCACCAGTCTTTGAATGAAATCTTGTGGAATCCTGTTCCATTCATCTTGTAAAGTCTGGATCAGTGGTGCACGAGTCCTGACCCTGCCAGCAATGCGCCTCCCAAGCCCATCCCACAGATACTCAATGGGATTGAGGTCAGGAGACATCGCCGGCCACTCCCTGGTGTTAATGGACGATATCCTGAGACCACACCTGGTGCCATTCCTGCAGAACAACCGAGGACTGCGCATCTTTCAGCATGATAATGCCCGACCTCATGCTGCACGGCTAACCACTGCATTCCTGAGGGGTGAGAACATTAACACCATGGAGTGGCCGGCGATGTCCCCTGACCTCAATGGCATTGAGCATCTGTGGGATGAGCTTGGGAGGCGCATTGCTGGCAGGGTCAGGACTCGTGCACAACTGATCCAGACTTTGCAAGATGAATGGAACAGGATTCCACAAGATTTCATTCAAAGACTGGTGCGCAGTATGCGTCGCAGATGCAATGCCTGTCTGCAAACAAATGGTGGCCACACACGCTATTGATCTGTGACTTTCATTTTTCAACTTCTTGTGTTCTGCGCAGTAATGCGCGCTGACAAGAGACAGCATTGTCTTCCGAATTAGTGAAATGTTTCAATAAAAGGTCAATCTTTCCACCCTGGTTCATTGTCATTCTGTGTCTGTCAATATAAATATGATATACCATTATAAAGTAGTGGGTACTTTTTATTGTGGGTCAGTATATATATATATACATAAATTTAAATAAAATAAAATAAATAAAATAACTTAAATAAATGAACTCCCTCCCACACACAAACACAAAACACTTATTACAGTCGCGGCTCTGCACTGATTAACTGCCCAAAAGCTTTCGCTCCTACAAGTTGTTTACGTAAAACCGCTACCGAAGAGTCTCAGCTAAATTGTGAAATCTCGCCCTAGAAACAACCAAATGAAATGACCTAAACGTCAAATTCCAGAATAAGAGTTGCTCTAACCCATAATTAGTATCACTCGTAGTCAAATCATATTTTAATTTGTGAAAACTTGGAGAAATGAGGAGCCACATTTTTTTTTTTGAAGTCTGAAAATGTAGCATTATTTTTCACATTTGCTTTCATTGCGCAAGATCAAAACTTTCACATATGAAAAATCAAAGTATATTGAGGGGATCATCGAAATATCTTTTCATAATCATCGAACGGTTATGTCGGGAAAAATCGAAGGCAATGCATTCATGAACCCTCTACCGTTCTTCGCATGTAGTCCCACGTATAGCGGTGCATGCAGGATGGTTTCAACTCGAGTGTACGCTAAACAGGGGGCGTGTCTTGTCAGTGATTGTTACCGACAAATTTGTTCTCAGCCAATCAGATTGCAAGGATTTGAGTATTTTTCACGTTAAGTCTTCGATTTTTTATGGCAGTTTTACACAAAACTACTAACTGCGCAAACTTGAAACTGCCCAGGGAGTGAGACTGGACTTTTAAGTTTAGCAATATGTTATTTGTTTGCATATTCATTTCGTCCCAGACTTGTCTGGGGAAAGAAACAAAACCTCATTTCTCGGCCCTCTGAAACAGAAAAATACTCATATCTCAAAAAATACTCAGTTTTCAGTGAAAATTAATATGAAGCATAATATCCTCATTTCCTTTCTACTCTGGAATTTTCATGATATTTAAAGGACAATTAACCCCACGTGATATTCTAGATGCACCTATTGTCTGCTACGTCTTTCCATGGAGGCTGCCATTTTGTGCATGACACGGATCATTAGGTACCATATGCATTGATAATAGCCTACCTTTACAACAGATACGTCGCTTTGTTCTGATTGTATTACGATTGTTATTGGCCATGGGCCTAGATAATTGACGACCCATGAGTTCTAATAGCCATCCTGTAAAGCAGATTCCTCGCTTTGTTTTGGTATTGTTACGATTGTCTCCGTCCTTGACGTCAATTCTCCGTCCTTGACGTATATTTTTTATGAAGTATATTTTTTATGAACAAATTAAGACCTTTTAAAAAATATATAAAACTAAACTTACATTTCAGAATATGTGACTTTATCTAATATATATTTGTCCTCTAAAAATCAATTACAAGTTAACGATGAAGGAAATTTTACTTGGGATGAAAAATATGTTCGTGTACACATAAAGTAATGGCAGCCCCCTTATTATTGCTAGCAGACGATAACTTGGCTGGAAAATAGTGATTTATATCTATATCCTGTGTTTTTACATGAAATTGCATGTATCAAATAAGAGGCATATACTACACCATTCAAAATAAGCTAATTCATACGCTGAGGTTAATTTCCCTTTAAGGCCCGAATGAGGGAGATACGAGAATGTGAATTTTCGAGGATTTCTGCTCCTCGCTCAGCGGAGAGCTTCGATAGCCGTTAGGAATTCAAAAGCTTTGACGACTTTACCAAGACGTTAATTGGGGTGTAGAGCCGCGCCTGATTATAGCACTTCCAAACAAAAATCGAACATCCAGCAATTAAAGGTTGCATAAGGCTGTGTTTACACCAATCCACCATTACACTTCATTCTTAAAGCACAGTCCTTCTAGAGAACATTATTGTGCCTGCATCTCTATCACCATCACCACATCTTTCACAAAATTATGGAAAAATAACAAGAAAAGTTCCTCAGTGTGAAATGACCTTTAACATAACCCAATTACCAACATAAAAAACAATGCTCTCTTCAAATGCAATGTCAGAATAGATTATAACGTTTGGTTCATGGGCAACAACTCATGAGGTGGGGTCTATACTAATATCCATTTTTGTAATTTTACAATCAACAATTCTACATCTTTTAGTGACATTTCATAAAGGTGGATAGTATAGTGTATATCCATGTGCAGCCTTTCATAATTTACAGGACATAACATTACAGCCAAAAATAATATGAGCAGATGGTTGTCCAAACAGTAGTTTTAGCAATTTGGGGTGGGGCTGAAACTACCTAGCCATTTACTTATCTGCCTATAGAAAAAGCCCCAGAATGGTGAAAGGGATTATCACTTCAAGGTTCAAAGTTCAAGATTATATAAAATATCATGATTAAATCGGAATACACTATTTCTGCTTACAATTATTGATACAATAAGCATTAAGTATGATTAAAAATATATATTTTTTTAATAATGTAGTCATGCCACATTTTTCAAACTTTTTCTAATTTACAATGGAAATAAAAAGACAAATTGATCTTACAAATTTGTTTTATTCAGACTAAAACAGCATTAGCTTGAGGTGACATGACAAATGACCGTGCCTAATATTAAAACGTTTTGATGAAATATGTGAAGTGTGAAAAGAATTCACGAATTATGCTCAAGATTTATCACTTTCTCATAATTATGTTTCAAATTACATCAACTACAATTTCTTTTTATACATGTACATGGGATGTCAAACTGTACCTATAAGAAGGAAACCACTGGTAGTCAATGTTATGGTTTTTATATAAAAAATACATATTTTGGGGTGTATCTATAAAGGGGCTATAGGAGTGAAATGTTAACTGCCTGCAATACCCACCCCCCACCCCCCAAAAAGGGTCAGATTTATTGGTCTAGTTGGACAAACACTGAGGTTTTTGCAATTTACCCACATTTTGACATTCAATGTCCAGCCTAGAAATTTATGCATTCCTTAGATTAAGTATATTCGCCATTCCTAGCAATACATCTCGAAAAAACTATCATTTAAAACTTGAAGTAATATTTAATACTTTGATCCTTTGTGGCCTCAAGCCATGTACAATTTCTGAGCTTCATAGGACAACCTGTATAATGAAGACAAGGGAAAGAAATATTAAACTTGATGTAAACTGTAGACTTGGTTTTCTGGAAGAAAAAAAAATTGGTATATTTCTAGTTTAATTATGTCACATTTGTTTTTGTTTTATTTTTTCCTTGATACATAGTAGACATTTATCTTAACAGAAGTAAATATTTTTATCTTCTATTCCAAATTAGATCCTAGACCTAGACCTCTAGTAACTATGTAACTATGTAAGCAGGTTCTCTCAACATAATCTACATAACTTCATAAATTTTGAACGTAGACTATAGGGTCTACAGAAAACAGATACGGTGTACATGTACATGTCTAAGTCTAAATATTTATAATCTAATCTAGTAACAGAGCTTACTGGACTAGGATATGACTATGTCAAAATTAAAGACACAAATAAGGGTTTAGAGGTCTCTATTTTCCAAAATCAAGTTTACCTTGCCAGTTCAACTTGGGTTTCCTGCATTGAGTAGATGACAAAGTCTACAGGTATCAAGATATAGGATGATCTGGTCCTGGTCCCATTGCACTACTTTAGTCCATTTTACCAGTGATAGCTCTGCAATTAAAAGAGAACAGATAAGATCCTGGTGGTAATAAAATCATAGTACAGTCTAAATTATCATAATTAAAGTTTAAACATATTTCACTTATCTTAAATCATAAGCCCGGGGTGTCCCTACGTTTAACCCTTACTAGGGTTTAATAGCGGTAGACAAAATTTATGCCTAATGCCATGGTGCTTAGGGTAATTAAGCACCATGACCATTAGGCATATATCTAGTCTACCGAGGGCCCTGGCCCCTGGACCTGCACATATTAACACTCATTCTTACTCTCAGACTTCTTGGAGGATAGATCACATTTTCACTTTGATTGATCTTGACTTCAGTATAAAGTGTCAGTATAAAATATTTGCCGAGGGAAAAATTAGAGGATCAATTGATGGAAGCTGGGGCTTTTACTAAAAACCCCAGCTTCCATCAATTGATCCTCTCATTTTTCCCTCTTTTCTGTCTAATTCATAGTGATTTTATTTCAGTCTGTCATATCTTGATAAGGCTAAAACAGAAATAACCGTCAGTTATGGGGAATTATTCATTAAAACGTGCATTTGTCAACCTTCCCCATAGTGAGCCATACGTAGTCTCAGACTCAGTGGAACAATCGACGATACAGAGTCAGAGAGAATGAGACTGTCCGAGTCTGGAAACAGCTTTTGGTCTAAGTTACTACGAATTAGCAGCTCTGTATCAAGTATAGACCAAAATCTTCAGTCTCTCTGTATCGTCGGTTGTTCAACTTAGGGAAATTAGGCTACATCTGGCTTTACTGCACTAACCTCTGTGGAAGCTTGACAAATGTCAATTTTAATAAATGATTCTCTACAACATACGGCTAATTCTGTCTAGATATCAAGTACATGAAAATCAATATATGGGACCATCATATTGTCACCGCTAGCTGGTTTCATTTTCCCGACCACTGGAGAAATTTCAATCATTAAAAATTATATCTTTGATATTATGCAGTATAAATCAAAATATACTTCAAAACTTTCTGCAGTGCTTGGTAACAAACATATCACAAGAAAATAACTTAAATCGACATAAAAACTTTGTGACTTACGAAAGAGATGTTCGTCGAGCTTTTCTCACTTTCAACAAATGACAAAAGTGCACTCAATTGTGACGTCACATTTATGGCAAATCAAGTTTCGCGTCGAGATATTTGAGAGGATGGTAAATTGGCCCAGAACCGTTGTGAAAAATGGAGGACGCGAGATGGACTGGGAAAAGCATGCGCAGAACAACCTTTTTTGCCTAATAGGCGCGTCGTAGAACTAGCGTCGCAGATCTATAAAGTCTTTGCTGAAAACGATGTCACAACCGACACTGACCGCTTTTATGAAAGTACTTATTCACAGCTGAAAAAGGAATCGACAAACCGTTCGAATTATGCATTTTTCGTGGCTTTTATTTAACATTGGTTACTGTCATTTCTACATGTATCATTTTACCATGACGGTACAGGACTTCACACCAATATTGTAATTTTATTACACACAGATTTGAGTATCCAACCCAATTACAGAACTAGTGCTGGAATCTATGCTGAAAAATGAGGAATCATGTGAATAAATGTAATCTGCACCCCATACATAAACCTTAAAATCAAAATATGTGAAATCCAAGCGTGTAGCCAGAGAAGGGTTAAACCACGGCTAGAAAACCCCCTCGCAAATGAATGTCCCCTCTGCATTACCACGAGCCCCCTTGCTATCCGTCAGGAATGCCCGAACAGACGGGGGAGTTTTTTATGTAACCCGGATGCACCACCCATTCCCAGCTCTCATCAACCATGTCAACGATTCCAGCAAAAGTGTTCACAACCGGGCCCCATCACTTCCCTCCAGGTATACCTCCCCGCATGTAAAATCGAGCGAGGCTCCTGAAATTACTTGTCTTACGAATGGTAATATAATTTCTTGGTAATATAATTTCTTGCTAATATATGTAAGTGTGATAAAGTCCCAAATTGATAAATTCCGCTAACGAGCAAATTAAATAGCTCGCCGCCAAAGAACACGGTTTCACTGGATATTCAGCTCGAAGTGAAAATTTTCAATGGTTGAAGCCAGCTAATTACCAAGCACGAATGTATAAACCGTAAGGAAACCATATATCCGGGTACCGCAGGCAACACTTGCATATTCTTGTATTACACAGATTTGAGTATCCAACCCAATTACAGAACTAGTGCTGGAATCTATGCTGAAAAATGAGGAATCATGTGAATAAATGTAATCTGCACCTAAAATATGTGAAATCCAAGCGTGTAGCCAGAGAAGGGTTAAACCCACGGCTGGAAACCCCCTCTCGTAAATGAATGTCCCCTCTGCATTGCCACGAGCCGTCAGGAATGCCCGGTCAGACGGGGGAGTTTTTTTATGTAACCCGGATGCACCACCCATTCCCAGCTCTCATCAACCATGTCAACGATTCCAGCAAAAGTGTACCATGTACCATGGCGGTACATGAATTCACACCAATATTGTAATTGTATTACACACAGATTTGAGTATCCAACCCAATTACAGAACCAGTGCTGGAATCTATGCTGAAAATGAGGAATCATGTGAATAAATGTAATCTGCACCCCATACATAAACCTTAAAATCAAAATATGTGAAATCCAAGCGTGTAGCCAGAGAGGGGTTAAACCCACTAAAAATCCAGCACTTGCATATTTTTTTATTTTTTTTGTATAAACAAACGCCTAGGCGCAATAAACTGAAACACTGTAAATTTACATAACGCTATCGAAACGCGATATCTTGCCATGCTGTATTACCTAACCGGAATCCGGATATAACTCTCTAAACTTGCATTACTCCATAATTATAAACCTTACTTCATAACCGCTACAAATAACCACCCTAAACATTATGGGGAGGCTACGAGGCAAACGAGCCCTCGATAACTCTCATCAGGCCCGATATTAACAAAGCTTTGTAGCGGTGAACTCATAAGGGCACTAGGTTAAAGAGATTCCTATTTCCACCCTTGATCTGGATATACATATACGTTCATGGACTATCTTTGGCTCTGTCAATTCTTTGCTCATTATCGGGTAAAAAAACAGACATTAAAACATATTCAACGTTTGAAGGTAAGACACAATAAACATCAAATGGACGTATACTAATAGGAAGGGCAACTGCTCGTTAAAAAACCTACTAACCGGAACCCATGGTCCGTGCCGATCTGCATGGGAGTGGGCGTGACCACTACTTAAATGTATTTCTGAACCTCTTAGCAACGTCCAGGATGAAGAAGTATGTCCCAGCATCTGAAAGATGTACACCGTCCGGACGAAAAAGCTCGCGAGAGGTATATACTATCTCCGGGTGCTCTATGCAACTACGATTCAACCTCCATGCTAGGGACCTTGCATATCTGTGACGAGGCCATGCTGTTGACCTTTAACAAGACCAGCTCAGATCCAATCTGTTCCAGTACCCAATCGTTAGTTCTTTTGCTTTGCCAGGATACCCTCAGCAGTCGTCTGTAGCACCACATCTCAAATGCCTTAATTTGTTTTATGTTCATTTTGGTTAATGCCCATGTCTCACTTCCATACAAGGCGATAGCAAAAACGGTTGCTTGCATGAAACGCAGCTTTAATCCCTTCGATAATCCTCTGCTTTTCCAGATATGTGGCATATTCTGAGTTATGCTTCTTGCCATTGCCAATCTTCGCTTAATGTACTCTCACTTTTAGTCGTGATCATGGACCCCAAGTAATTGAATTGTTGGACTTTTTCTATCTTCTCTCCATCTACAGCAAAGTCGCTACCATCCTTATCCTTGTCAATGACCATTATCTTTGTCTTCTTTGTATTGGGCCCTATGCATAAAAAAGTAGATACTGTTTACTTCAAAATTTGAGTATTTACTTCAGTGTACATGCATAAAGTTTACTCGAAGCTTTTACTCTAAGCTTCTACTACTAGGATTTGCTAGACAACCTTTTACTTGAAAAGAAGTAAATATTTCGACTGATATGCATAAAACCCAAGGATTTACTAGAGTTTCCTAGTAGATGCTTCAAAATTCCAAGTCAGCTACATAGCTACCTTGGCAGTATACTTGTGCAGACGTGTTGAGCCTACCAGCAAAATGGCTGAGTTTATACAGTTACCCATGAGAAAGCAGAAGGAATACCAACCAAGAAGAGTTGCTTTAGAGACTACTTATCGATCTGAGTTCAGATTTCATGAAGAAAATGTGGTTTGGATGTCACACCATTTCCTTGGAGAATACACTGAAACTAGGGGAGGAGCTTTAAGTAATAAACAGAAAATGGAAGTGTTTTTGAGATGTATTGGTGATCCAGGATTCCAACTTGGTGTTGGAAAGGACATAGGCATCCATCAGAGCACAGTATCTAGAACATTCGCTGCTGTTCTTGACAAAGTTGTGGCGAAAGCAGACACGTGGATCCAGTTCCCTAATGACGCTACAGACTTTCAAGCAGCCAAGGATGCATGGCAAGTAAGATAAAAATATCCATGTGCTATCGGGGCACTAGACTGCACTCATGTGCAAATACAGAAACCTAAACAGCATGGCGATGAATACATCTCTCGCAAAGCGGTGGCAACTTTGAATGTGCAAGCCACATGTGATGCCTCAGAAAGGTTCACAAGTGTCTCGGCGAACTGGCCAGGATCCGTCCATGACAGCAGAGTTTGGAGAAGTTCTGATGTGGGGGCTTTAATGTCAAATTCTTGAACTGATGTCCTGTTGTTAGGTGATGAGGGTTATGGCGTTATACCTTGGTTAATGACCCCATTCATAGAACCACTGCAATCTCCAGATGAAACATCGTATGATAAGTGAAGGGTATCTGTATGATCTAAATGGGCTTTTGTGCCACGGTTCTATAGCCTGACCACAAGGAGGATTCACTGAATCCATTAGTAGATACTAGCCAAGTATAGCATCTACTACGGAGTAAAAGTGAAAGTTTTTGCATACCAAATCGAGCACATACTTTTACTTGACTAGCAACAACTTTTACTTTTACTTTTTACTGAAAGTGATTACTTCTTTTTTATGCACACGGCCCAAGTAGCAGTCCTTTCTTCTCACTTGCAACCTTCACTCTCTCTAGCAGGTCAACCAACTGATCCTTGCTGCTGCAAATGAGTGTGGTATCATCGGCATACTTAAGGTTTGTGACTTGATATCCACCAAATCTTACACCGCCCTCAAAACCATCCAGAGCCTCTCTCATGATCTCTTCAGAGTATATCTTGAAAAGGCTTGGTGACAATATACATCCTTGTCGTAAACCTCTACCTATCTTGAACCACTTGGTGTTGCCGTAACTTGTCCTGACTGTAGATTCCTGGTCTTCATACAGCTTACTAATCAAGTCAACCAGGTGCTTTGGGAAGCCCATCCGCTGCATTGTTTCCCACATCTCATTGTGACTGACACAGTCGAAGGCTTTCGAATAGTCTATGAAGCACAAGTACAAGGGAAGTTTGTGCTCTTTGCACTTCTCAATGATGTTTCTTAGGTTTAGTATTTGGTCTCTTGTCCCTCTTCCTTCTCTGAAACCTGCTTGCATGATGGAAATTTCTTGTTCAAGTTTCCTCTTAAATCTATTTCAGACGATCCGTAGCATGACTTTACTTGCATGGGAGATTAGACTGATTGTGCGATAATTATTTCTTTCAAATTACCCTTCTTTGGTAGTGGTGCAGACAACACTGCGCCAGTCTTTTGGCCACTCCCCATCTCAATCAATTTACACAGACGCCATACAATATCAATACCTTCCTCATCAGTGGCTTTCCATAATTCAGCTGGAACGTTGTCAATTCCAGGTGATTTCCCATTTCTCATCTGCTGTAATGCTTGTTCTACTTCTGACCGAAGAGGTGGTGGTTCTTCTTCTTTCCTACCATGTGCATAACTCTGCCTTTTGTCTTGAGTCTCAAATAGCTTTGTGCTGTATCCAACCCATCTGTTTTTTATTTCCTCCTCCTCCGTCAGGGTCATACAATTTTCGTCATTGATTACATCAGTTCTTGGAGTACATGTGTTTGTCACGTCTTTCAAAATTTGAAATACCTTCGTTGACATACCTTTGCACTTCTCCATTTCCACACATTTGTTCTCAATAAAGGTTTTCTTATCTTCAATTACACTTTTGGTGACTTCTCTGTTAAATAATGACCACTCTTCTCTGTTCCCCTCCGATTTAGCTTTCCTTCTGTTCTTTGCAAGGTCTAGGCTTTTTTGTGATATCCAGGGTTGCTTCTTTCTCCGTTCTTTGGGATATGTCTCTTTGCCTCAGACTGTACCACCTCCTTCATATCCTCCCATAGCTCATTTGGAGTTTGTTCTTCTTCGTCCACTTGTAGTAGCTGCTGGAATCTGTTTCTTACATCTATTTTGAACTGAGATGGGATGTCTTCCACGTCATATCTGATAGGTGGTGCCTCAGAGCATTTCACCTTCAATCTTAGTTTCACCTTTGCTATTAGCAGTTGGTGGTCACTTCCGCAGTCAGCTCCTGGTCTGGTCCTCATGTTCTGTAGTGAAGATGTCCATCTTCTGTCTATCATGATGTAGTCAATTTGGTTTCTGGTTCCATCACCAGGACTCATCCAAGTCCACAATCTCCTTGGGTGATGCTGGAAGAGTGTGTTTCCGATAACTAGATGGTTAGCTACGCAGAAATCCTCTAGTCTGTCACCGCGCTCATTTCTAACACCAAGTCCATGGGTCCCAATGTTGCTGTTTCTAGTTGTAGCTTTCCCAATCTTCGAATTACAGTCGCCCATGACTGTAGTGATATCCTTCTTTGGTATGTTATCAAGAACTCCTTGCAGCATTTCGTAATAATCTTCCATTACATTATCTGGTGCTTCTGCTGTGGGAGCATATACTTGTACAAGTGTTATGTTCATGGGGCTCCTTTCAGTCTAAGTTTGATGACTCGTTCATTGACAGGATTATATCCAAGTACAGATTTAGCCGCTGATTTCGCAACGATAAAACCAACTCCCATCCTCCTCCTTCCGCTATCCTTCCCGGAGTACTGATAATCCCAGCACCTTAATATCATGTCGTTCCATTTCCTGCTGAACTTCTGCATCCGCAGTAGAGAGCCATTTCTGCGTACTCACAGTACTAGCCTCTCCTAACATGGACCCTTTCCTTGACTGCCAAGTACTTGTGTTCATGTGTTGTGCTACACCGTTGACCACAAATCTAGTTCCTCCGCCATAACACATACTAGCAACGCTGCCGCCCGTTGTCGACTATTTAACCCATAGCTGGGTCCGTACCCTGGATAGGGGCCCCATACTGGGTGCTGTCAGCCGGAGCCAGCTGAGCCCGGGACTCGTGTCAGGCAGGGTCGTCACTCCCTGAAGCAGTGGGATCATCCCACTATCCCACTATCCCATTACCCACTACCTATATATATATATATATATATATATATATTATATAATGATATTTCATAACCGCGTGTTGGAAAAGCATGAAGAGAGATACAATGAATGAATTCCAGAGAAGACATTGGTAATGAATTGAATTCCAACTTTTTTGTTTATTTCCACCAAATTTTCGATCCTCACGGATCTTCCTCAGGGTAATGAACAAAGTGAAATGTGTATGTGAAGCTCTGCTCAAAAAAAAGTTGACAATGTAATACCATGGTAACGCGCTTAGTTGCTAGGTAAAGGTTTGAGCGCTTATTTTTTAATCAGCGCAAAATACATAAATTGTGACGTAATAATACAAACTGACGTGTAGTCTAACCAAGCAACACGCACGGTTGCTAGGTGAAAGTTTAAGCGCTTATTTGTCAAGGAGCGCAAAATTCATAAATAGTGACACAATAATAAAATGACATGGCAACACGTGCGGTTGTTATCTATATTATATATATATATATAGAAAGAAAACTGCTAAAAGCGTTTGTAATGCATTGTGGCCAATTTTATTTTTACACTCAAATTTTCGGCGCTCCCTGGCGTCTTCTTCAGGAGAACAATAAATGATAAGGTATCATACAAATCATTGAAATAGTTATAGTTATAGTTAAAGTTATAGTTTATATATATATATATTGTCCTACAGGGTACAACATCCGTTGTTCAAATGTCTACTTAACGTTCGAAATGTCCTGCTAATCTAGGGGGCGCTATTATGACCGAATAAACCGTATTGTTGCATGTCCTCCCAAGTTATCATGCAGCGTAATACACACATATATACACACTGTATATATATATATATATATATATAAGAGAAGATAGCGAAAGAAATGAAAGGATAATAAAACATTTCACTAAAATTCACTAAAATATTAATTGATTAATTAATTAATCGATTTATTCACAAGATAATCAATTAAGCACATGTAATTAATTCATGCCATGCTCCATTAGGTCACTCTTTTTTCTTCTTTTTTTTTACTCCCCACCAAAAAAAAAAGACTGAACATACAAAGCAAGAAATTAGCGCAGTTGGTCATTAGACCAGACGGCTATTAGACCAAATGGCAATTAGACCGAATGACCAAATGGTTATTAGACGACATGGGTGTTGGCTAAAGATTATGTATCATGTGTCCTTTTTATGTGGAAATGAATAAATATATGATTGATCAACTGAGGTTAGACTAACTGACAAATGGACCAAATGATAGACCAAATGGGTAGGCCTAATAAACCAATTGGGTTTCGACCATTTGATGATTAGACGAAATGGCAATTAGACCAATTCAAAATGGACCAAATGGTTATTAGACCAAATCGTTTTAGACCAAATGGCTATTAGACGAATTGACTATAGACCAAATTAGACCAAATGGTAAATGGACGATATCATGATTAGACCAATCGGTTATTAGACCAATTGATATTAGACCGAATGATGTTAGACCAATTGGCTGTTAGACCAACTCGTTGTAGACCAAGTGGCCAAAAAAAAAACCCATCACAGGCTAACCTATATGTCTGTAGTATTAGACCAAGTGAACATGAGACGAACTGAGAATTGGATCAAACGATGATTATAAAAAATTGGTAATTAGACGAAGTGATGATTAGACCATTTGGTTATTGGACCAACATGTTTTTAGATATTGGTTCAAGTGAACATTACACGAACTGATTATTAGACCGAGTGGTGTTAAGACCAAATGGGTATTAGACCATATGGGTTTTAGACGAATTGGCTGTAGACGAAGTGGTGATTAGACGAATGGACCGAAAATGTTAGACCATTTGGTTATTAGACCAATTGGCATTAGACCAAGTGGCAATTTAACATAATAACTTACATCGGTGCATTATATGCAAGCAATCAGTTTTTACATTTGTGGGCGATTTTTATTAGGTGGTCTGTCGGTATCGACAGATGGTTTATGCACGCTTGGGCTAAAACCACTTGGTCTAATTTCCAGATGGGCTACCTTCATTCGGGCTAAACCCTTTTAGTCCACTCTTCATTTGGTCTAATTTGCACTTGGTCTAATAACCAGAAGGTTTAATGGCAACTTGGGCTAATTATCACTTTGTGTAATTATCATTTGGTCTAATTACCATTTCGTCTACTTTATTTTGTTGTCACTTGGTCTACTGCCAGTTCGTCTAATGTCAATTTTTTATAATTCCCAGTCAGTCTAAAATAGTTGGTCCACATGCATTTTGTCTAAAATCCACTTGGTCTAGAATCCATTTGGTCTACATGGTATTTATATGGTCTAATGTGCAGTTGGTCTTACTTTCATTTAGTCTAATTGTCAGTTGGTCTAAATGCCAATTTGTCTAAACATCACTTTGTCTAATTATCGCTAAGGTTAATTGCCTGTTGGGCTATTCCCTTTTCGTCTACGCACCTACCAACAAAACACTATGCGTCATTTTGTTGGCCATCCCTGGACAGGTTAATTGTGGCCAGAGCTTTTTGAAAGGGCCTGGGGGCCGGGGGGGGGGGGGGGGGGTTGCTAGCTGTCCTGACTCGACTCTTTCCTGAGCTGAATTAAAAAAAAAATACCGATATCTGTAATATGTAAAAGTAAAAATTTAATGTGCATAGAAAAACGCCATCATAATATGTCCAGACCCACACAGTATGTTCCTATATCACAGGACTGCTTTTTATGGTCTCCATTGCGTTAGTAGATGCCAGGAAAACATCACTTACGGGGGTTCAAAATAGCGAAAAAAATCGGCTCGCCGCTACGCGGATTGCGGACATCGCCGGCTTGTGGACTTTTTTTTTGCTTGTCAGGGAATTATAGAGGGAAACTGGACCCCCATAACCCCCCCCCCCCGAGCGAATTTTGCCAATCCTGGATCCGCCCCTGGTTGGGTCACCCCCCCCCCCCCCCTTGGAAAAAAGCTAGATCCGCCCCTGAAAACCAATATAAAAGTTAAACTCACACACCAAAATAAATTGTTTGGATTGAATGGAAGTCATAATAACGCTTTTAACTGTATCTCAATCGTTGTAAAAAAAGAAATATTTTCAGCTAAATGTAAAAGTCAATTACCAAGGTTTGAAAAAGTTTAGACAGCTATCAAAACATATTATGATATGGAAAAGTATATATCAAAGATAAATCTTAAAGAAGATAAAAATGGTTTAATTTCTCCCAATGTTTCTGAAGGTTTATGTTCTCTTTGCCTGTTTTGTACGTAATATATTATTGTACACAACGTATATTTTGTCAAACTATCCAATACACCGCTGTATAATAATTTGACTCGACTAGGTGGCGCAAATTTACTGTTTGCCCAGGGCGTCATAATACCTAGATACGCCACTGACTTAAAAGAAGAAAAAGAAGGCAGTGAAGAAGTATAAAGAGCGGCATTTTTGTGGGTAGCAGGAGACAATTTTTGGGTGCTTGGAAAGGTGAGGGGGTGCATTGTGCCCCCCAGCCAACGAGCGAGTTCATATACGTTTTAGATGAACAAATAGTAATAATAATAATAATGATAATAATAATAGTAGTAGTTGCATACTTTTCTTTCTTTTTCTTTCTTCTTCTCCTTATCTTTTTCGTTTTTATTCTCTCTCGAGCTGTCTATCTCTCTTTTTGGTCACTTGAAATCTCATAGGGGGCAACCGCCCCTGCCCCCGGTAACGCCGCCCCTGAAAATAGCAGTTTGCATAGCTCAGAAGAATCAGAGAAGCTTAATGGCAGAATATTTAGTTCTTGATATGACAACAGCGTGACACCTTTGAGTAGGAACTTAGCGAGACCTGGGGACACAGTTTCGGAGGGCTGGCGAGAAGAAAAAAATACGGATCTCCCTTCAAGCAGAATTTGCCCCTCTTGTAAAAAATCCTAGCTACGCCACCGATCATATATCAAATAAGAAACATGAATATTAACAGATTATCAACCCAACAAACATAATTTGAAGTGCAATACAAAATCACGTTCTTCTACTTAAGTCATGAAAGGAAGAGGGGACCTATGAATGTTTTGATTACTAAAAAATAATAATAAATAATTGATTTTAATAAATTAAATAATTAATATATAAAATGTAGGGATATTGATCTTGATATAAGCAACAGCAAGGTGAATAACTCTTTTAATGCACATTTACCTAGATGACTTCTTTGAATTTTCATTTGTTTTAAAATTTCCTTTCTCAACTTGCTACTAAATGGCCAGAAGAATAAATAGTAATTAGACCAAATGTGACCCGACGCCTCAAAACCTACAATAAGTCGCCAAAATTATTTTTTTGGTTTTATACATTTTCTGAAAGTAGAGATTCTCAGCTTTCTAATGGTATATCACTTGATAACACCTTTAAATATCACATTTAGAATCAGTATGTAACCAGCAATCAATAACTCCTATTCAGAGAAAATGGCCATTTAAGTTCGGAACAAAAGAGTGCTAAACCTTCGCTCTCTGCATGCGCCCAAGTAAAACTGGGTATTCAAATGGCCATAGCAACCGGTATGAAGGGATTATCAGATTAGGCTGAATTTTGGCACGCTGCTCCAGGAGGACCTATTCAATACTCACTCCAAAAATCAATTTAATACATTTAGAGGTATTAAAAGTAGTAATTTGGCATTGAATGAAAGTATTACAAAAGCTCTCCAAGCATTCATTAGCTCGACATGTGAAAAATGAGCCATTTTAAAAATGCCCCCAAAACATATTTCTAAGTCGAATTACGACTCACAAACTTGAGACATGATAGAATGATAATGAAACTACCCATTTCTATCAAAAACAGAAAATCGACTGATCCAAGCAAATTTACTTTTTTGGGCTGTTTGCTACGTTGTGGTCCGTGCGACTTATTGTAGGTTTTGAGGCGGCGGGTCACAAATGGTCATTAGACTATATGAAATTAGACCAAAAGTTTAGTAGCCTAACTGGTTATTAGACGAATTGGTTATTTGACCAAATGGCCATTAGACCATATGACAGTTAGGCGCCGAATGATTCGGCGCCGCCGAGGGCCCGCCGCTGTAAAAACTTTTCGTAAGGCGCCTTAGACCAAATGATAAGTAGCCCAACTGGTTATTAGACTAAATGGAATTGGACCAAATGATAGGTAGACCATATGGTATTAGCCAAAGTAGGTGTAGCCCAAATGGATATTAGACTATGTGGCTTGTAGACAAAATGATGGTTAGACTATTCGGAATTAGACGAAGTGAAAATTAGCCGAAGTGAAAATTAGCCCTAATGGGTTTTAGACTAAACGGGGTTAGCCAAAAAGGGTATTAGACGAATTGGTTATTAGGCCAAATGGAAATTAGACGAAATGGTAAGTAGACAAACTGGTTGTAGACAAAATGAAGTTAGACCACTTGGAGTTCGACGAACTGGTAACTGGTAACTGGTGGTAGACCAAGCGACGGTGTACCCAGTTCAGGTGCCCCTATCTTTTTCAAGGTCATCAGGTCATCATGACGTCATCAAGGCGCCATTTTGTGAAATCACATTATCAATCATATCTTCATAACGAGTCATCAAAAATGAACCATATTTGACATACATCAACTTCAGGTCAAGGGTCAACATAAAATGTCATCAAAATTCGCGTGCGCATCATGACGCGCACGTACACACGCGTCAAAATTTAGAAATGCTCAAAATCACTTTTTAATCAAATTAGAGTACGGTTCAGGACATTTTAAGCATTTCACAATTTTCATTCCGTGCGCGCCCGATCGTAAAAACGCCGTTTTTTCGCATGGTTTGTCTTCCTGACACTATTCTTGACAATTTCCAACTATTTACAGTCATTCTCGACCTTCCATAATGCCACACGCGCGCGTCAAACTTTCAAATTCGTGCGCGCGTCAATGGGCATTCTAATGTAAAAAGTGGTAAAAACAAGCCTATCTAGAATTCGCCATAGCTCCTCAGAATGCCCGGATACCCCAAAATTTCTTTACATATTCTGAAAGCCGGGGAGTTGTAGATTTGAATTCATGCAGAATTTTTGCCGATCGCATGTTCTGACATCATATTTGATTTGATTTGATTTTGATTTATTTACCACCAACAACATTTAATTACAATACATTTTTTTACATACAATGATATTTACATATAAATGAAGAAAAGCATTGGTTGGTAAAAGGGGCCAGATAATAGCACATGTGCTAGTCGAGCCTGACCCACAACAAAAAAAAATCAACAAAAAAACAAACAAACAAACAAGTATTTTGGTAAAGTTCAATTAATACCCAAATTAAAAATAATAATAGTTTACAATGAAGTACAAAAAGTAGAAAGTAATCATGTTAAATACATTTCTTGTACATAATATACAGACAATTTACATAAACTTTTTCACTTCTGATTTACTCAGCAAGTGTGTCGTAACAGAATTCCGAAACCTACTTCTAGACCTGGTTAATTTGATTTTAAAAGGTAATCTATTCCAAAATTCACTACCAATGAAAGACAATGAAAATTGACCTTGCGTCGTTCTGAATTTTGGTAGACGCAACTGCCCACTTTCCTTTTGCCTTGAGAAGTACCTATGCTGATAGTGTCACAGTAATTTACTAAAGTATGAGGCAAGTTGTTATTATACAAATCAAACATGAAAGTAGAAATTGACAAGTCATGCAAATCATATACATTAAGGATTCGCAAACTTTGGAACAAAGGAGTCGTATGAGTTCTCCATTCACTGAATGTTATAGCACGGACCGCCATTTTCTGTGAATACAATATGCTTCTTAGGCTAGTCTTATAAGTGCTTCCCCACACTTCTATTCCGTGGGTAATGTGTGGTTGTATAAAGGCTTTATATAGCAATATTAAAGTGCGCCTGGGTACAAAATGTCGCAACCTAAATATCACTCCAACTTTCTTTCTTATGCACTGATTAACAAAACGAATGTGATTATTCCAAGACAGATGTTTATCAATGTTGATTGCAACAAAAGTGGCAACATCAACTTCTTTGATTTCCTAACCAGCTATTTTAATTTACCATTCATACCTATTTTTTTTTCCGCCTGCTACTTGTTAGCATGAAATTAGTTTTCATTGAGTTTATTGTAAGTTTATTGGCCATGCACCAGTTTCGTATCTTCTGTATGTTGTCATTCACTTCATCTGCATCAATTTCGACCTGGTCAGCTGGAAAAGTATGGAAAAGGTTGGAATCGTCGGCAAACAACCGAAAATTGAAATACTTAGTTACTGAAGGCAAATCATTTATGTAGATCAAAAATAAAGTTGGCCCTAGTACTGATCCTTGTGGAACACCACATTTTATCTCTTTCTTTTTGGATAATGTTTGTCCACATTGAACAAACTGGAATCTGTTACTAAGATAGTTCTTTAACAATTCAAGTGGTAACCCACGAATGCCGTAATTGGAGAGTTTACCTAAAAGTACATGTATATCATGATTAATGGTGTCGAAAGCTTTCTTAAAATCAATGAAAACACCAACGGTAAGTTTCCCCTCTTCTATAGACTTCAAAGTTGCATTTATCAAATTGATTAATGACAATTTGGTACTATATTTCTTCCGAAAACCGTACTGATGGTAATAGAAAGCATCATTTGTTTCTAAAAACTGTATTAATCTGATATTTATTAATTTTTCAAATATTTTACCTAAGACAGGTAGAACCGATATGGGTCTATAGTTACCTGGATCCTCTCTCGAGCCTTTTTTATGAAGGGGAGTAACCTTTGCAATTTTCATTTCATCCGGAACCTTGCCAGTCTCTAATGATAAGTTAAAAATATATGCCAGTGGATGTGATATATAAGGAGCACTATCTTTAATTAATTTTGCTGGAATATTATCGTGACCACAAGCTTTTTTGGTATCTAGTAACAATAATTGAGTTCTAACTTCGACCGCAGTTATTGGTTTCCAAAATAAAGAATGCTCAGTATTCTGTCCCAACATATGTTGTAGCTCCATTTGGCAATTCATCAGCTAAATTTGGTCCAATGTTCACAAAGAAGTCATTAAATTCATTAACAATGTCAGACACAGATGTCAGTTGCTCACATTTTCCATGAACCTGCTTGACAAGTCTGTCCACCTCAACACTTCCACCTGATCTATTTTTACCAGCTAACAACTCATTGATTATAGCCCATGTCTTATTTGTGTCATTCTTATTATTATTTAACAAATTGCAGTAGTAATTCCTTTTCGCATTTTTTAGTATAGTGGTCAGTACATTTCTATACTTTTTGTACTTATCCACAAGATCCTGACGATGATCTGATTTAATAACTTTGACATACATTGTGTGTTTTACACGAATCGATTTCATGATCCCTCGAGATATCCATGGCTTCTTAGCAGCCTTTCTCTTTCCCAACTGCTTAGTAAACAACAGTGCATGTTTATTACATATGTTCGAGAAAGAAATGCAAAAATTAGAATAAGCTGTGTTGATATCATTTGATTTAAATACTGTTACCCAGTTAAAAGCACCAAGATCTTCTTTGAAAGTTTCTATATCATATCTTTTGTAACATCTATACCGAATTACTTTTTTTATTAGACTTCACTTTCGATATGTTCTTGAAAATTGTAAAAACTGGGAAATGATCAGACACATCTGATTGTATTATACCTGAGTGAATTTCAGATGTGTTGATATTTGAATATATGTGATCTAATAATGTAGAGGAATCTTTTGTTACCCTTGTTGGTGATTGAATCAATTAATCCAATCCTATGCATTGTAATGATGTTAGAAACTCCTCGACAGTGTCATCTTCACCCAAAGAATTAATATTGAAGTCGCCCAGAAGAGCACACTTACGTTGATCTACTTTACATTTTTCTAAAACACTCAACAAACCATCTTGAAATTCCTTCACATTAGTATTAGGTTTTCTATAGATTATCCCAACTGTAACTTTTATATCATCTGTAATATTGATTTCTAACCAAAGGAATTCTGCATGATTAATGCTATATTCCAAACACCTGTACTTCAGTGATGTACTGACGTATGCTCCAACTCCCCCTCCTCTTGAATCGTTGGGGCGACAATTTACTTCAAGAGAATATCCTTCTATACCGAATATTGACTTGTTGGTCACATTCCATACCTCAGACATACCAATAACATCAAACCTTGTATGAATACAATCTTCAAACAATAATTTAAAAGCTTCAAAATTTTTAGACAAAGATCGTTCATTAATGTGAGATAACTTTAAGGAATTCGTTCTATCAAATTTAAGAACAGTATCGAATGAATTTGGGGTCAATTTATGATAAAAATGTGTATTATTCATTTTAAGGACGCTTTAAAAAAAAAAGCCTCCACACGGGGAGGTGGAATGATACATTATTCCATGAAATGCAGTTTGAAGTCCTTGTAATTAATGTTGTCGACGCCAACTTCAAAGAGGTCATCTGGTGAGGACATGGTTACATATTCGTCATCCGTCATCTTGCATACTATGTTGCCTTTTTTCGTCGAAACACGTTTCACTAATGCAGAGCTTTTTGCAGCCCTTAGAACTGCATATCTCATCGGGGTGAGATCTTCATTTACGAAGACCCCCTGACATCCATCTTTTCCTTTTAGCTTGAAACGAGAGTCATAGAAACGATCTCTCTGCCTTCTGGTGGTAAGACGAACAAAAGCCTGCCGAGGTTTGCCGGCAGACTTCCTTCCAAGGCGATTACACGATGAAATGTCCACCCCCTTTAGATCCACACCAGCCTGTTCTGCCACTTTGCAAATTTTACTGGCAAGTAGCTCCTCCGATTCTTCCTCAGATTCCTCCTCTGTAATGCCAGTGATTCGGAGGTTATCTCTCCTGCTTAGTTGCTCGAGCTGGTCAGTTTTGTATTGCAAGCGGAGGAGATGGCCTATGATGGCCTATTTGCCTATGAACTCAAAAATATGATTCTGAAAAAAATGATGTTATCATTTTTTAATTCATTTTGATAATATTTCAGTAATAGATTTTCTTCCAAATTTTGATATGTTATAGCTGAGACAGTTCTCTACAAGACCAGCTGCCACCATTTTTCATTTTGCTGAGGTTATCACAGTGAAATTTTCAATAACAGATGTCAGAATTTTCGCTATTTGCGTGTAATGTCTATGGAAGAATCATGAATCTACATGAAATTGTTCTCTGAGCTGGATCTCAGTTGTTTTTGGTCTATTTTCTTCCAGATTTTAGTGTGTTATAGCTGAGACTATAAGCTTTTATAAATGTGGTCTCCAATTTTGATCAAATGTCGGGATCATGCCCAATTTTTAACTACAAAATGGGATTTGAGAATCCCGTTTTTCGCTTACGTGTTATCCCTATGGGAAATATTTTGGTATATTGGTTATAGCACTTGCCTCTCATTCCGGTGACCCAGGTTCGATCCCCGGTGGGTCCATTAAAAAAAAATGTTTGCTGCTTCTTTTTGCCTTTCATTTTACCATCTTCTTCGACTATTATATCATATACAATCACAAACCATGTACTAAACTGCCTTATTTTGCGTGTTTTGTCTATTGGAAAGTAGTGTGCAGTAGTTTGTGTACAACCCTATGGAAATTGTGATTCCCTGTCGTGTATTAAAGCTATGGGGTTTATCTCCCAAGTATCCTGCAATGTCAAATAGTGCTATTTGATATCACAATTTCTCAAAATTGGCTTAGTCAATTATCTTGAAATTTTCGTCAGTCATCAGGCCTAATCAAATTCCCGCATCTTTTTTCAAGGTCATCAGATTATCGTGACGTCATCCAGGCGCCATTTTGTAAAAATCAACTTATGGTCGTATCTTCATAACGAAATGTGATTTCTCTTTCATATTTGGCATGGTTAAGGTCACTGTCATTGCAGTTATGGTCATCACCATTATCCCCATCATCATCATCATTATCACCATCGTCATTATATCATCATCATCTTCATAATCACCATCACCATAATCATCACCATTATCACATCATCAATCATCATCATTATCACCTTCATCATCATGATTATCAACATCAACATCATCATTATTATCGTCACCGTCATGATCATCATCGCTATTCATCATCATCATCATTATATCATCATAATCATTATAACCATCATTATATCATCTTCATCATCATAATCATCACCATAATAATTTTACAGTGACCGTTTCACACATTTTGCTACATTCCTGTCCTAAAGAAGCGTCTCCATTCATGGAATTCTTGACTTCCTATCTTCAGTTTAGTATTTCCCCATTATTATGATCATCCTGATTACAATCACGATCATACAAATTGAAAGACAGACCACCAAATTCGTCCTCATGACGAATTAAATTCTAGTTACATTTGTGGTTATTTTTAGACTTGTGGTTGACATGTTATGACATTTGTGGTTATTTTGACATTTGCGGGTGCAATGTTTTTACATTTGTGGTTGATTTTTACATTTGTGTCCTCAACACGGGGCTTTTCATTTCGTTCGAACATTTTTGTTTCTAAATCTTTGCAGTGACACTTTCTTAATCCTATTTTCAGAGAAGGAAGGAAGAAGATTTGTTCCCCCGTTACCGCTGTTCCATTCCATTCACACTGGAGGCACGTGGGACCACAGAAAATCGGGCAATTTTAAAGTTCATCTTGAAACAAACCACAGCAATGGAAATACAGTTTCATATCGACTTTGAAGGTAAAACATGAAAATAAATATCATAAAATATTACATAGTAATGAGCAATGTGACGGTAATCCTAAATATTAGATGGAGAACAAAGAATATGTCCATGAACATTACTGAATATAAAAAAATATTGGCCATATCTAATGCTCTTCGGTGTATATACAACTTTAATGCAGTAGGCATGGCCACATCGCCTCTTGCTTTATGATACAGTTTACCCTTTGTACATTTTAAATTGTGCAAAACGCATTTTTCTCCGTAAAGAATGATATGTATCATTTTATGTTTAAAAGTATTTGTAGTTGTTTAATGTCACAATGATGATAATTACTGACGGACAATGGTTTATGTCCCAGAATCAACTGCAACACAATCAACTCAAGGCCCATCAACATCTTCCCAGGCAGAGGATGAGTCGACAGAGTCTCAGCGAAGGTACATGTATATACAATTTTATATCGACATCTTGGATTCGATCTGAACCCGCTCTCCGTTGCACTTTTATAAATGAATACATTTTGATTATTACAATAATACTTCCCTTATTGCACATCGGGAAACTGGAGAGCATCTGACCTTGTCCGCTTAATAACTAGCATTTAACAAATTGCTTTGAAATTTAAATTTGAAGCGAACGCATCCTTCGCTTTACGTTTTTTTTATGTATAACACGGTATAAAATACGTTTTGAGTTCCGTAATAGGTCGTATTTATACAACTAGCAGAAACCTAACAATTGTCTTTTCGAGACTTTTGCATCTGCAGACATTCAAACCATTACTGCTATAAACAGATACAGCATCAAAGCCAACTCCGCAAGAAGATGGACAGTAGGGTGTGTTTACACAATCCTGGCATCTGACTACTTTAAAGAAAGCAATACAGTTTCACAATTGATAATTTTTTATTGAAATGATCTTTTGGCGCCAACCCCAAGAAAATGACTCAAGATTATACAATGTACATTTGACCTGAACTGAATAAGAAACTTTTGAGTTATCAATGTTGGAATGTAAGAAAAAGTTTTAATGTCTATATCCAGAGCAGTTTGGGGCAACAAAGCTCGGTTACGCAACCATTATTCTCTCATTTCCTTTCACATTGTATTTATTTCCACCCGAGTTGCCGAAGCTCTTGTATATGTCATTTCCTTACTATATATATATATATATATATATTACCGTGAAATTTGGCATTGATGAATTTATAGTGTTGGGTCGGACAAGCATTTCCGCACAATATTACTTCCGCATATTTTTAATGTTTTTATTTTGCTGACAAGGGGTGGTGCGATAAGAACTTTGCTTCACACTGAACTACTCTTTTCATCTGACTTGAGAAGAAACTGATGATAACATACGATGATGTGAGCATGGTGGGTGTCTTTTAACCCTAACTAGGCCGGGGGGGGGGGGGGGCTGGGAGACCCCCCTCCCGAATTTTGTACGTGGCCTCGCGACGACTGAATCTTTCGCGCTCAAATTTCATGACTATTTTTCCTGATGTTTCACGCACATTTTGATACCTCATTTATGTGTATTGGTCATACGGTTCTGGTGTCAGATTACAATTATTGATCACATGTCAAGCAAAATGATCAAATTCTCCGTTCATGTGTGTATTAGCCTTTGGGAAAAAAGTAACCATTCCTAGTAATCATTACAATTTCTTGTTTATTATCACAATATTCATTTAACAAATATGCTTCATGGTTGGCAAACAATAGAATACATTGAAATTAAAAAACAAAAAAATACAAAGAAATACATAAGAATAAAAACAAAGAAATACATTATTGGCTTGTAATACACATGACACAGCTAATTTGCGTATTAATATTGAAAAAAATTCCACCGGGATTGTGTTCTACACAAGTTAATCTACATCTTTGCCAAATTTCATGCGCGCAGAGTCAACCGTTGCCGAGATCTTAGGGGGGGGGGGGGAGGCCTGGGAGCCCCCCCCCCCCCGGCCATAAGAACTCCCAAAATACCCCGGCCTTGTTAGGTTTAAGCCCTCTTGGAGATATCTGCTTCATGCAAACTTTTTTTCGTTATAAATCTTTTGTTTTAACAGTCAGGTCAGCGAGGTTTCTGAGGAGAAAATTTCCGATATTGCAGATAGCCTTGCGAATCACGACTGTCTTAATAACCTGGCCAGAAAGTTAGGCTTCAGACATAATAGATGGCTTCAGTACAAAGCCTCCAATGTGAGACGAGACGGCCAGAACTGCAACGATGGTACACGCGCCATGTTAATGGACTGGAAAAGGCGAACGCCCAGGCAGTCACAGGTATTGCAGTTAAAAAATGCCCTTCTTGATACAGACTTTAAAGAACTCGCAGAGGAGTACTTCGGTTAATCTGTAAGTTCAAAGTTCAAAGTTATGATTTTGAATCAGATGAATCCTTTCCTTAAAAAGGGGGTTAAAAGGCCACAGACAGATGTTCATTGAAAGAACACTATTTCATCATCACGCCCACGAAGAAAGAAACTTTGTAAGACGTAGCCGTATAGTCCTAGATATATCTTAGAATAAATAATTCATGATAAATGTCCGTTAAATTCTATGTACAGAGATGAAATCGGAAGATTCGAAATGTAATGTAGATTATAGTATATTTTCATAAGGACAAGACGTGTTCTTTTCAGTATAGTTATATCGCTTACTCCTCTGTTCCATTGCCCGGGATTTGTTACACCGGATTGTTTTTTGTATTTTATGTTTGTTCAACGACTGTTGTAGTACATATAATTATAATATTATCATATTCCTATATTTTAATGTAATATCAATATCAAAGTCTTTCTCTGTTTTTTCCTGTAATTTTATATAATTATGTTTATTAATTGGTCGTATATTCTGGTGGTATTCAACGTTTTTCCCTCATTTTGGAAAGAATAATTGATTGTCACATACTTTGTTACGTCGCCTATAATATGTTGGCTTGCATTTATGATGTTTATGCCTATAATAGGATAAGTCCATGCTATTACCGACCACCTCTTTATTTAAGTATATCTGATGACTGATGATTGCTGGTAGATCTGGGAGACTTCTGAATCTGATCATACATAATATCAAGTAAAATTATATTTTACATCAAAATATGTTCAGAATTCTATAACAAAACTCAATAATATTGGTAATGTATTGGACATATCTTGGACTTGCCGAGTACCATATTTGTACATGATTAGTCTAGGATCACAAGACCTAGTCCTATAACTTCTTTCTGTTTTTTTCGAGATCAGTTTTGGCATACGGCCCAATTGAGGGTACGTAAACAATAAAATATTTGAATTTGAATATAAAGCCCTGGAAAAAAAATTATTAGACCAGGGGGGTGTTTCATAAAGCTGTTAGTGAAGTTACGCATGACTTTACCATGGTTAGGACGGTTTAAAAAAAATGTTCTGACATTAATGGTCTCTGGGATAATCATCCAGGAGGTATGCCTGATTGTCTGGTTAAGCCATGTTCACTTCTCTAGAGGCAGTTTGTTCAGTTCTGGGTGGCTAATTGGTACATGTACATTTGATGATAGCAGCCATGCCTTGTGACATGCTGTCCATAATGGGTTGCATGTATGTAGCTGGAATCTTTTCCTTTTCGATAACTTAAATTTTCTATTGTCTTCAAGTTTTATGCACGTTCAAATGTTCTTAGTAGAATCATGAGCAGGCCATACTGCTCAAACCAAGACAAGTAACACTTGAAATTCATCCTCTCAGACATTTGTTGTCTATTATGTGGTCGAAAACCCTTTCTCATAGGAAAATGGAGCGGGTGGGGGTAATTTCTGGGGAAAATTTGTCCGGGCAGTTTGTTCTTGCCGTAGTCGTCCTTGTTGTCTTTGGGTAATTGTCACAAAGGTAATTGTAATGGGGGATGGGGCGTATCCAGGATTTCCCAATAGGGGGCGCCAGGCATTATTGATCGCCGTCCTGGGGAGGGGTCTAAGGGGAGGGGGTGCCCCCTGCCCTTTGGAAAATTTTTGCCTCTGAAGAAGGGCTGAGATGCAAAATAATCCTATATGTGACCAATTTTGAAGCCTATTTAATGAACACCTTTTTTTTTTTTTTGTTATTTTTACGACGGCCAATAGGGGGGGGGGGGGGGGCGCCTGTTGCGCCACCCCCTAGATACGCCACTGGGATTAGTAGTCCATTGATAATGAATTAGCTGTTTATGCTCATGTTCCTACTTCCATATAGACAATGGACTTAACGCTCCCTGTATGCCTCCAAATGCAGCGGTCTAATATTTTTTTTCCAGGGCTGTGTATCAATGATTTCCATCACTTGTGATAAATATTCTCTTCAATCTTTCAAGAATGCTTGGACAATTTCCTTCTTTAAACCGTCAATTTGATACAGGTATGTGAATTCTCACGATGTGAGTATAATGCTGCTATTAAGCACAGTGTCTATGCAATTATGGAATGTAAAAAGGAAAATAGCTATCATTGGAAAAAAAAAATTTAATACACATCATACATGAAAATTTATCTTAATAGAAGATACAGCTTTGTGAGACGTACGCCTATAGTCATAGCTATATCTGTAAAATAAGTAATCATTCTATGTCCATTAAAGTGTATATGTACATACCTGAAATAGGAAAACTTGAAATGTAATCTTTTTCGATTATAGTATTTATATACATAACAAGAAGTGTTCTTTTTTGTATGGTTATATCGCCTACTCCTATGTTCAGTTGCCCGGGATTTGTTATTCCGGATTCATTATTTTGTATGTTTGTTCAATGAAAAGCATATTTGTTTGTTGTAGTACATACATTTTACTGTAATACTACAAAGTAGCCCTTGTAATGTAAATACATGTATTTGTTTTTAGTTGTGGATATTTGTATGCGATTGCAGAGCATTTTACATTATTATAAATGGTAATTACACGGTGTAAAGTAAGTTTCTCTCCGTTTGAAAAGTAATGTTTATTTTACTGTAATATTATGTTTATTGATTGGTCGTACAATCTGGTGGTATTCTTTCCCTTCTTTTGGAAAGAATACTTGATTGTCACATAATTGTTATGTCGTTATGTTGGCTTGCATTTATAATGTTTATGCCTATAATAGAGCAAGTCCATCATGTCCATGCTATTTAGTCCCATACATTACCGACCACATCTTTATTCAAGTATATCTGATGACTGATGATTGCTGGTAGACCTGGGAGAGCTCGGAATCTGATCAGACAAAATATCCAGTAAAATGATATTTTTACATCAACATATTTTCACAATTCTATTATACAATTCCATAATATTTGGTAACGTATTGGACATATCTTGGACTTGCCCAGTACCACATTTGTACATGATTAGTCTAGGATCACAAGAGCTAGTCCTATAACTTTCTGTTTTTTCGAGATCAGTTTGGCGTATGGCCCATTTAAGGGTACGTGAACAAACAATAAAATGTTTGAATTTGAATAATCATTTCCATCACATGTTGTGATAAATATTATCTCCAATCTTTCAAGAATGCTTGGACATTTTCCTTCTTTAAACCATCGAATTTGATAAAAGACAGGTATGTGATTTCTCACGTTGTAAGTATAATGTTACAAAGCACAATGTCTAATGCTACTATGGAATGTAAAAAGGAAAATAGTTATCATTGGAAAATTTATCTCAGAATATACAGCTAATGGGGTGTTGCAAGAAAGTTGCGATTGATTGCAAGTTGCAACTGATCGGTACTGACCAATCAAAATCATTGTTGCAAGCGCATCTTCTTGCATGGGCAGACCCTGAACCATTCAGAATGGCTGTTCCAATTTGCTTTACAATTTGCAATCGATTGCAACTTTCTTGCAACACCCCATAAGTCATGTAAATGAGAATTGCATTGCGTGGATAATGATTTGGTGTTGCGTGCAGCTTTTCTCAATCTAATCTCTCTTAAAGGATACCTGAGGCCTTGAAAAAAACGTTTTGCGTTGTAAATACTTCATTCATTCGTTGTTTTATTTGGGTTGTAGACTGTCTATAAGTTACGCGCCAAGTCAATTTTCAATTTGATAATAACATTTTGCGTTGTATACTTCATTCACTTGTTGATTATCACATAATTGTTTTGTCCGTACTTATATGTGTATGCCGATTGCAGAGCCTGTTACATTATTATAAATCATAACTGTACGGTCTAAAGTAAGTTTCTCTCCGTTTTTCTGTACTTTTATAGATGTTTATTAATCGGTCGTACGTTCTTCTGGTATTCAACGCCTTTCCCTCAATTTGGAAAGAATACTTGATTGTCACATAATTGTTATGTCGTAATGTTGGCTTGCATATTTAATGTTTACGCCTATATATAATAGGGCAAGTACATGCTAGTAGCTGGTAGACCTGGAAGAGCTCTGATCAGACAAAATATCAAGTAAAATTATATTTTTACATCAACATAATTATTTTCACAATTCTATAATAAAATTCCATAATATTTCGTAACGTATTGGACATACGTTGGACTTGCCCAGTACCACATTTGTACATAATTAGTCCAGGATGACAAGACCTAGTCATAACTCCTTTCCGGGGTTTTTTCGAGCTCAGTTTGATATACGGCCCATTAAAGGGTAAGTGAACAAACTATAAAATGTTCGAATTTGAATATATATCAACTAAATCGTATTCATCACTTGTGATAAATATTTTTTCAAAAATGTTTGAACATTTTCCTTCTTTAAACCGTCAAATTTGGCAATAGACAGGTGCATGTACATCGATGTGATTTCTCAGGATGTAAGCATAATGTTACAAAGCACAATGTGTAATGCTATTGTAGAATGTAAAGAAGGAAAATAATCATCATTGGAAATATCTTACACATCGTATATGAAAATTTATATCAGAATATACAGCTAAGTAATGTACATGATGATTGCACTGCGTGAATAATAATGACTTGGTGTTGTGTGCAGCTTTTCTCAATCAAATCTATCATGAAGTGATTATTAACAACGGCATTTTAATTGATGATAAACTTTAAACAAATAGGTAAGTTTGTTTCATCATCTTTCTGAGGAAAAGCAGGACTCATCAATGGCAGACTATTGGGGTGTTGCAAGAAAGTTGCGACTGATCGGTACTGACCAATCAAAATTATTGTTGCAAGCGCATCTTCTTGAATGGGCAGACCCTGAACCATTCAGAATGGTTGTTCTAATTTGTTTTACAATTTGCAATTGATTGCAACTTTCTTGCAACACCCCATGTGATTGTTAATACAACATTATATTTAGGCAACAGTACTATTCAATTCAAATTTTCTTTAAAGGACAAGGATTATTTAAGGGCTAAATTAATCACATTTTATTCTTCAAATTGGCAACAAGAAAAATAATAAATTTCTTTTTAGTGCAACATGGTTCTAATAAGATGTGGGCCTAATGTCCTTGAAAATAATATACATAGCTACAAATTTTGTCGAAAAGTTGTAAAAAATTGCAAATTATGATAAAATATTGTGATTATGAACGTCTCAGTGTGTTGCCAATTTAAGGATTTTGAAGCTTACTCTCATTTTTAAAATTCCTGGCATCAAACGCAATATATATGGTCATGCAACAAAATGAACATAGCGTGTTCTTCAATTTTTTGCTCGTTCTAGTCTGCATCTGGTATATTTTTATTAGAGCTCTGAATCAAAAGCTTTTGAGCCAAACCACAAAATGTGGTCAGTTATTGTCTTGAAAGGTTTAAGAGGAGGCAATATTTTGCATTCGCTAAATTCATGAATGGATTATTACATATATTTTATTTTAATCGGAAAATTTTTGTACATCAGAGCTGGCATGCATGAGCATGTATCAATTGCATATATGATTTGCAATAACTCAACTCACTTACTCCTTGCCTGGACCTAAATGGTTTGTGTTTGACTGATTTGGGGCTTTAAAGATAAAGTTGAGTTCTGGTCATGAGACTGAATTATGAAAGAAACTGTCTCAAGCAATTGGGAAAGGTTGATTATACAGTGCGTCCCAGAAAAAAACGAAACCTTAAAACAAAGGGCAACTGTCACACACTATGTGCTCTATGACGATAATTATCTGTTTTCCATAAGCTAGAAGTATCATGCTTTTAAATGATACCTTGATGGCATCCATCCGTACATGCTTCACAGAGCAGCAGCATTTTGAAAATGACATGTAAAAACTAAATTGTGCCGGATTTGGGTAAAACCGTGAAAACGTTAGGATCACATGCGAACATGACCAAAATGTAACATAATCTTTTAAAACCATATGAGCAGACTATTTTCGTCTGCTTCTTTCAATAATGAGGGTAAGGATAACACCCTCATCATGACATAAAGGATGGTCAATGCTTTGTCGATGTCGGGGGTAAAGAAAGGGAAATGTTTGGTATTGAAATGGTACCTGCAATCGAAATGAAAAGCAATTTTTTTGTGCATTTTTCTGAACTGAAGTTTCTTTTAAGAACAAAGCGGGCAGACGGGTAATATTTTTCATAAAAGTAAAGTAAGTGGCAATCTCCATTGTCATCCGATGGAATACAAGGTAGAAAGGGCGCATAAGTAGAAAAAATATCAAGGTTATGGCAATTTCCCACCTCAGGAGGGGCACCTTTTCCATCACACGAAGGGCACTTTTTTATCTTTTGAGTGATATTTATTGATTTTAGAAATTTTGGGGGCGTATGCCCCTACCACCCCTGAAAATTGGTATTGACCCGTGTTTTATGAATTTCTGATTAAATTCATGCCGTCAGACAAGGGAATTTCACGTACAATATCTCTTAAAGCTGGTATTACTCTTAAAGCTGGTATTACTATTTAGTCATTTTTGCATGTGATACTAACGTCTTCACGGTTTTACCCAAATCTGACACATTTGAGTTTTTACATGTCATTTTCAAAATGCTGCTGCTCGGTAAATCAGGAACGGATGGATGCCATCAAGCATCATTTAAAAGCATAATACTTCTAGTTAATGGGAAAATAGATAATTATTGTCATAGAGCACATAGTATGGTTACAATAACTCTTTGTTTTAGGGTTTCTTTTTTTTGTGGACGCACTGTATAGCTAATAAGAATTGGTGTATGCTGTAAGGTCTTGGCTGAGTCAATTTCTTATCATTTTGGAATCATCAAAATGATAAGAAATTGACTCAGTCCTGCTGAGAGGACATGCACCGCACACAGAAATGTGAATATGGTACTATACACACAAATGTTCAGTACGAACATTCAGTTGTTTTTTGTCATATTTTGAATGTGATGGCATTTGAAGAGCAATCCTGTTCAGAGGACATTTCTACTATGATAATTTTTTTCAAACTAACATAAACAGAATGATAAAGCTCACAACACTGGGAGTAAAAATGCCTAAAAATTTGTTTACAAATTAAAATTCCTCCCATCAAGCTTCTTCGTTTACTCACAAATTATGTTTTTCCTTTCCCAGAAATCAAGATTCCCTTTAAAGCAACGAGGAAGTTACGACCGAGTATATCTAAACGACGAGTGCTATTAAAGCAGTCTCACTTCTCAAAACATCTTGATTATACCAGTTAACAAGTACCATTGTTTGGGTTACCGTGGGGGAAAACTATTTGTGTGAAAAATGACGTAATTACTGTGGGTATTGTTCATGTATAGGCACATATTTATGATGAAATACAAATATGATACCTTAACTAATTTGAAAACATGGTAGCTGTTAAAGCACTCTTGCATTTGTGAAATCTGTGAAATAGTCAAGTGATTTTCTTTGGAAGTTGGTATCAAACATTTACACCTCCATTAAGCAGGTAATTTCTAATAAATCTATTGTGTAATCACTCAATCAGAAGATGCTTGTGATCATTTCTTTTTAGAAGAATTCAGATTTAGATTCAGATTATTGTTATCAATCCATATAATTGGCCTAACTGGCAACAAAATTAAAAACATATAATAAATAAGACATGAAACGGATAATGTCAGAATAAATGTATCATACAGGTTAATAGCTACATGTAAATTATAAGTTAAACATAATTACTCAAAGACAGATAGAAAGAGAAAGACAGAGGAAAGGGAAGAAGGGATGGAAAGAATTGGAGAGAATGAGAGTGAGAGAATAAGGGGATGATAAATGTGTGATAATAGTCAGTCTACGAGAAATAATGTGCTTCAATTCTGTACAGGAATAATTGTACTCGCAATTCCTAAACACGGGTTTTCCCCCACTGTTACGACCATTATTTATGAATGTCAAGAGGACAATCAGCAACAGGCAATGTTAGTATTGATTGGTTTAAAGGGCCCATGCCAAGCAAATGTATGTTGACTTTTGTTGATTTATGATACCCTGGGGCGGTATTCTGAGATTCATTTCATCTCAGATAAAATTTGAGATATTAAGTCAGTGAAATGAAATAACCTTAACATCTTTTTAAATCGGTATTCTGAGAACCATTTTAGCGAGATTTTATCTCATCTAGGACACGCCTATTTATGATGCCTTAACCAATCAGAAATGTCGTTAGATTTTACCAAGCTCCCTGCCAGTCTCTGGGGCAAGGGAGCGCGAATTTCCTTGAAAATTACTGACGTACTTTCCGAGGTTTTAGAAGATCCTTCACAAGCATTATTGCAAAAGCGCTGAGGACTTTTTTTTTTTTTTTTTTGCTTGTTAGAGATTTTTGGACTTAAAAAGAGACACTGAAATGCTGAGGACCTTTTTTTTTTTTTGCTTGTCAGAGATTTTTGGGTTTTTTTAATCTAAAAAGAGACACAGCACTCCCAGTAACAAAATCGTTCCCAGGCCCCTGTGCAAGTGTGATATTAGTTGGCAAAATACTTGAAATAGAATTCAGTCAGTACTCTATATCTTTTTGTTTATTATGATAGCACGATTAGCACCATACTTGTCGTGCAAAATTATTTTAAGTTTTATTTTATCTTCCCCACGAAATAATATGATTGGCGTATAAGCGTGTTAAATCTTCACGCTTCATGCGTACAACATGTATAGGCACACAAGATGTAGGAGACTGAGATAAAATATGAGGTGAAATCCGAGATAAAAAGTGGTCTCAGAATACCAAATTTTTTTTTTTAATGAAATAAAAAGTTCTAGAGATAAAATGGTGCTCGAAATACCACCCCAGATCATCATTTATGGGGCAAAAAATATCTAAATATATGTCATATATTTTATAATAATTTTTCAGTATATTTACATTTCAATAGATATTGCTATGTCAGATAGTCAATGTCAAGTTTTTTCTCACAATAGCATTCTACAAATACACCTTCACTTACCTTTCTTTTGCAGGTGTTTTGCATCATGCCATTGTAAGAAACCACTAGACAGTTACTATCCAACATAACAATATCTAATGAAATGTTAATTTTTTTTCTGGATGGTGATTGACACAAGGGGAATGTTGGTTTTGCGGCTTTTTTGGTGGGCGAATCCCAGTAATCTGGAGAAAAATTCTGAAAAATTATTATAAAATATATGACATATATTGATATACATTTTTGGCCACATAAATGATGATCAGGGTATCATAAATCAACAAAAGTTAACATGAAATTCTCGCTACCCCAAATACGCAATTTCGCCAACAGATGGCGTTTGTCATGCAAACCACGCATGCGCAGTGCTGACAATATCCCGATTGGGTCGACAAGTGTTTGTCTTTTTGCATTGAAAATGTACACAGGCATTACCAAAATCCTCGAGTTTGAGTTTAACCGACATGTTTGAAAAGATACCATCATGATTTATTGAGACAATTGGTTGTATTTTCAAAATTTGAGTGGTTTATGTCATGCGATCAAAAAATTAAGCATTTTAGCACTCATTTTATTTATAAGCCGTAGTATTTCAATACGGACCGGAAGTGAAGTTAAGGAAGATGCGGACCATTTCCATGTATAATATTGCCCTCTACGTCGAAAATTGCATATTTGAGGTAGCGAGAATAGCTTGGTATGGGCCTTTCATGTCACACTGTACCATCAAAAAGGCATGACGATTTTAGTTTGTATAACAATAGCTTGATGAGAACATATCAATTAATATACATAATGTGAATATACATTACTCCATTATAAATAATTATTCCGATTCTAAACAAAATTCACTGGTTGCCCGTGGAGAGACGTGTGGTATTTAACATACTTATTATGTGTCTTAAAGCATATAATAATCTCGCTCCGCCATCTCATAAACTTTTACTACATAGTCGAGTCGCAGAGCTGCTCGCTGGGTAGAAAGTTTCGAACATTAATTTAGTCTTCAAGTGGACAAATTGAGAAAAGTGTCATCTTAGTATGATTTTCCCCTTTTCAGGCTAAAAACGAAAAAAATAAGGTAAGAAAGAAGTATAACGCAAAGAAAATATGAACGATAGAGAGAGGACAGAAGGGCAAGAAAGATGGAAGAGAAGATGATCAAATGAAACAAAGAATACAACAAAATAAAAGTTGGAAAGAAAAAAATGAGTAGATAAAAACAAAGAATAACAAAGAAAGATAGATATGTAAATGACAGAAGGATAAAGTTATTAAGAGTAACATGAGGAAACTTTAAAATAGAATAGATGATAATTTGAATAAAAGAATAACATAACGCAAGGAAAGATGAAAAACAAAGGATAGGATAAAAACAAAGAATGGTTTAAGGAAAGTAAGTAAAGGTGGAAAGCAATAAAAGAAACATACAACTGAAATATAATACTAAGTACATATTTAATGGTAAGGACCAGAAAAAAAGCAAACAAATGCTTGTGAGGGACAAGAATGGACAAGAAAACACACATACACGCGCACACACACCCACACCCACACAAATCCAACAAAGAACAATAAAACACACACACAAGCGCACGCACACCCACACAAATCAAATTTTACCTGGAGGGGGAGGGGGCAATAGGTATGTCAAAATGTAACTTGCTATCTGTGCGTCCTGGGTCCCCAATTGAGAATGATTCCTCTCAATATGTCAAAATTTACTATAAATAAGGCATATCGATTGTTAATGTCAGAGTATTATATAAAGAAGGCACATATATGATTTGATGTAATGTCAAATAAATTCAATTAGGCATCGAGATAAACACGTGATGAAGAGCACACCACTGATAGAGCATGATCAGGGCATGGGGCATAGCGATGAATATTGGTTCGGTCAAAGTAGACTATAAAGAACGCATAGTGATGATGATAAATTACTGTTTGTCATATAACCAAGGTATTGTGATGATTCAGTTTAAAGTCACATTACTAAATAACTTATTTGGCATAGCGATGTTTTGGTTTAAAGCTACATTATCAGAACGGCACAGCGATGAATTGGTTTATTGATGCAAGGTCCAAATACAAAACAATATGATTTACAATCTACAAAATCATGAAATGAGAAAGGAACCTACTGGAAAGCATAGCTTGTTTGTGTAGGTTCCCAAGAATAAATATAACATTAACATAATTATCTTTATAACATGGGAAATTGGAAGTGAAATACATATCTGAAAACAATATATATACATACATATATATATATATATATATATATATATATACACACACACACATATACATGTATACACATACATTGGCATATCCCTCATAATTACATAATTAATCAGTAGTCATGAATTCTGTATCTATAATGAAATTTTCATAGCAAGATGCTTTACACCGAAGAACAAATGATAAGACAGGACTCAAGAGGACAAGAAACTGACTAGATAATACAAGACAAAACGGGACAAAACCAGACAAAGAAAGAAATAAAAGGGAAAAAGGGGGAGGAAGAGGAAAGAAGACAAACAAAAGTCAAGAAAAACAAGAAACTGACAAGAAAATACAAGACAAAACAGGACAAAACTAGGACAGGACAACACAGGGCAAAACAAGACAAAGAAAGAAAGAAAGAGGAAAAAATGGGAAATCAAGAAAAACAAGACTGAACAAAGACAAAACTGCACTAAAAAAGGGGGAAAAAGAGTGACTCTAATCATTAGATGAATTGTACTTTTGAAGTAAACGTTTTTTAAACCCTCTACTGAAACTAAAGTGTGTGGCTTTATTTCTAATTGGATCCGGAAGAGAGTTCCAGAGTTTTGACCCAGCAAATATAAACGTTTTATGTGAAATCAATGTTCTCGTTCTTGGTAGATGAAAAAGCCCGGCAGACCTAGTAGGGTGTCAGATCTAAACCACTGAATTTGATGTGTCTGACGATAAGTACAATTCTGCTGAGTAGTAAAATGTTCACAAGAGATTACACAATGACATTGAATTTATAGATTAAATTGATGTAATCTTTATTACTGTATCAAATTTCTTTCTTCCATATAGGTATCAATAATCAATATCACATGTAAAATGATCATTTACATAATCATGGTGAGAGTCAAATAATTAATACATCTTTTGAATTATCACTGATTCCAGACTTGTAATCAATGGTTTATCATACCCTGAGGGGTTTTCCAGGTTAGATTCCAAAATATTCAAATATTTTGAAGAAAAAAGAAAATCCACTTGCCTTATCAGCAATTCAATAATGATATCTTATCTAAATAACCATGAGTAAGGGAATTCCTTTACTAACATTCCATTATTCGCATCATTTATGAAATCATTAATAACATGAGCTCTCAAAAGACTAACAATTTATGATAAACAGCATGGACTCGTATCACTACACATAACTACAATGCCCGGGACTAAACTAAACATCACAACTTAGAGCCATAACTGAAAATGTCTGACTTGCTAGCATATTGGTCTGTAGAACAAGATGGGCTGCCCATACTTATCGCAACTGTTCATGAGTTCATTGGGTATATCGACTTCGTCTCCTGATGAACAACTGTGACGTCGATGATGCCATGCCCATGTCGTTTCTGCAAAATAGCCGTCTATCGTGATGTAGAACGGCCTCTGTCTGAGTCGCTAGAAGGCTACAATACTGAAGACCATGGCTCGATGTCTCTGATCGTAGACACACTACTAAGTTGACAACCGTCAGAGGAGGAGGAAGAGCAAGAACAAGAGCCCAGCTCATCCATGTAGACAGCTGTTAAAATATTACAATACCGAACAACTTCATGGCAACTGCCTAGTATCCCTATCTCTATATTAAAGGAATATATATATATACATACAGATCTCCCATTTCTTTTAAGGAAATTACTTTAAAATTGATCATAATGCAAAACTGATCCACTATTCCTGAATATATTTCAATGAAATAAATTAAATTGTAACTGAAATATATCTTGTTTCTACAATCAATGAGTATATCTTCATTCTGACATGAAATTATACAATTATCATGATTATCTCAAATAAACATGCATTCTTCCAACCAACAAGAATATATATAACAATGCATTAATAACCAAAATTATTGTTTTCCAGTTCCAAAGACAAAACTTAAAACTGATTTCTCCTATAATTTACACTGAAACTTGATTATCCTTTTTCCTAAAATTACACATAGAATTCAACAAAGTATAGACCCTCTTATCCATTTGTTCAAACTAAACAATTCAGTATAAATGTAATATTTTCAATGGCATTGTTTCTTTCTCTAAGGAAAATATCTTGGTGTTACTGGTCAAACTTCCTTTACAAAACTAACACAAATAATCAAGGATTTAATTTAAAGATAAATCATATCATTTTAATACTTACATAATCTCCTAATTCGGGGTGAGTTGCGAGGAGCCTTCTCCCGGCCTGAATGCCTGGAAACATGAAGATGTCGCGAGATTGCAGCGCATCCTAGTTTTTCCGAACTACTCCTCTCACAAGCACAGGATGGTCCTGTCAACATTGTTTTCTATTCATGGAGGGCACCCTACCTTGTCCTAATAGAATTCCTGTCCCCTAAATGCAAGTGTGTCCCTGGTTAAACAGCTGCTAGGGCTGAATTCCAGTCACATTGTGACATAGGGTAATCATGAATATTGAGATTCTTTGAAAATATTGAATAAAATATATTGGGCAATTCGTTTCTATTCAGATTATGCATAAATATTCCAAGATTATAACTATATAAATCGCTTATCTTTAGTATCTTATATTTATGAAAGAGTGCATCGGTGTGCGCTCGGTAGTCCGAATGACATATTATTAAAGTCATGTGTAGCATTAATTAGGTATACAGCGATGATTTTGGTGTAAAGTCACACTATCAGTATGAAACACTTATACAGTTCATCATTAACAAGACATTGTGATTATTTAGTTTAGAGTCCTAATAAATTTAGTATGCTACGAATTAGGCATAGTGGCAGTTAAGATTATATATAGCTACAGTATCAGTACCACATAGCGATGAATTGGTTTAAAGTCACGCGTACCATTAATTAGGCACAGTGATGGTTTTGGTGTAATGTCACAGTATCAATATGGAATAACAATGATTTCGTTTAAAGTTAAAGGCTTGCCTAGTGATGATATAGTTTAAAACCACAGTTTACTGCTAACAAGGTATAGAAATGCTGACTGGCGGATCCAGCCTTTTATACCGCATGGGAATGAAAAATTAGGAAAGTTTCTGACCAGCGGCAAAAAGAAGGTGGAAAAGATGTCATCAGTTTTTTGGTGCCTTTTCACTCCGAAATTTTTCCACAAGCAGGAAGAAAGAAGTCTTCATCTAAAAACAAAAGGGTTTACGTGGCGGTCGTCCACCCCAATCCGCCAGTGGTAATGATTGCTGATGATTCGAATAAAATCTGAATTTGAAATTTTGAGTAAGTTTGTACCATTAACTGACCTCCAATATCCTTTTTAATCATTTAACAACATCTGAATTTTGGTTCTGAACGCAACTTCAGAGTACCTTTAATGAACAAAATTGTCGCGGTGCTATTAAAAAAAAACCCCAACAGAATACCGGAAAAGAAAGTCTTTTATGTCTGCTAAAGACACTTGATCTCCAACATAAACTCATGAAATAATACTAAGGCAGCACTATTCTTCAAGTGACTCCTATGGAAACAAAACACCAACTCGGTGTTTTATCAGGATATGCTGGAGATATTTGACGACGAAATGGATTGCAAGACGGTACAGTTAAATTAATCGTTTTCTGATATGTTCCTTTTCTTAATAATAAATAAATCGACTTTTAAAATTGTTCATACACTACACTGTACATTTTAAATCTGGTGAGTGTTCGGTTCGAGCCTAGCTGATCTGCTGCTTATTATGCCCTAAGACATGCAGGCGTTTCATCTTAAATTGTCCCTCTCGATCCAGGTTTAGTAAATGGGTCACTGGGAGTCCTTATCGATGACTGCTGGTAATTGCTATCATACGCACTTCAGAAAATAGGAACATGTCTTTTATTGTATTCATATTCGCCACTACATTTGCCGCTAGTTGTCATGACGGGTACGTGGGCGGCACGCCCCTACCCCCGGAAAAATGAGGAATATGATACAAAGATAAGGGGAGGGGGAAGAATGTTAGAAAGATATGAATCAACAAGCTACTCTTGTAATGAATAACCTGGTAATTAGATAATGTAACACCACCTACCAAGTGAGAAAATAATCTCCCCCCCCCCCCCCCCCGATGAGAGAAAACGCTTTATACACCACTGTCTATAAACGGCACTTGTCCAACTCAAGATCTAATGATGGTTCATAACGATTATCGACGTGAAGGACCTAGGTATTGCGAATTAAAACTCATCCGGTAAAAAACAAACACCTCATAACATATTCATAAAGTAGTTTCAGAATCGAAATGTTTATAGCCCGTTTGATAAGTTCAGTCACGTGCATTTACTCTTCGTATCCTACATAATACACACTTAAATGATTGATTGCGATATACTTGACGAATATACAACTGGAAAGTGAGATTTAAGCTGATTTTCTTGTATTCATCTGTAACCGTTTGTGACCGTTGCAAACCAGATGCATGTTGGGCGCCACAATGGAAAAGTAAGTTTGATCAATGTTCGATTAAATCTACGGATAATTCTCTGAAAAATAATGCACATCGAGGCAATACTGAGTGCCATTTATCAATGCCAGTACTCATCTATGCAGTATTCGTTACTGTGTGTAAGATTAGTCTAACGATGTAGGTCCCGCGCTTTCATTATTATTTACTTATTATAGACATTGAGGCATCAGGGGTATACACGTATGTTTGCTCCGCTTACTTCGTGAGAGGGACCATTTTGAAATGTTAATTAGAGAATGTAGTACATGTATATGGGCAAATACATAGCGGACTTTTAACTGTTACGAAGCTATGTACATTGCAAAACAAGGTTTTGCGGATCATATCAGGTTCTCATCCCCCCCCCCCCCGGGGGGGGGGGGGGGGAGGCACTCAGTACATAGTGTGCGGTGGGTATGTACTGCCCAGAAGACCCCTATTTTTACACTTTTAAGTGTTAAAAAAAGAGAAATATGGTATAAATTGGAATGGAAATTTTAAAATTTCCGTTTCAAAGGATACCATTTTTCTCTTGTTGAGAAAAAGAAGAGAGAAAACCGTTCCAAAGCACCGCTTTTTTTTCCATTCCGTCGTTCTGGCCGTTGTAGCCCGCCCCGCCCCGGTCCGTTTCGAATACACCACAGACTTTCCATGACACACAGCGTATTAAAGGGATACGCAACCAGGCGGCTGTGGGGAAAGCCAGGATTGCGTAAACCCCATTCACTCGTACACAAAGTTTGTGCGTAGAACGCGTCTGCTGGACTACTGGGATTATAATCGGACTGCACGAAGCCGACCGAATCTCGCACGAGAGCTCGAGCTCAGGCGGAGCATGCATGTTGCACAGCGACTAGTACTGTCTGTCCGAAGATTGAACCCCACGGGGCAACGGCATGATCAGGTAACGAACACGGTGCCCTCTCGCGGCATAAAAACGTTGAGTATCCCTTTAAGCGAATGGGAGTTTGTGTGTGGGAACCAGGATAGCGTTTCATCAAACAGTCATATGTCCGGGTTCGCCGACATCAGGGGTGTCGAACCGTGTTCATGATTGGGGGGGGGGGGGGGGGGGGGGGGTGACCGGCCGTCGAGGGAGCGAAGTTAGTGGCGTATCTAGGGATTGTGGCGCGCGGGGTAAACAATAAACTTACGCCACACCCCCCCCCCCCTCCCACACCAAGGACTTTTTCAAAAATCTGTCTATAAAACTTGCATTTTAGAGCATCCCAAAATGTTATTTTAAGGAAAAGAAGGAATGCACGGATCTACGCCAATGCTCGGAACCCCTTAATTGAGAATAACAATGCGAGCGAACGAATTTTCTTCCATATTTTCGCATTGAAATTATAGCATTTCTTATTTCCTTACTTATAATCATTAAAGAATGTGATGGTATTTTAAGATCAAACATATGAGTTTGGACAACCTTTAGTTTTTAGTTAATGTATCATAATTCTTATTTATTTTATCCAGAATATTGGGGGATGATAATACAGGCCACCCCCACCTCAATTTCTTTTTTGGGGATAGGCTATATACCCCCATCCCCCGGGATGGACACCCATGGCCGACATCCCATTGAAACGCGTCTATTGAAATTATCATGCGTTTCTGGATGTCGGCGAAGTTGTGCTTGTGACGGTTTGGTGAAACGATGCCCAGTTCCGTAGCATCAATGGTTATTTATATTGTCATCCAGTTCCAAAGCGCCTCGTTTTCAAAAATGTTAGTGGTTCCGAAGACCATCCTTTTTCATGACACGCTCGTTCCGAACCCCCTTTTTGTCCTGCCGGCGGCACATACCCACCACTTTTTTGGTCGAGTGCCCCCCCCCCCCCCTCCCCCCGGTCTCATCCACGATCCAGTAGCAATTCTTTATATAAATCTCTAAAGTTGCTTCGCTTTCAAGATATAAATAAACTGTACCTTGTGTACCTTGTTATAATTACAAATGTCTAAACTCACAATCACCATGTTGCCTTTTCCAATGTGTTTTAGTTATTCATAAGTATGGTACAAGATCAACTGATAAATCTGTATTCCCAAACACGGTACATTTATTTGTCAACATAATATCCGTTTCACCGGTCTTAAAGGGATACTCAACCGCAGATTGTGGACGTTTTAATGCCGCGAGAGGGTACCGTGATCGTTACCCGATCATGCCGTTCCCCTGCGGGGCGCAAACCTCGGATAGACTGGTCGCCGCACAAACATGCACTCTCCGCCTGAGCTCGAGCTCCCGTGCGGGATTCGGTCGGTATATCGTGCAGTCGAAATGTAATCCCACTTAGTCCAACGGACGCGTTCGACGCACAAACTTTGTGTACGAGTGAATGGGGCTTACGCAATCCTGACTTTCACCACGGCCGCCCAGTGGCGTATCCCTTTAAGCTTTGGAACGATTTCTCTGCACCCGTGAGAAATTCTGTGTCTCTGATAAACTTCACAAGGAAGCTAAAGAAAGTGTATGATATCGGATTATCGTTCATGATGCCTTGCTTGATTATTATGTTCAATTATTACAAACCGAAACTGTTTCCAGTATCATTTTGTAAGAATGCCTGTGAATATTTCGATATTGTACTGTCACCGTATATATTGCCACTGCAGTATTCATGCATGCCATACAACTCCATTATTACTATGTTGTAGTCCTCTTTCTTTCTCTCTACTCAAAGTTCCCTATCTTCTTCTCTCCCTCTCTTTGTCTGTTCCTTTATTATTTTCTTGTATTAATTTATATTGTATTTGTGTATGCAGGCGTACTCGCTACAAGCGTCTGCTTATTGGGATCTTTCTTGTATTCCAAGTTCTTGATCATAATCATACTACATGTAAATTCTACGATTTGAACAGATGTTGAATGTTGTCAAAATCAATGGAAACAAAAATATTAATTTGAATTGAATTGAATCGGTTCAAAGAGCACTGCCGGGACCGACTTGCATCTATAATTACCACCTCCCATGCGATAATGAGCGAAAACAACCCTCAAAATATGGCTCAACCAGTGAATACCCCGAGGAATGTCGTAGACAAATGAATATTTGTGAAGCTGTATGAATCAAGCTCCTTCATTACTTAAGCTAACTTTTTTCACATGAACATGAACAAGAATAATTTGAATTCTGGAAATAAGAACTGTTTTCAAACTTTATAAATATTTATGAATTATTTTTGTTTCAATTCTAATCGACAAAAAATATTTCTGCAGTTTCTTTAAACTAATATGATTTAATGAAGTTGTACCGCGATATGTATTTCAGATAATTTCATAATTTAAAGCCGGGGTATAAGAAAGACATAGACGTAGGAAACAAGCGGAAAACAACTTAGATCATCTTCAAGTCTGATGAGGGGGTGGCTCAGCGTCATCTTAGCTGAGGGGTGGCTCCAAAGCCTGTTGGGGAGGGGGAGGGGTTGTTTTATCCCACAAAGTCCCCATGGGTGAGGTCCACTGGGTGGAGCCCCTTGAAGCTCCCAAGATTTAGCCATTTTGAACGTTCAGAAATGGTCATTTTATACAATACACTTATACACCCCACAGGCCTTGGAGCCATCCCTCATCTAAGATGACAATGAGCCACCCCCTCATCAGAGATGAAAAAGACCTTGTTTTCCCGTGCTTCCTACATATTTCTTACACCTTGGCTTAATGGTGGATTAAGGAGATCAAATTAATTCCCTATAAATAGAAATTACATTGATCTCCTAATGGAAACATTCGACTGTTCGATGATATCATTCATAACATTTTCTTTTTATTGCTGATTTTGGGGCCATGGGCACAAAATACAAAATGTATATGATTAAGATATCAGCAATAATATTAGACAAATTGGCAAATTAGTCTAAAAGATTGATGGTTGTAACTCTCAAACCAATTGATTGTGGATCAAACCATTGACTGGTTAAGGGTCAGGGGCTTATAAAGTGTTTATATCTCATTACAATACTATGTTTAAATTATCTGGGATAGGACAGGGGCCGTGGAGCGTTTTTGAAAGTGAGGGTTGGATGACGCCTCTTGTCCGAATATCAACCATACTGCATGTACTGTGTCTACATTTTTAGCGAGCGAAGCGAACGAGCACATTAAGAATATAGGCCTACGCACTTTATCATGGTAGAAACGTTATGTCGTCAGCAAAATACACGAGATAAGATATGTATATCGTACATTCGGTAACCTTGCTGCCAAATATGAGGATATTCGGGCACCTGACTGCCCGAATATGAGGGTGTTTGTTGCCCGAAACCATCCCGTTTCTAAATCTTACGAACGAGCAAAAAACAAGGCACTTTTGTCTCTGAAAAGTGAATTCGCCATGAAAATAAACTAGATAATCACAAAAGTTGTTATATTTCGGTACCTTCCTGCCCGAAGATAAATCCCCCTGCCCCGCATCATCTCGCTGCCGAAACATGTGGTTTTGGCTAAATTGGTATCTTGTATGTAAATTTTACGAGCGAGCGGAGTCCCCCGAGGTTCAGGTAAATTTTGCCACTACAAGACCATGGACCAAATGGCTTATGTGGTTGTACATTGCCAAAATGTAAAAACTGAAGAGGTGCCCTTTGACAAAGCTATACCCCGCATTGAAAAGTATTTGGAATTAAAGAAAAATAGTTTTAACAACAAAAGGATATAAAAGACTTAATTTTCCCGTTTGATAAAAAATAATGGATAGTCCGTTTGCTCAAATTTGTGGTATGCGTTTTGAACTAGCATTGATATCATTGTGCAAATAACCACTTTAATTTTCGCTAATGTTAAATAGTACCTTTGAGTTATTATTTGTTATTACTGTACTTCTTCTTCTTATCATTGTTCTTCTTATCATTATCATTGTTTTTATCATTATTACACTAGTATTGTTATTACTGTTATTGTTATAAAATTACGCTCTGCCATGTACATAAAAACTAATGACATATATATGAAATACATGAAGTGAATGAATAAATAACCTACCTGTGAATACTATACTTTAAAAACATATTAATGAAAAACACAAGAACTTGTTTACATTACATGAAAACATTCCAGTTCCTTTTGAGTGGTAATCCCCATTACTCAGAAAGATTTTGTTTGGCAGTGTGCCATTCATTATTGTACTGCCAATCATGTTTCATGTTTCTATGCCATACACTTTGTTGAGAGAAACCCACAGGGGTCTATTTCAGGATCCGGTGGTTTCTATTTGTATTAGTGCATTTTCCTAGCCCAGTATAGAACTTGCTATTTCCAGGGCTAGGGTTGAATAATAATAAGAAAAATAATAATAATAATAATAATAATAATAATAATAATATTAATAATAATAATAATAATAATAATTATAATAATAATAAAAATAATGATGAGATCGTCTTATTTACCTAGGAAAGCCTCGTCACTATGAATACTGCTCTCCCTGGGGGCCCCCACAGTTATTTTTACCCCAGTATGTAGCCAGGTACCCGTTAAATACATCTGGGTCGAGAAAGACCAATATGGGCAAAACAAGTGGTGAAAGGATGTAAGCACCGAGTAAGGATCGAGCCCAGGTCCTCTCGGCGTGTGAGAGTTAAAGCCCCCAGCAATATACCACAATGCTTCCATAAAGGTGCCCTCCTTTATAATACAAAAAACACTCAAAGGTAAGAAGGACGTACCTTCATATTCAGGAAGTCCTATTTGATATCAAATCATTGGAGAGAGGGTTCCGAGAGAAGGGGGGGGGGGGGCTGGAGTGAGATTGAGATTGAGAGATAGAGAGAGAGAGAGAGAGGGGGGGGGGCGAGCTTGCAATCTTTCTCAACCTATATCTTACATCAAAGGGGAAGTCCACCCTGGTAATACTCTGATTTCAATAAAAGCAGAAAATGAAAGAAACAGTCTAGTGAAAGTTTGAGCAAAATCCAATTAGAAACAAGAAAGTTTATATATTTGCAGTTATAAATGAATCAAACACAAATTGGCAATTCCGTGACGTGTCTTGCGAGGTCATCTCCTATTCGCTATGTACAGATAATGTCATCAATTTTCCCTTTCCTTTTTAAATTTATGATTAAGGAATAGATTTGTTCCATGCAAGTTTGTATTGAAACAAATGTGCAATGGTTATATCTAGGGCAGATGTATGATATAGAGATATCGGGAAATTATATATATATACAATTATATATATTTATATATATATAATTATATATATTATATATATATAATTATATATATTTATATATATATAATATATACAATGCGAAAGGAAATGAGAGAATAATTACGCAACCATTATTCTCTCATTTCCTTTCGCATTGTATTTATTTCCACGAGTGTTGCCAAAGCTGTTGTATATGTTATTTCCTTATAATATATATATATATATATATATATATACAGTTAACAACAAAATTATTCATACCCCTTTGAAAATTCTAGTTTTTTGCATTTTTGCTAAAAATGAATGGTTAACTGAATTTAATTGCACATCACTTGAATACATTTAGTTATCATCTGCAAATGAATGCTGTTTCTGGTTTCACCTCATTTGCATAACAATAGAAAAGGTGAATTATCCAAACTGGGTGATGTTCAAAATTATTCATACACTTGGTGATCTATTGACTTTGTCAATCAGTATGAATCCAGTCCTTGTAATTAATGCTCGTAACACTTTCTTCACACTGTCACAATGCTTCTGGAGGTCTCTACTGAGATATCAGGCCAATACCTGGTCTCCAATGGCCCAATCTCCTTGAGGATGTTGTCCACACATGCCATCACCTGGTCTTCAGGGGATTCGATGGATTTAAAGCAGATTTTTGCAGGTGGTGTCGTTTTAGACGTCATGAGGATAGGACTATGATATTGATATTTTCGTTAATATTCCTTACATTTTAATGACAATTCTGTATCTAAGTTGAAACAAAGCACTCTTCCTGGAGAGACTTCCCTAGAGGCATTCAGTGTTGCACTGTCAAGGGAAGGTATTTCCTGATACTTTTGTTCCATTATTATTAAGAATGTTTGGGGAGGCCATGGTAGTTGTCTAAAGGTTGGATGGTGCCAATTTTATCAGTTTATTCAGTTACATTGATTGACACATTTTTGATATGGACACCTGCAAGTGGGTACTCTAGTGAAGCTTAAAATACTGATCTTTATGTTCCAGTGCACTGTCAAAGTGGTAGCATTTTGTGCACTGCAGCTGGTAACATGGAGGGCATATGGTATAAATTTGGTTTATATTCATTTTGATATCAAGGATTGTAGCTTTCATACCAAAGATACAAAGAATATACCATATGAAGATTGATATACAGTAACAGTCAATATGGGATGTGTATGGTACTCAAAGGTTACATACTGTTATTCACGGTGACCTGACATTAGAGTCATGCAATGACTTTAATATCACCAACATGGCCTTCCTGAGCACTCTGATTAAGAATGGGGCCAATGAATAAATGTGAACCCTCCCACAGGCAGTGCAAAAGGGAAGGGCTCTTCAGGAATGGTGTTTTGCTTCATAAGTAGATACAGAATTTTCATTAAAATGCATGGAATAAATGACCGAAAATTTCAATATCATAGTCCTGTCATCATGAAGTCGATAACAGCATCACCTGTAGGACACGAAATCTAATGAACTCCCTGAAGGTCTGGTGAAGGCATGTGTGGACACATCCTCAAGGAGATTGAGCCATTGGAGAACAGGTACTGGCCTGATATCCCAGCAGAGACCCCTCCGGAAGCCTTGTGACGGTGTATTAAAATAAAGTGAATTACAAGCATTAATCACAAGGATCGGATTCATACTGATTGACAAAGTCAATAAATCACCAAGGGTATGAATAATTTTGAACATCACCCAGTTTGGATAACTCAACTTTTCTATTGTTATGCAAATGAGGTTAAACCGGAAACGGCATTCATTTGCAGATGATAACTAAATGTATTCAAGTGATGTGCAAGTAACTTCATTTAACCATTCATTTTTAGGAAAATTGCAAAAAACTAGAATTTTCCAAGGGGTATGAATAATTTTGTTGTTAACTGTATATATAATATAATATAATATATTTGACTAACGGGTACATTAGGTCGACACCTAACAATGGAGTTTATTCCGTCATAATAGCGACCCCTACATTAGGTCGACAGTTGGTACATTAAGTCGACAGTTGAACAAAGAAAAAGAACAAAAACTGTCCTCCTAATGTACCCGTTAGTCGTTTATATATATATATAATAGCAACAAATGGCTCACACTCTTGGTGGGGTAGTGTACTCAGGTGCTAACGTAGCTGTTGGTACCACGCTTTTAATAAGCTTTCGGGCATTAGTGCCCGAAAGCGTGCCCGAAAGCTTATTAAAAGCGTGATACCAACAGCTACGTCTGCATGTGTACTTATTTTTTCCCCCTCTATATATATATATATATATATATTTAAATGGTTTTACATATCTTCAGAGGTACAGGGTAAATGGGAGATGACATTGCAAGATCGTCACGGAGTTGCCAATTTGTGTTTGATTGATTACAACTTCAAAATTCATATCTTTCTTATTTCTTATCGGATTTTGCTCAAACTTTCATTGGTCTTTTTTTTCTCCTTCTTTTAACACCAGCTTGACATCAGGGTGGACTTCTCCTTTAACTGTGAGAATTCTTGGACATTTTCTTTCCTCTCGACAATGAAATTGATTTTCTGTAAATTACTTATTTTTTAAGGATTCATCGCCCTGTGCAGACTGGTTATTGATAGATTTAATGTTTATGTTAGTGCATATTTCATTATAATTTTCGTCCCCCACCCCCCCCCCCCCCCCAATTTTTTTTTTTTTTTGGTTGATGATTAATAAATGATGTACGATGAGCTTTATAGCGGATATACACTGCATTCAGTGTGAACATGCATGTTGTGAATATAGCCTGGGTGTAGTCGCGTGTATGAAAAGTGCATCTCCAGAAACATGAATTCTCCCTATCGCATATAGCCGATATCAAGCGATATCACCTTGCGATACCGATATCACGCACTTTGGCTTTGGCACGCTTACTTCCGGCATAAAGCGCGCGCCATCTTGATCTTGCTGTGTAATATCGACCTATAGTAATCTTTCACTACGATTGTCGCCGAATATTTGCAATATTAATACATCTTCTACGCAAAAGAAACCTATGTAAATATAGAAGTGCCGATATGAAAAAAATATATATAAAATGATGTTTTTATTCGCAAATTTAAATGAAAGATTATGACACGAGCGACTCACGAAGTTTACCGTAGAACGATGTACACTTCTATTACACGCGCGAATTTTACCGGAAGTAGCTGTTCCAAGAATCTGGGCCCGAATAAATAGTGCGCCGCATGCGTTCAGATTCGGAGAGCTATATGCGATAGGGAGAATAAGCCACTTCGGAGATGCAATCTGAGCATGAACAGATAAAGGTCATCTGTACCAAATTCTAAAACCCACTGACACTAATATTCGATATGTGCTCATGAATGTCATGTAATCATTATTCAATTATGCACTAATGGTGCATTCCATGATATCCAGGTGGAAGTATTCTTTTTAAAAGCTATTCATGAGGCACCTCTATCACTCCCAGAGTTATTTTTCTGAAGTGCACATAAAGGGACCCTCCATGTCTAAAATATCTGTGGATATTTGGGGTCATTTGTACCATGCGCTAACCCCGAACTGGCTTATTGCCCACAGTTGGATCATCTTCTGAAGGCGATCCCATTATTCCAAGGGTATAGACGGCGACAGCGTACTTGACTTTACGTGTGAGGATGTTGTTCTCATCGTAAAACAAACGTTCCACCCACGATTTATATTTTTGTTTTGCACTCCAACAACACAATTGGGTTAAATGGCAAAGATCCTACGTTGAATCCTCAGTTGAATGTGATTGCGGGAGTTTTATGTGGAAAGTGGGAGATTTTGTTATTCCAACGGAAGGCATTGTATGGTAGGAGAGGTAAATAATCAACACCTGGTACCGATGTCTGATCGAAATCGACGGATCAATGAGACGTGTGTTTTACTCATATTCATCTGAAAACATTAACTTGAGCATGAAACACCATACAATTGCTTTATCATACCATGCAGTCTTCTTTTCCTCATCAAGGAATACGGCCATTGCACATGGTATAAGTACCGAAAGACTCCTGAAATAAGTCAGCTTCTATCATTACGATTCAGACCTTTTAATGGCAGTCGAGTACGAGTGACAAGATGGCCTTTTCAAGGGTAGTTAGTTATGTGATTATGTTTTATATATTCATAAATTACACGAATGCTTTGTAACAAAATCTTAGATGTTTTATAGACTGAGCTGTAGAGTTTGATGTACAAATCTGATCTGGGATACATGACCTGTTTTTAGCTCAATTATTGTATTAGTATACTGAAATTGAAACCAACCACAGTTTCATTCAATGTCTATTTGAATACATGTGCGAGAAGTCACTAGCGTAGTGAAGGGGGGGGGGGGGGGGGAATGGGCCAGTGATCACCCCCCCCCCCCCCCGCCCTGCCCATCCATAATGCTTTTTGGGAGTTGTGTCGGTAGATATATTTTTTTTAATGTGGGTAGAAATAAACCGACAAAATCTGTGATTTATCGACAAAATAAGTGAAAGAAATTCCATTTTCATTTGTAAAAATCTCTCTTGATGCAATAAAAAATCTTCTAATCCTCCAAATCTGTTGGTTATTTTGGACGATGTTTCGTTATGTCATTGGTTCTGACTGCTGAGGAATCAAACCAGATGCATGTTGGGCGCCACAATGGAAAAGTAAGTTTGATCAATGTTCGATTAAATCTACAGATAATTCTCTGAAAAATAATGCACATCGAGCCAATACTGAGTGCCATTTATCAATGCCAGTACTCTTCTAACGTCTACCTGCGATGCAGTATTCGTTACTGTGTGTGATCTTTTTACACTTTTCTTATTCTTCAGGTAGAAACGATTGGTCTAACGATGTGGGTCCCGCGCTTTCATTATTATTTACTTATTATAGACATTGAGGCATCAGGGGTATACACGTATGTTTGCTCCGCTTACTTCGTGAGAGGGACCATTTTGAAATTTCTACAAGTCCAATCACTTAGACCAGTGAAAACCAGTATAACCAGTTTAACTATTTGTATACTTGCTGTATAAATTGCACAGAATCTTTTTTTTTTTTTTTTTTTTTTTTTTTGAGGGGTTTGCAACATACAAGCCTTGCTTTTTAGCATTCCCCTCCATTTTCAGCATTTATATATTATAATTTTCTTTGAAAATTACGCTGAATGAAAATTATTGTTATTACATGCATTTTGTTCATGATATTATTTACGATGTATTTACGTTTGTCTTTATATTGTTGAAAATGGTTCATGATATTATTTATGATGTAATAACGTTATATTTTGTTGAAAAATGTTTCATAAAATCATGATGTAATTACGTTGTTATATTCTGTTGAAAATGGAAAATAAATGAAATGAAATGAAATGAAATGAAATGTTAATTAGAGAATGTCCCTGATAGCAGAAAGTGTTAAAAATGACGTGATATTTACGTCGCGGTTTTCGTCTTTTTTACGTCCTGTAATTACGTCAATAAGACGACAACTTGCACCAACGCAAGACGTTTTTGTTTTGACATCATCTCTACGTCTTGTACACTGTAAAAACTAAAGTGCTACTTTTAGGGGTATGTATAGTGACTGCACCTGAAATGATGTTTATAGCACTTGTAGTGTGCGAGCTTCGAACCAGGTTCCGCTGATTGAGAGGCGCTGACGTTACCGATGGACTAACGAATGCTTCTTGCAATCCAGTTTAGTCATGGGAGTCAAGTAGATAACATGAACTATGTGGTGTCGTAAATTCACTATGTAACAATATGATCTGCTCTAAATCGTACAATGTGAGTTAGTCTAGCGGTAATGCCAGCAATTCTCGATCAGCGGACCCTGGTTCGAAGCTCGCCCAAATCTTTTTTTTTTATGAATGTTTACCAGTTGTACCAGCTCCCGTGAAAGTGCTGAAATAGCACGCTGTGTGCATTCAATAGCACTCAGAGTGCAGTCCCTATGCACGCCCTCAAAAAGTGCTATATACAGCACTTCAGTTTTTACAGTGTACAGATGACGTCAAAATAAGACGTCCTCTTGACGTCTTGCGTTGGTGCAAGTTGTCGTCTTATTGACGTAATTACTGGACCTAAAAAAGACGAAAACCACGACGTAAATATCACGTAATTTTTAACACTTTCTGCTACCAGGGGTAGTACATGTATATAGGCAAATACATAGCGAACTATTAACGGTTACGAAGCTATGTACATTGCAAAACAAGGTTTTGTGTATCATATCAGGTTCTCAGGTGGGGGTGGGGGCACTCAGTACATAGTGTGCGGTGGGTATGTACTGCCCAGAAGACCCCCATTTTTACACTTTTGGTATAAATTGGAAAGGAAATTTTTAATTTTTTGAAATTTCCGTTTCAAAGGATACCATTTTTCTCTTGTTGAGAAAAAGAAGAGAGAAAACCGTTCCAAAGCACCGCTTTTTTTCCATTCCGTCGTTCTGGCCAGGTTCTGGCCGTTGTAGCCCGCCCCGCCCCAGCCCGTTTCGAAGACACCATAGACTTTCCATGACACACAGCGTATTAAATGGATACGCAACCAGGCGGCTGTGGGGAAAGTCGGGATTGCGTAAACCCCATTCACTCGTACACAAAGTTTGTGCGTAGAACGCGTCCGTTGGACTACTGGGATTATAATCGGACTGCACGAAGCCTACCGAATCTTGCACGAGAGCTCGAGCTCAGGCGGAGCATGCATGTTGCACAGCGACTAGTACTGTCTGTCCGAAGATTGAACCCCACGGGGCAACGGCATAATCAGGTAACGAACACGGTGCCCTCTCGCGGCATAAAAACGTCCACAATCTGCAATTGAGTATCCCTTTAAGCGAATGGGAGTTTGTGTGTGGGAACCAGGGTAGCGTTTCATCAAACAGTCATATGTCCGGGTTCGCCGACATCAGGGGATGACCGGCCGGCGAGAGAGCGAAGTCAGTGGCATATCTAGGGTTTGTGGCGCCCGGGGTAAACAATAAAGTTACGCCCCCCCCCCCCCCCCCACCAAGGACTTTTTCAAAAATCTGTCTATGAAACTTGCATTTTAGAGCATCCCAAAATGTTCTTTTAAGGAAAAGAAGGAATGCACGGATCTACGCCAATGCTCGGAACCCCTTAATTGAGAATAACAATGCAAGCGAAAGAATTTTCTTCCATATTTTCGCATTGAAATTATAGCATTTCTTATTTCCTTACTTTTAATCATTAAAGAATGTGATGGTATTTTAAGATTTAACGTATGAGTTTGGATAATCTTTAGTTTTTAGTTAATGTATCATAATTCTTATTTATTTTATCCAGAATATTGGGGGATGATAATACAGGCCACCCCCACCTCAAATTTTTTTGGGGATAGGCTATATACCCCCATCCCCCGGGATCGACACCCATGGCCGACATCCCATTGAAACTCGTGTATTGAAATTAACATGCGTTTCTGGATGTCGGCGAACTTGTGCTTGTGACGGTTTGGTGAAACGATGCCCAGTTCCGTAGCATCAATGGCTATTTATATTGTCATCCAGTTTCAAAGAGCCTCGTTTTCAAAAATGTTAGTAGTTCCGAAGACCATCCTGTTTCATGACACGCTTGTTCCGAAGCCCCCTTTTTGTCCTGCCGGCGGCACATACCCACCACTTTTTGGGTCGAGTGCCCCCCCCCCCCCACCAACCGGTTTCATCCACGATCCAGTAGCAATTCTTTATATTAATCTCTAAAGTTGCTTCGCTTTCAAGATATAAATAAACTTCAACAGTGTACCTTGTTATAATTACAAATGGCTAAACTCATGGTACAAGATCAACTGATAAATCTGTATTCCCAAACACGGTACATTTATTTGTCAACATAATATCCGTTTCACCGGTCTTAAGCTTTGGAACGATTTATCTGCACCCATGAGAAATTCTGTGTCTCTGTTAAACTTCACAAGGAAGCTAAAGAAAGTGTATGATATCGGATTATCGTTCATGATGCCTTGCTTTCTGTTTCCAGAATCATTTTGTAAGAATGCCTGTGAATATTTCTCATCAGAGATGAAGATGACCTTGTTTTCTCGTGCTTCCTACATATTTATTACATCTTGGCTTAATGGTGGATTAAGGAGATCAAATAAATTTCCTACAAATAGAAATTACATTGATCTCCCAATGGAAACATTCGACTGTTCGATGATATCATTCATAACATTTTCTTTTTATTGCTGATTTTGGGGCCATGGGCACAAAATACAAAATGTATATGATTAAGATATCAGCAATAATATTTTTTTCTCTTTTTTCATTCAGTTTTTTATTGATCAATATAATAGGATTACAGAGTCATCAGAACATGATTAAAATCAAGAAATAAAAAATTAGCCAAATTGGCAAATTGGTCTAACAGATTGATGGGTGTAACTCTCAGACCAATTAATTGTGGATCAAACCATTGACTGGTTAAGGGTCAGGAACTTCTAAACTGTTTATATTTCATTACAATATTATGTTTAAATTATCTGGGATAGGACAGGGGCCGTGGAGCGTTTTTGAAAGTGAGGGGTGAATAACACCTCTTGTCCGAACATCAACCATCCTGTGTCTACATTTTTAGCGAGCGAGTCGAAAGGGATACGCCACCGAGGCGGCCGTGGGGAAAGTCAGGATTGCGTAAGCCCCATTCACTCGTACACAAAGTTCGTGCGTTGAACGCGTCCGTTGGACTACTGGGATTACATTTCGAACTGCACGAAGTCGACCGAATCTCGCACGAGAGCTCGAGCTCAGGCGGAGAGTGCATGTTGCGCGGCGAACAGCCTGCCTGTTCGAAGCTCCCGCGGGGCAACGGCATGATCAGGTAACGATCACGGTGCCCTCTCGCGGCATAAAAACGTCCACAATCTGCGGTGGAGTATCCCTACGCACTTTATCATGGTAGAAATGTTATTTCGTCATCAAAATACACTAAATAAGATATGTAAATCGTATATTCGGTAACCTTGCTGCCAATTATGAGGATATTCGGGCACCTCACTGCCCGAGTATGAGGGTGTTTGCAGCCCGAAACCATCCCGTTTCTAAATCTTGCGAACGAGCCAAAAACAAGGCACTTTGTTGTCTCTGAAATGCTTGATTTCGCCATGAAAATAAACTATAATTATAAAAGTTGTCATATTTGGGCACCTTCCTGCCCGATAAAAACATGAGGTTTGGGCTTAATTGGTATCTTGTATGTAAATTTTACGAGCGAGCGGAGTCCCCCGAGATTCAGGTAAATTTTGCCACTTCAAGACCATGGACCAAATGGCTTATGTGGTTGTACATTGCCAAATTGTAAAAACTGAAGAAATGCCCTTTGACAAAGCTATACCCCGCATTGAAAAGTATTTGGATTTAAAGAAAAATAGTGTTTTATTGAATTCACTTCAGATTTAACAACAAAAGGAAATAAAAGACTTAAGTTTCCCGTTTGATAAAAAATAATGGATAGTCCGTTTGCTTCAAATTTGTGGTATGCGTTTTTAACTAGCATTGTCATATTATTGTGCAAATAACCACTTCAATTTTCGCTAATGTTAAATAGTACCTTTTAGGTGTTATTTGTTATTACTTTACTTCTTCTTCTTATCATTATCATTGTTTTTATCATTATTGCACTAGTATTGTTATTACTGTTATTGTTATAAAATTACGCTCTGCCATGTACATAAAAACTAATGACATTTATATGAATACATGAAGTGAATGAATAAATAACCTACCTGTGAATACTATACTTTAAAAACATATTAATGAAAAACACAAGAACTTGTTTACATTACAGGAAAACATTCCAGTTCCTTTTAAGTGGTAATCCCCATTACTCAGAAAGATTTTGTTTGGCAGTGTGCCCTTCATCATTCGACTGCCAATCATGTTTCATGTTTCTATGCCATACACTTTGATGAGAGAAACCCACAGGGGTCTATTTCAGGATCCGGTGGTTTCTGTTTGTATTATTGAATTTTCCTAGCCCAGTATAGAACTTGCTATTTCCAGGGCTAGGGTTGAATAATAATGATAAGAAAAATAATAATAATAATAATAATAATAATAATAATAATAATAATAATAATAATAGTAATAAAATAATAATAATAATAAAATAATAATAATACACTAATAATAATAATAATAATAATAATAATAATATTAATAATAATAATAATAATAATAAAATAATAATAAAATAATATTAATACAATAATAATAATAATAATAATAATAATAATAATAATAAAATAATAATAATAATAATAATAATAATAAAATAATAATAATAATAAGATAATAATAATAATAATAATAATAATAATAAAATAATAATAATAATAATAATAATAATAAAATAATAATAATACAATAATAATAATAATAATAATAATAATAACAATAATAATAGTAATAATAATAATAATTGTATTAGTGAATTTTCCTAGCCCAGTATAGAACTTGCTATTTTCAGGGCTAGGGTTGAATAATAATGATAAGAAAAATAATAATAATAATAATTGTATTAGTGAATTTTCCTAGCCCAGTATAGAACTTGCTATTTCCAGGGCTAGGGTTGAATAATAATGATAATAATAATAATAATAATAATAATAACAATAATAATAATAATAATAATAATAATAAAATAATAATAATAAAATAATAATAATACAATAATAATAATAATAATAATAATAATAATAATAAAATAATAATAATAATAATAATAATAATAATAATAATAATAAAATAATAATAATAATAAGATAATAATAATAATAATAATAAAATAATAATAATAATAAGATAATAATAATAATAATAATAATAATAATAATGATGATGAGATGGTCTTATTTACCTAGGAAAGCCTCGTCACTATATAATGAATACTGCTCTCCCTGGGGGCCCCCACAATTATTTTTACCCCAGTATATAGCCAGGTACCCGTTAAATACATCTGGGTCGAAAAAGACCGCTAATGTCGGTGTTTGTACCTGGTGTAGCCGAAAACCACTCAACCCCCTCCGTGGTCTAGTGGTTAAGGCGTTTGGCGTGACCCGGGTTCGACTCCCGGCGGAGACAGTTTTTGCATACCCTTCAGTTATTTCCACAGAAAGGAAGTCAGTAAGGAGGAACAATGAATTTAGCTACGCAAATTATATCTCTCTATCAATTCAATTGATTTCTCACATTATATATATTTAAATGGTTTTACATATCTTAAGAATTACAGGGTAAATGGGAAATGACGTCGCAAGATCGTCACGGAGTTGCCAATTTGTGTTTGATTGATTACAACTTCAAAATTCATCTTTCTTATTTCTTATCGGATTTTGCTCAAACTTTCATCGGTCTGATTTTTTTCTCCTTCTTCTAAAACCAGCTTGACAACAGCGTGGACTTATCCTTTAACTGAGAATTCTTGGGCATTTTCTTTCCTCTCGACAATGAAATTGATTTTCTGTTAATTACTTATTTTTTAAGGATTCATCGCCCTGTGTAGACTGGTTATTGATAGATTTAATGCTCATTTTAGTGCATATTTCATTATATCTTTCGTCCCCCCCCCCCCCCCAATTTTTGTTTTTGGTTGATGATTAATAAATGATGTACGATGAACTTTTTATAGCGGATATACACTGCATTCAGTGTCAACATGCATGTTGTGAATACAGCCTGGGTGTAGTCGCGTGTATGAAAAGGGGATCTCCAGAAACATGAATTGCCCACAGTTGGATCATCTTGTGAAGGCGATCCCACAATTCCAAGGGTAGACGGCGACAGCGTATTTGACGTTGCGTCTGCATGATGACGTTGTTCTCCTCGTAAAACAACCCTTCCACCCACAATTATTTTCGTTTAAACTCCAACAACACAATTGGGTTAAATGGCAAAGATCCTACGTTGAATCCTCAGTTGAATGTGATTGCGGGAGTTTTATGTGGAAAGTGGGAGATTTTGTTATTCCAACGGAAGGCATTGTATGGTAGGAGAGGTAAATAATCAACACCTGGTACCGATGTCTGATCGAAATCGACGGATCAATGAGACGTGTGTTTTACTCATATTCATCTGAAAACATTAACTTGAGCAGGAAACACCATATCATTGTTTTATCATACCAGTCTTCTTTTCCTCATCAAGGAATACGGCCATTGCACATGTTATAAGTACCGACAGACTCCTGAAATAAGTCAGCTTCTATCGTTACGATTCAGACCTTTTAATGGCAGTCGAGTACGAGTGACAAGATGGCCTTTTCAAAGGTAGTTAGTTATGTGATTATGTTTTATATATTCATCCATTACACGAATGCTTTGTAACAAAATCTTAGATGCTTTATAGCCTGAGCTCTAGAGTTTGATGTGCAAATCTGTTCTGGGATACAAGACCTGTTTTAGCTTAATATTGCATTAGTATACTGAAATCGAAACCGATTACAGATGCATTCAATGTCTGTTTGAATGCATGAAGTCACCAGCCTGAGCTGAAGAGTTTTGATGTACAAATCTGATCAGGGAATGATTACCTGTTTAAAGCTGAATTATTGTATTAGTATACTGAAATTGAAACCAATTGCAGATTCATTCAATGTCTATTTGAATACAGTCATGTGCAAGAAGTCACTAGCGTAGTGAGGGGGGCAAGATGGGCCAGTGATCATCCCTTCACCCCCCCCCCCCCCGCCCTTCCATAATGCTTTTGGGGAGTTGTGTCGGTAGATATTTTTTTTAGTAGAAATAAACCGACAAAATGTGTGATTTAACGACAAAATAAGTGAAATAAATTCCCTTTTCATTTGTAAAATCTCACTTGATGGCATAAAAAGTCTTCTAATCCTCCATATCTGTTGTTTATTTTGGACGATGTTTCGTTATGTCATTAGTTCGGACTGCTGAGGAATCGATAGGGAATAAGTAGTAGAATAATACCGACAAAATATACGATGAAGGCCACATTATGCTTTGTACCCTTGGAAATTGGGAGGAAATGTAAGTTAAATTGTTCCAACATGGTGTGTAATTTACCAACAAAATAGTTCCAGATATACCATAATGTGTGAAAAAATCTGTTTGCTCGAGAAAAAAAAGGGCATTTGATTTTTAAAAACGTCATCCATTTAGACGTCATTTTTATAAATAATTTACAAATAATCAACAGAATAAGTAAGAGATAGTACCGCCCAAATATCTGGTGCAGGTGTTAAAGTAATTACGCTTTCGGCTTCAGCAGAAACTATTTTCTTTTTATCGCCATTCGGTCGGGAATGTGTAATTAAAATGCTTAATTTGGAATATTCATTTTGAAAAAAAAAAATGAATCAAGGAATATCATCATTAAATAGAAAAAAAAGGTTTGTGAGAGAGAGAGAGAGAGAGGGAGAGAGCGAGAGAGAGGGAGAGAGCGAGAGAGAGAGAGAGAGTGTGAGCATAATGAGAGAGAGAGAGAAAGAGAGGGAGAGAGGGGGAGAGGGAGAGAGCAAAAGAGAGAGAGTGATCGAGAACATTGGAGGAGGGAAGACACTGGGTAACCATATCTAAAAACCAATAATTGTATAGAATAAGTGTCTGGGAAAACCCAAACACTTTATTTTTAGAGCTCATTATGCATCATTGATGGATTATCTTACTTCCAAAGCATTTGGCTGTATGCCAGTCTATCTAGTTGCTATGGTGAAAGCCAAAAGTCAGGTCTATTCTATTCATGTAGGCCAGACAAACCAAACATGCCAAACCGTCATTTCTTTTTATGTCTGCCATGAAATTGATGGATTTACTTACTCCTAAAGCATTCGGCTCCATGCCAGTATATCAAGTTGCTATGATGCAAGTCAGAAGTCAGGTCTGTTTATTCATGAAGGACAGACAAACCAAACGTCAAGTCATTTCTGTTCATGTCTGCCATTAAATTTTCCATTATATCCCTTGAAACCGTTCCCGGATATTAACACTGATGTCACGAAATACATTAAAGTATACCAGTCACCTAAAGTAATAATTTGTACACAACTGGAATGTATAGAATTAACCTAAAAAAATTTTATGTGGGCTTCTATGGGTTAACTGTTAAGGAGCATGAGGGAAATAATGGATCACATAAAACCCTCTCGCGCGGAACCCAACTCCGAGTTCGGTTCCGCGCTGGCCCATATTCAATGTGAGAAAGTACGGGTGCGTCTCCTAGTCGATGTAATGTATACTGAGAGTGTATTTCAACTTCAAACATGAAAAGTTTCAGTATGCAGGGTGTTAATGTTCGATATGAACAATCTTCTCTCTCCTAGCCTTAATGTAGAATAGTCTTATCGTTGGAGGTTTTGCATATTCGATTAAACTTTCGGAACAAGTGGGTAAAAAGAATTCATTATGTCGGAAAAGCTTTCTGTACATAACGGATTATTAACAAGGCTACTGGTATGGAAAGAGGGATCTTCTCTATGTTTATTTGTACTTCTGCTTGAATCCATTGGCGTATAGACAAGAAGTGGGGGTATAATTTTCCTCAAAGGCCATATATACATATATATATAAACAGAAAGTTCTGCTCGGAAATAAGTAAGAATATCAAAAAGAGAAGTAAATTATACTCCGTGAGATGGAGATCATTTGAAATTTGCATATGATATATATATATATATATATATCATATGCAAATTTCAAAAATGAAGCCACCAAACCTGAAGCTTTTATTAAATAGAACACGTTTTCTGATTATTTTATTTCGAGGAAAAGAATATTTCCTTACACTTAAACAATTGGAGAACTGAATTTTAATTTCTCCCACTTACTTATTGTATACGCATAGTGTTGCTTTGTCTAATCTTGTAAATATTTTTTTTATTTTTTATATTCCTGTTGTAATTTTGATCAATAAAGACAAATTTAGAAGACTTTTGAAGATCTGTCAAGCGAAGGTGAGACAATGTGCGTTTACAAGTGCAAATGTTTAATAATTATGACCAACTACAGAATTAGATCTCGGATGAACGCCCCTTTGTTGTTCTGTTCTTTGATATGTACCTGTTTGATTCCTCTTTTCTACTCTTTTGTATATTTGATGGATTATCTAAAATTAGGGGTTATTTTCATGGAAATATTTAATCTAATTTGATTCGGTATGACTGCTTCTGAGCACAGCGCTTCGGAACTCAATCTCTTTTTCTTTCCTCAATGCAGGTTTTCAATGACCCTATTCACAGTAGTATTCAGATGCCCAGGCACTGTCAGATGATCATCGATACACCAGAGTTTCAAAGGCTTCGATTCATCAAGCAGCTGGGCTGTACCTGTTATGTGTTCCCCAGTGCCGTTCATACCAGATTTGAACACTCAATAGGGTAGGCTACTTAAATCAAGTTTTCATGCTCAGATAGTTTTTAAGGTTTTCAAGTTTGAGGTTGCAGGTTTGAGTAGGGTTAGGGCTAAGCATTGGGTTTAGTCCAGAGTGGAAGTTCATAATTCGGTTAATGAAGGATTGTGACCACAGAGGAAATGTAGCATGTGTCGTGCTAAGTGTTAAACAAAAAAAGTGTACACTTTTGATTTTTAATTTAAGGTTTTAAACATTGTAAAGTTAAAGGTAAAATTTATTGGGAGCAAGTTTTATTACATTTCTCTGAAAGCTTTTCTTAAAATATTGCTCTGAATATTTAATTAGATTTTTCACTTTTGGAAAAAATCACTGCCACAAAATCTCTGTATCAGTAATTAATTTAGAACAGAGGCGTCGCGTCGATTCGTTCGAAATAGACAAAGCATTGGAGGTGAACAATGCTTGCCCCTCCAATGTTTTATCTATACCAAACGAATCGACGCCTCTGATTTAGAACACAATAATTCCCATTGTGCAATGCACCTGAAATTCCAGAACACCTTTCTAATTGTACGGAAGATGTTCATCATCGTGGTGATATAATAAGGAGAGAAGAATTTGATCTGTTGTCTCACGATGTAGCAAACGTAGGAGAGATGCACGACGTTTCGGATGCAACTGCTATCCTTCATCAGGCAAGGAAGACGAACTCTGCTGCGCGCGTGTTATATAGCGCAGGCGGGGGTTCGAGAGTTCGTCTTCATTGTCTGACGAAGGATAGCAGTTGCATCCGAAACGTCGTGCATCTCTCCTACGTTTGCTACGTCGTGAGACAACAAATCAAATTTCTTCACCTGTTTAATCCACAGTCATGAATCATTAGTGACACTGGATAGCCAAGGTTGGCAGAAATGACGGCTGCCACACACAATGGGAATAGTAGTGTTCTGAATTGATTTCTGATACACATTTTGTGGCCTTGATTTTCCGAAAAAGTGAAAAATCGAATTAAATATTAAGAGAAATATTTTAAGAAAATTATTCAGAGATATTTCATAAAACTTGCTCCCAATAAATTTTACATCCTTAACATTTACAATGTAAATATTTCAGTCTGATACTAGGCAGAAAAAATTGAGTTATTGATTAAAAGACGGTGTCCACTGTTTTTTCAACACCTAGTACAACCGTTGTTTTAGACTATACTTTCCATTTCAAATGCAGTGTAAGCCACTTGGCTGGCAAGCTGGCCACCGTCCTTCAACACAATGACAGTAAGAGCCCTACCTCTATTCAAGACAACGAGGTTGCTTGTGTGGAGATTGCCGGTCTCTGCCACGATCTCGGACACGGCCCCTTCTCTCACGCTTTCGAAGACATCATACCACCATTCCAGGAAGGCAAGAAATGGAAAGTGAGTTGATTGAATGTTAATTTTTGCAAGGTATTCGAGGTCATCTTCAAGCTATAACTGGTAATTGAACTCGCCAAAGGATCAGGACCAGGATCAGGACATATTATTGGGGAGGTGCAACCGCTCTCTGTCCACCCATACGGATATGAACTTACACCCGGACATGCCGGAAGTTCAATAAATAAATTATAGTAAGAAATTGTCACTAAATGTAACTATTCAACTTTAAAGATTTTATTTAGATTTCGGGGGCTATACGAAGACAATGACACGAAATTCGGTTAAAAGAATTTTCTCAAAAGTACAATGGGAGAAATTTTGACATCAAGAAAGAGGCACAATTTAATGTGCACTAATGACCCTTCCTCTTTGAAACTTGCCACTGAATAATTCTTTCTCAGTTTCATTATTTAAACTGGATTCGTAACTTATGGACAGGTGATCGCTGATAATTCACACATACAAATATCTTCATGATCTTTGCAGCATGAGAAGCAGTCGGTCATCATCTTCAAATACCTAATCGAGAATAACAAGTTAAAGGAGAAGCTTGAAGAACATAACATCTACCCGCCGGAAATCGACTTCATCTGCGAGCTCATTCTGGGTGGTGAAAAGGATGAAAGCAAAACCTTGGTATTGACAATCTTAGCTTACAGAGGGAGAAGGTTTGGGAGTTGTACGATTGTAAATTTCCTTTTGACAAATTGTTATCTGCATTTTGGTTTTTAAGTATAGATCGTTTGTGAGGGCAGTCAAGGGTGAGCAGGTCGGTTTTGTTTGAAATTATACTTAACCTTTAGTAGTATTGTTTATAATAATATATTAAGTCCAACATTACATGTATAATTTAAAAATATGGAGAAAGAAATAGCAAGCTAACCACATGAGATCAGATTAACACGAAACCACAGGATAAGAAATGTGCTGGCATAATAAATTTTGTTTCATATCCTGTCTCTCTCCATCTCTCCCTCTCTCTCTCATCCTCCTATCCTGTCTGGGAGTTTCTCTGTCTCTTTCTCTCTGTCTCTGTCTGTCTGTCTCTCTTTCTCTCTTTCTGAATGTCCTTTAAACAAATGATCAGCTTCGTGAGAACAAGTTCTACCTATATCAGATCGTCAACAACAGTGCAAACGGGGTCGATGTGGACAAGTGGGACTACTTTGCTCGGGACACCCACTACCTGGGCATGAAGTCAGCATTCGATTTCAATCGTATCATGCCCTTCGTGAAGGTTTATGAGGTTAATAGGGAAAGCAAGACCAGGAAAGAACTCTGCTTCAGAGACAAGGTGATAATTTGAAACAATTTTATTTTCCCTGGGGGATCCACAAATTACAAGCAACGCTTTTTAGTGGATTCCCCACAATTCCTCAGAAATTAAGAATTTCTATTAATAATTCATTATAATAATTTATTTATATGTACAATGTACTTCTACACTTATCAAGGTAAATTGAATTTGTACATATATTTTTCATATTTTCTGTAACAATATCTCTAATGCCATTGTCTTTTCTTTCCGTTGGAAATGAAATATGAATTTGATAAGAAATAGTGCTTCAAATATTCATCCAAAACGGAACAATAGTAACAGAATTAACCCTTTTCAGGACAGGATTAAAGGGCTAAATTGATCACATCTTGTACTTCAAATTGGCAACAATATTTTTATTTAGTGCTCCATGGTTCTAATAACATGGAGGTGTAATATATTTGAAAAACAATATACATTGTTAGCCGATTTTTTTGAAAAACAATGATTTTAAACCGCTCAATGTGTTGCCAATTTAAGGATTTTAAAGCTTATTTTCGTTTTCAAAATTCCTGGCACCAAACAAAGAACTGTCATGCAACAAAAAATGCATTGACATAGTGTAAGCAGAAATTTTGCTCTTTCTACTCTTGCAACTGGTATACTTTTAAGAGCTGAGAATAAAAAGTTATTAAACCAAACCACATAACGTGGTTAATTGTCTCGAAAGGGTTTAAATAGGGTGCTATCATCATCATGAACATTTCCTTTACAATTACAATGTGTACATTATACCAATTTTATCAGTGTAAATCATAACCAAGTCCACTGAATTATGATCTGTTATATCTATGTTTCAATTTATATAATTGCTATGTTCCTGTTCTTAATTTTCATGTGTACTGTTAACAGTTGTAAAAGATGTACATGTTTGTGGAAAACAACTTTGAATTTGAACTTTGAATCTCAAATGGTGCAAAGTTGCTTCCAGGGTGATGTTTCACAGAGAGTTAAGTTTGACTTAAAATCATGCGTAAGTGCCAATGCGCATACGGTATTAAACGCGTAATCTCATTGGTAGATTACCCAATAGCGCGCGTCCTGAGCAATGATCTGACCCATGTATACTATATACATGGTTGGGAGTACGTTGGTGCGATCTGTCAACACAAATCGTGGTGTACTATACGCACGAGGAGCAAGCCGAGTGTGTTTGACACCACGATAAAAACCTGCGTGTTTCCAGATCGCACTAATGCACGAACTCACAACCTTGTAGTAATATTTTTATAAAACGGGTCGGCTATATAATTATGAAGTCTATAAAAATGGTTACGAACCCCATAGAAACGCCAAGAGTCGCACAGTCATGGGGCGGTATTCTGAAAACTGTGTTATCTTTTGTGTTAAGGAAAACTGTGTTAATTGACATAACAAATTGAAATTGCGCGTAATAAACACTAATCATTGGTGTTTGCGCAGATGTCTCTGTTAACTTTACGCGAGCACAACCATCTTTGCGCAATCATTAACCAATGACTTGTCCTGATTTTGATTTGTTATGACAATTAACATCGTTTTACTAACATAAAAGATAACACCGTTTTCAGAATACGGCCCATGGAGGCTGCCATTTGCTTTCCTGGATGACATCACAGAAGTGCGCGCAGCCAACAAAAGTCATGCGCGTTTCAGTGCGCGCATGTAATCCCTGCGTTAAAATGACAATTAAACTACGCGATTTCATTGCGTTTTAAGTTTGCACGCACCAGAGGTACGCGTACGCTCAGCTCAGCCGTGGTTTAGAGCCTTTTTGCCGTATGCTATCACTTTTTTTTTGCACGGTCACATGGTGTTATTTGACTAATCAGGATGGCTAAATTCTTGAACCCATTTTATAATGTCATATACCGCACGCAACTAGGGATTTAAGCGCGACTTTAAGTCAAACTTTGTGAAACACCCCCTGGACGAAAAGGGGGCAAGGAGTGAACACACAGAGGTACAAATGTGCACCTGTAATTTCCAATAAGGCCAAATAAAATTAATTCCTAGTTTCTTGTCCCCTCCTCCTTCCCCTTTTCGAACCGCCCAAATTTTTATGTTATTTTATATTTTTGTTTTGAAATTAAATAAATAAGTATCTGAAGACATCTAGGCAATGACGTAACAAAAGAAAAATCATGAATATGATTGATTCATTTTCATTAGGTGTTGAGCCTCTATGCAAATGAAAGGAAGTATATTTGTTTTGAAATCGACCCAAGACCATTTGTATGTAAAGAAAAAAATGAAATAACATGGAACCCCCTCCTAATTTTCGAAAAAGTAAGAGAGAATAAGAATCAATTTTACTTGACCTATCAAATTAGTGAGAGTAGGAATCAACTTTACTTGGCCTATCAAACTAGCGAGAGTAAGAATCAATTTTACTTGGCCTATCAAACTAGTAAGTAAAAGGCAGGTCAGTTGCAACGGTATGACTATACGAATAAAACATAACACATTCTGTACGTTGCAAGGACTGCTGTAAATAACAATAATCGACATAAATGATTTATACAAGATTTTAACTTCTGAATTTCATCTATACCGTTCTATTAAGCATAAAGAATTAAACTTGTATGTCGTCTGCTGATATCTGATGTCGACATTTAACTCACTACGGCAGTGTGGTGATGAGCAGAATTAAAACACCAAATACAAAGCTCTTATTTCTGTCATATAGTTCCAATGCTAACGCAATCACTTTCGTAGGCCAATTAGGTGCTAACAGGGGTTATGGGGTAGGCGTAGGGTAACCCCAAACTTACCCCTAACGACACCCCCAAACTTCATTTTAACCATAAACCTACTGGCGTCGGACCAATGGTATGCAATCCTCATTCATATCTAAGGTTTGTTTAATTGAAGGAAATAAGCTTGTATTTCTTATTTCTCACATTGTGTTGTTAGGTAAGCTAAGTAACTTTATACATCTTTCTTTTTTGCATGTATCAGGTAGCGAGTGATCTGAACCATATGTTCCTCACGCGACGTCGTCTTCACTATGCATCTTATCAGCACAGAGTCAGCAAGATCATTACAATCATGTAATATGAATTTTTGTCACATTTCCTAACATAATTTCAAAAATTTTATTTGAAGATATGTTATAAAACTTACCCCTTGAAAACTTGAGTCTTCAACTTTACGATCCGCAAACCTCAGTTTCATAATATGAGTTGTAATTAGTTAAATACATGTAGGAAAATTATCATTGTTGTACACCTTATTCTTTATCGTCTCAAAGCATATAATGAAAAATATTTATCCTGAAATCTCATTTTGTTTTTCTAGGCTAAAAGATGCTTTCCTGTCAGCTGCTGATCACCTCATATTCGTCGGCCAATATGGGTAAATTTTGTCCACTAAATATGCAAAAGCCTTCCTTGTCATGCATGTTAGACAGGCTGATATACATCATATAAATTAATTCGAACGATGGCCCCAGTTATATTTTAAACATCGGGATTTTCGGCTCCGTATATATAATATAAATATGATTAATTTCACAGTGATGGACATGCTCCACGAATGGAGGAAAGCTTTCCGCTGGTGTATAACATGGAATGAACAGATATGATGAGCACGTATTGATTATCTACCAACATGCAGACCTCTTGGATAGTATTAATATTGGAGTACATATATACATGTTCATAAGACTCTAGCGGCTTAGCCAAATTGGCAGGGGCATGTCCTGCCTCACCACCCCACCCCATCCCACCCCCAGGAAAAATTTTGAAAAGTGCAGAAAATAAAATATAAGTTGGTGCTCCGTAACACTGTTTAAGAACTGTAATGTTGCAGAACATCACGTTCCCGGTACTTCTGATTGCATTTGAATATCAATTCTTTATTCATTCCGCAATATACATACAGCCCTGGAAAAAAATTATTAGACCAAGCTTCTGTAATAAAGGTGCTATATTATGCATTCAAACTAATGAAAATGATTTATCTCCGTATTTCATTGAATGAATAACAAATTCCAGCAATTGTACCTTGCTTTTATGATATTTTATTTCCTTCTTTACCGCAAATAATAGTACTTTCAGTAACCATTCTTGGTCTAATAATTTTTTTCCATGGCTGTATATTGAATAACAAACTGAATTGTTTCCACGTCATTCGGTATCTGACAGTGAATTCATATTTCTTAAAACTGAGCAGAAAAGAGTACAGTCTTTTGGAGTCCGTGAAGGACCCGATGGCTTTCTGCCAAGTAAATGACACCATCGTCAACGAGATTTTGCGATCACGATCAGAAGAACCAGGAATGATGAAGGCACGGGAGATAATAGCTCGGATCCACAAGAGAGAACTCTACCAGTGTATTGGGGAATGCCAGCATGCTAACGAAGTGGTATTTAACTTCTTTATAATATCAGTTCTAGTAAAAACGGATAAGTGAAAAGAAACTTGTTGAATCAGTTTTAAAGTTTTACAAAATACATATTAATATCAAACAGTTTACTCTGTTGATATGACAGGGAATATAAGCACAATAATTCAGTGTTCTGTCATATGAAAAATATAACAAAACTGTTTATAATAAGAAAAAAATTTGATAGAAAAGTAGCTTAGAAATAAGAAAAAATATCGCTTACAGTCTGTTTGGAAAGTTCTGCTAACTGGAACCACAGGCTGCCAACCCTGGCATCTTGGGCGTGGCTCTCTGGCAATATTGCTGCTGCCAAATCCTGCAGCAACCTTAGCAGCTTAACACCTGCAAGCAAAATGGCTGCGCTAGCATGCATGCATTGCCCTAGCTTGCCTTAGCTTTCCAACCTAGCAGGAAACCGCTCTACCATGAAGTAACAAAAGAGTGCATGGTACAGAAGGCCCTATAGCTAATATACAAAACTTACATGCTAAGGAATTACAAACACATGCAATTGTACAAGATACTATATACCTTTGCAATATATATATATATAACTCTAAAGGCTACATTAGCTGGACAGTTTTTGTCTTATTTCTATGCTCAACTGTCCCGCTAATGTAGGTGGCGCTATTCTGACGGAATAAACCTCATTTTAGTGTGTCCAGCTAATGTACCGTTTAGTCATATATACATGTATATATAACTCTAAAGGCTACATTACCTGGATAGTGTTTGTCTTATTTCTATGCTCAACTGTCCAGCTAATGTCACCAACTGTCCCGCTAATGTAGGTGGCGCTATTATGACGGCATAAACCGTATTGTTTTGTGTCCAGCTAATGTACCCTTTAGCCATATATATATACATGTATAAACTCCTCAAAAAAAGTTTGGAAATCTGACTTTGGCCACTAATTTCTCCCATCTCCCAATATTACCCAATGCATGTTTGATATAATTCAAAAGATCATTTAATTCTCTTTAAAATGATACCCTGCACTGTAAAAACTGAAGTGCTGAAACACTAGTGCTAATTGGAAGTTTGCACTTGACGTGCTATTTCTAACACCTCACGTGCCATTTGCGTCTGGGAGATGATAAGGTGCTGAAAATTGAGTGCTAAAAGTATAAGTGCTGAATGTTAGGACGCTTGTTTTACACTTCAAGTGCTGACCAACGTCCCGTGATTTAATAAGCGATTTCGTAATTAGGATTTGCGCATGAGCAGATAAAGGTCATTTGACATAAACTGGCATGTTCGTTTAAAATGCACTGAGATAAGCGTCGACTGTGTAATGATTATTCATATATTCATTTAATTAATTTAATACTTTTCATTAAATCCACTGAAAAGCAACAAAGTGTTCATTGATGCTTGGTATTTGACAGTCTGCCAAATGATAGCCAACTTGCAAACAATGCGCTTTCCCAAGTGTTCATTGACGTGCTATTCTATAGTCACCTGGTCTACGATGTCTTTCTTTCATAGAGTTTGAATTCTTTAGGTTGCTATGTCGGGCAAGCTTACGTATTATCTTTCTTTGAAAAGATGCCTATCCTGATGAAAAAGGGAAAGGTCATTTGCGAAAAGTTGCTCATGGGCCAATAGACCTGTTTACTCAGTGATTCAAATTTATGGATGTTTCTTTCCTGGGGACCTAGTAACGAGGTACCATTAACATGTTATTAATGAATGAACTACAATACTTGGAATCGAGTTTGCATACATTACTTGTTGATATCTGACAAGCCTCTGGCAAGCTTTCAGGTTGTCAAGAACAACCTTTGTTTCAAAAGTATGTATAAAATTTGAGTCACATATTAGTAAACAGGTCTATTACGAAATCGCTTATTACGCAACTGTAGTGCAAGAGCCATCATCTGCTGCACAGGCATGGCGTGGTAAGTAAAACTTTAAGACATTATATTTAGAACTTCTGTAATTTTATGCGAATAAAGGTATCAAATAATATGATAATTACATTAATTTATGTGGTGGTGGATATGAAACATAATGAAAAGCAATGAAGTGGAAATGCCATGTTTCAGCGTGTGGCCAACCGTCTACGGTACGCGTTGTCGACGTTGACATGAAAATTGTTGATCAGCCAGGCATGGGGCGCGATCGACCGCACGGGCCGGGGCCTGGGAAGTTTGGAAGGCAGTGTGTGTGCTTTTTTTCGTCACGATTGTGGATTGACGAAATGGAACAATTAAACCTCCGAAATTGCCACTTCTTGGTCTAAAGTAATTCTCAGATGATTAAATCCACATGCCATGGTTTTAGTCGATATCATCTATGTATATAACCAGTTCATATCAATCTAAAAACAAAATCTAGACCTTAGTGTAGGGCTGTTTAACAGACTATAGAAGAGTGAGTTTTCAGCACTACAGGTGTGATTTTGTGCATACTGTTTGTGTGTGTTCTTTAGCACTATATTGGGTGCAAAAGTAGTGCCGTTTTGGGGGCTCTAAAATGAGTTATTTAATGCACTAGAAGTGTTGTTTTTGCGAGCTGCATGCGTCTAATAGCACCAGAATTGTAAAAGGCTTACACTTAAAGTGTTTAAAGTAGCACTTGGACTGGTGTTGAATTATAGCACTTATGCAAGTGCTACTTTAGCACAATTTGTGCAGTCCCTATGCATGCCTTTACGGGTGCTTCCTCCAAATCTTGAGGTGTTAATAATAGCACTTTATTTTTTAGAGTGTGCTTGTTATGATCATAATGAAAATAATAAACAAGCATTTGTAAAGCGCCATCAATCTAGTAAACTATTCCGAGGCGCTGTGAGATACGAGAAAAAAAAGAGAAAAAGGAACAAAAGAAAGTCAAAATAATCATTAATTGCCAAAAGCTTGAGAAAATAAGTATGTTTTAAGTTGCTTTTTAAAAGACTCCAATGAATCAATAGATTTTAGTTTAAGAGGCAAATCATTCCACAGAAATGGTGCTGCAACTGAAAAAGATCTATCCCCATATTGAACCCTGGTTCTCGGAACGTCCAATAAATTTTGACCAGATGATCTCAAAGATCGCTGAGGGGTATACGCATTCAATAACTCTTTCAGATAGACAGGAGACAGGTTATGTACAATTTTCCATGTCATTAAGATTATTTTATAGTGAATTCGTTGTTTTACAGGAAGCCAGCGAAGTTGTTCAAAAATTGTAGTAATATGGTTATATTTGGATGATTTAGTCAAAACCCGTGATGCAGCATTCAAAGCAAGTTGAAGCTTAGCAATGAGACGATCTGGAATATTATGCAGGAGTGAATTGCACATATCAAGTCGAGAAAAAACAAAGGCATGAACCAGCGTAGCAGTAGACTTTTCGTCTAAAACTTTTCGCATGGTACTTACATTGTGAATATTGAAAAACATAGATTTACAGATACTCTTCACATGATTCTCCATACACATTTGACACGTTCTGTGAGATAACATGGTTTGAGTCGTGTTTTGAAATACACATGCATGCATGTTTGTTTGTTTGTTATGTGTTTGCTTGTGCAGAAGTTTGTTTGATTCCATGTTAATGTTGATGTTAAGATGCATGAAAACAAAAGAAACAACTGGGAAACTCACTCATCACCACGGTAAAAAAGAACAGTGACTTTCAATATTGTGTCATTTTGCAACTTTTGAATTTTGACCTTGCCCCACATTTCAAGGCACTGCACCACCATGTGAACGATAATCATATCATGTAGGGTATCATTTTAAAGAGAATTAAATGATCTTTTCAGTGGTATCAATCAAACATCAGTATTCACTAAGACTCGGGAGAAATGATCGATCAAAAATCAGATTTCCAAACTTTTTTTGAGGAGTTTATATATACATATACATGTGCGTATGTATAAAACATTATTTTTCTTTGTTCTTAAAGATGCAAACAGTCGATAGAGCCGAGATCAAGCGATCGATCATCAACGATGATGGCGAACTGTCATCGTTGTCTTCCTTTCCAAGAAAGATATGGCAGGCTGAAAACATCGAGGTCGAGGTATAGCTTTTCATGAGGGGTGCTATATTTTGATATGAACTAAAAAGGTAGCTGGTGTATGTAGCATAAAGATTTGATACAGCAGAATACCATAAATTTGTAAAATCAGCACTGATTTTCTTATTTACTATATAAATCTATATACCTACCTATTATACTAGTCACTTGACTACACTAACCCGTTCGAGAACTTAACACAAATGAGTCACAATATTGTGCGCAGCCTCCCCCCCCCCCCCCCCCCCCGTAATCCTATTGTTCTCCCCTTCGCCACTCACCCGCAGCAATACGCAACGGCCATCTTCCTCTTTTGCGAGCAACCCCAAGCGAGGGGAAGGAGGGAGGGTCATAGGTAGGTATATAGATTTATATAGTAAATAAGAAAATCAGTGCTGATTTTACAAATTTACTGCAATAAATCATATATACCTACCTATTATGCTAGACTAGGACCCATTCAAAAACCGGGTGGCATGTTTTAAGAGAAGAAGGGAACATGATTACAAAGAAGACACAGCGGCCTTCAAGGTAGCTGACGCAAAAATTGCCTCTTCTGCAGGGACATCCCTAAGGTAGCAAGAAATGAAGGAATTGGGCGAACGCCAATAGGCAGCCTTCAAAAAAACATTAAGCGTTACACCTTGAAACAGAGCCCAAGAGGTGCTGACACTACGAGTGTCATGAGCATGGGGCTTACTTATCTGACAAGAGAGCCTCTGCGCCAGCGGCCCGAATAGCTTCGACAATCCATCTAGAAATGGAATCAAGAGAAGCAGGAGAAAAGAGCTCTCGAGTGATCAGGGACAACTGATCATCTTTACGACGTGTCTTATGGGGTGTTGCAAGAAAGTTGCAATCAATTGCAAATTGTAAAGCAAATTAGAACAACCATTCTGAATGGTTCAGGGTCTGCCCATTCAAGAAGATGCGCTTGCAACAATGATTTTGATTGGTCAGTACCGATCAGTTGCAACTTGCAATCAATCGCGACTTTCTTGCAACACCCCATTAGTCTTATCAATATACCATTTGAGAGCTCTAACAGGACACCAAACCTTGTCCTCACGCACTGACGAAAAGTCAGATAGCGGACAAAGAAAAATCTCAACAGGGCCAGAAGAAGCCGTCTGATTCTTGGCAATGAAAGAAGCTTTAGGAAACAATCTAACGCCATTCTCTCCCAACGAACATGACCAGGAGTAAGAAGCATGAAGTGCACTGCGCCTCTGACCAGAGGCAATGGCTACCAGGAAGAGCGTCTTCACCGTAAGATGGTGAAGCGAAGCTTCACCTAACGGTTCGAAAGGAGGTTTGGCTAGGGCTTCTAGAACCCGAGGCAAACTCCAAGACGGGACCAACTGAGAACGAGAGGGACGTTTCAGAAAGAAAGACCGAATCAATCCACTCAACAGCGGGGTATTAGAAATCCCCGAACCATCCGAAAACCCCGAATGAATGGCGCCGATCGCAGACCGGTAGCCTCGGTTAGCAGAGATGGACCTCCCTTTGTCAAACAGCGAGATTAGAAAATTCGCGATTGAACCAATAGGAGCCTTAGACGGGGTTTGATCCCGCGCTTTACACCAATGGGAAAAGGCTGAAAGACGGGAATTGTAAATTTCCCTAGTAGAGATTCTACGACTGGACATTAAAAAGTCAGCGGCCCTTTCAGAGAGACCTGACTGTCTTGCAGATTCCCCGACAGAGGCCAAGCAGTCAAATGAAGGGACGCCAGACTGTGGTGAAGAATCCCCGAGAGGGGTTGCGACACCAGACCCGCTCTTAGCGGAAGTCTAACACAGCCCCCAGAAAAACCGGGCTGCGAGTAGGAACCCAATTTATTAGGAAGTCTTGAGTAACTTTGACGAGCAAACGTGCCTCGTCTAACAGACGTTCGTGCAACTCCGCTAAGAGGAGCCAGTCGTCCAGATAGCAAAACAGCCGAAGGCCGCGGCGCCTCAGCGAGGCTGCCAAAACGGCTAATACCTGCGTGAACACCCGAAGGGCTGCATGTACGCAGCCCGAAGGGAAGAGCGCAAAAGCGAAAAGTCTCTGAAAGGAAGGAAAAACCCCAGAAGATCGCGCGAAACGCGATGAATAGGGATATGGAAATACGCATCTTTGAGATCTATCGAGATCGCGTAATCCTTCCTCTTGATCAACGGGAGAATTGAGGCGAGAGTTTCCATTCAAAAATGCACCGGAGGAATGAATTTGTTTATTCTTTTCAAATTCAGTATCGAACGAAGTTTTCCCGAGCGCTTGGGAATAACGAAGATGGGCGAAAGAAAAAGAGACGGCCGGTCTCTCACCCTTTCTATAGCCCTTATGTTCAACAGAGATTTGATCTCCGTTGAAGCGTGACAACGAGCCAGGGCAGACATCGGAGGTGAACGAGATCTTATAGCCCCTCCTGGGAGCGAGGCGGATAGATCTATGAAGAATCCGTCTCGCACTACGAGATGGCCTCCCAAGCCGGGAGAAAAGAACGAAGTCGGCCACCGATATCGAGTACCTCTCGAAGAGCCTCTGCCATGTCCCCCTCCCCACGAGGAGGAAATGACTGAAACTAAGCAGGAAAGCCCCCAGAAACCCGACTGGGTTGTCCCAAAGTGGGAGCAACAGACCTCCGCCGGGCAGGGGCCCGCGTCGGCTTAAAGGGAGCGCGGAACTGCATAGTCATTTCAGTGATCTGCTTCCGCGCATCAATCTCCCTCTGAAAAACTGTAGCGAATTGTCCGCCAAAGAGCGAAGGACCCCGAGACGGGACATCCCGGAGAAGTGACGCAATGTCAGTCTCCTTAACCCCGAGGGCAGAGAGGGCCAAAACCCTGCGACGGTACGTAACCGAAGTCGCCGCACTGGAAAGTTGTGACCACTGCAAACAAAGAGTGTGCAGCAGGTCATCAATAACCAGCTTATCACCATCAGTGACATTCAACTCCTCCACCCTGGACCTGAGGTCAGAGAGAAAACCTTGTGCCTGAACCAACGCAAAGTCGAACGCTGCGCGCGGGTTGACTGAAAATCAAGGAGATATTTGGACAACAATGCAATCGCCTCTGCCCCACAAAGGGAGAGCGATTGAGGCCCTGCCTGCTCCAACAATGTCGATTCAGAAACCGAAGCTTGAGAAGCCACATCCAAATCTGGTTCCGCTTGAATTGATTGGGACAATGGTCCACGAACAAAAGCCGAAACAGGCGGAAACTCCCATGGGCCGCTATAGGTCTCCTCACCCGGCGGAGCCCCGAGGGCTTCGGGTATAGGAGGCGCGAGAGACTCCGTCTCAGACAATGAGGAATCAAGCACAAAAGGCTGATTAGTCTCAATGTCAGACCCCGGAAGAGGGATAGAAGCAGGGGCTGTGGTATCTGGTAAGAGGGACCAACCCTGTCGTTGGGCAAAAACCCGCATCATTTAGACCCCTTCTTAGGCTTCTTTTTAGCTGGCTCAACGGGAGCCAAAGCCGTGATCCGCTTCTTAGAGCGTCTGACAGACTTCGGGCGGTTCTCCGAAACAACTTCGGAAACACGAACCAAACCCTCAACAGAGGGATGCCCGCCTCCCTCCAGGGGAGAAGTGCGCTGAGGGTATGTACCCAAAGTCGTGCACAAACTACCCATACTGGCTGAGCAAGAAAATGCTACAGCGGATTTATGCGAGTCGTCGCTACCGTGCGGGAAACAGACGTTCCCCCCTCTGGTCTGAGCGACCGGGGGATTGGATTTGTGATATCCAAACCACTAGAGCTTGACGTCCCAAGCTCAACTAACGCCACCCGCCCCGAAGCCGCATGCTCCGAGGCTGGCAAACCCTGCAGGGAAACACCACTGGGCAACTTACCTGCAGCCCTCCTCCCTCCCCCATGTACGAAAGTACTCGGGAGAGTTCTGGAAGGCCGAGTCGTCTTGCTAGACGACTCTTCGGAAGAAGCAGGTCTCCGCGACCTAACAGCTTCTTCTTCCGAACTCAAAATGCTGCAATAAAACAGACAATAAAGTATACAAAAATATGAAATACTTTAAGAGAGCAGGTAAAAATACATCCTAAAAATTTGGGGATACGCACAAATTACAAACACCGAACCTAAACCGGATCGGATCAAACGGAAACACCAGCAAGACACACAGAAATAACTACGTGGGGCTGGTCGTAAACTGTAAATTAACTGCCTGAAAAGGAACCTAAACTTTCCCTTGTAAAAGGCAAAAAGTGACATAAAACACAAGAGTACTATAATCTAGAACGAAAATAAGTACAGAAAAGTACAGAAAAGTGATTAAAAGAGCGTAACAGCGCTCTGAAAAGATACAAAATGACCTGAAATCAGGAGCGCCGTAACAACACAACCGCACTCGACGGGGGCGAGCAAGAAAGAGGAAGATGGTCGTTGCGTATTGCTGCGGGTGAGTGGCGAAGGGGAGAACAATAGGATTACGGGGGGTGCGCACAATATTGTCAGCCAATCCGCAGGTCCCCTAAAAGTGCGCTATTTTATTTCCAATTCTGCCTGACTATGAATACATAATGAGCAAGAACAGCCATGAACATCTCATTTGCAAACTATTGAATAGACTACTTATCATTCACCAATTGTCATGAGTTATACATCAAATAAAAGAAGAGGGATCAGAGATTTGTGACATGCTTTTATTGTGTTCAAAATAAAAGACGAAATTGGTATAAAATGGTGTTCCTTTTATGACAAAAAATGGAAATTAAATGAAATATAAATCTGGCCAAATCTACCATAGTTTTATTGTGAGCCAGGGCAAATTTGACATGAGCGTAAAGGGCATTTTCTGTACTTTCCAAAGATTGAAATAACATTAATGTGCACTTCATGACAGGGTCAGGATCCAGCAATATGTAACCAATGTACACACTTTGTCTTTAAAAAAGTCAATCCCAGCATTCTGATTGGTTACCACCACGCAAGATGTTTTCTCACAGCCAGGCAACAGCTATGCGCATGTTTGCGCAAGGATGAAGCAACAGGTTGCGCAATGTTTCATTCAACGCGCACTTGGTTACGGATGGCTCGCTTGCCAATCACAGGGCTAAGATTCTATGGTCTTGACCATGGTCTTGACAACGGATGATCTGTGGCTGAATATTGCTGGATCCTGACTCTGTCATAAATTTATGGATGATTTGAATGTAACGATGAAAAAGATGAGATTCCAGCGCTTCCATACATATGTGTCTTAATGGCGGCTCATATACTTTTTATATGTCTTTTAACAACTTGAAATCTTGTGACTTTGTATGACTATTTCGTCAGTTATTTTAAACATTTTCTTTTGAAAATTCTGACTAAAACAAAATATCCCTGTGTTGGTAAACTATTCATTTATTTTTGCAGAAAGTCTAATGAGCACAGCATTAATATTTATTGAAGAGCATAACTTTAAAGATGACCATGCGATACAGCCGTCTGGGTGCAGGGAGAAAGTCCATTTCGGGCACTGGAAATAAAATGCGCGATTTTTGCTCATTTGCATACGACCTGCGGTCTGACTGTTGTGACTCATTTGTGTTCAGTTCTCGAACGGGTTAGCGTAGTCAAGTGACTAGCATAATAGGTAGGTATTATGATTTATTGCAGTAAATCGGTAAGATGGACACGGCAGCTCGTCACTGAAGGAGTGTTTTTCTTATCCTCCAGTCAGACCCAACTTCGGAAAACCGAGCAGAGGCATATACTCCGAAAACGGCGTATGAATATAGAGCCCTCATCGTTCAGTGCGAGGCAGGATGTACAAAAGGCATGGGGAAAATCTTGCAAAGTCAACCTGCCAACGATAAAATAATGCTGCGCGTCAATTACCTTCAAAATCCGTGAATGATTCGTCATATGAAATAACTTTCAAATGACAAACATTAAGAAATAAATATATCCGTAGCATTATTTTTGAAAATTATATTATCAACAGCAGGTTGACATTGCAGGATTTCCCCCATGCCTTTTGTACACACTGTCTCGCACTGAACGATGGGGGCTCTAGAGCAAGATGAATATATATTCATCTTGCTCTATACCCCGTTTTCGGAGTATAAACCTGTGTTCGGTTTTCCGAAGTTGGGTCGGGGTTGGAAATTTAATTCGGCCAAATGGGCGGCTAATTTAGTACGACATCTTCATTTAAAACGTTCTAGAGATGCCAGGAGTGTTTCACTGTCGTGATGTTTGAATGAAGCACCACTGTCATCAAAGGTTCACCAATAAAACACTTCATTGGCGGAAAGGACACTTACGAACGTTCAACCATAACTATAGCAACACAAGGACAGCCTCATTGCTTTTTAACAAATCAAATATTCCATATTAAATGGTATATTTGCTAGTTGATATATTGTCATAATTATACATGTCCTTTCAACACAAAACATGCTGAATTGAATACATTGTAAAATCGTACGAATTTATCAAAATTAATAAAGGATTTTATGAGGTGGACAGACACAGTCGAGTTTTGCATCTTTTAAATTCCCATTACAAAAAAGGTTACTCATCTCTTTTATCTCTTCATACCGATAGGTGTCGCATTTTGACTACGGAAGTGGCGATAGAAACCCTCTTCTTGATATTCCGTTCTACAAGAAATCACGTGATGGTACCTTTAATGCCGAGCTACTTCCAGAGGATAAGGTAAGTGTACTTGCAATAAACTATGCAAACTATCAAAAATTCCCAACACAGGAATTTTCCAACATATCTTTGCTATAAAGACACCTCCAACGAAAAGCATTTGGAGTAATGAAAATCCCGAATAAAAAAATTGGAGATGGAAGATCCAACATTCCAACCAACCATCAGACCTTTTGGATCTACCGCACTTATTCCGAATATTCCAATCTTTCGAATAAAGAATCCATGCACTAGCGAGACTTTATATGGGAGAATCAGGGAATCAACTCAGCTGAAGACAGACGTTCTGACGAATGGACCGGTGGAGGACCAACCTTTTGATAGAAACGACCATGTCTGCGGCGTAGGAACTTCAAGCTTTCAGAATAATGAACCTTTGACAAAAGTGCCTCCGAGCTAAAGAACACTTGGCTGTCCTGACCTTTGAACTAATAAATCTTCGGACGAGAGAAGCTCTGGTCTAATGAACCTCAGGATTAAATCGCCTTTTGACTAAAGAAATTGCATATCCTCTACTTTTTGACTAGCTTCCGGCCGACCTGCCGCAGCGACTGCAAGACGTCACCGTCCGCATCTACACCAAGATACCCAACCTAGATAGAGAGACCCTCGAACAGGCCCGATTCAGATGCCAGAACAAGCTCAAACAGATTCCTAGGAGGCGCCAATCCACGCCAGTCACGCCCGTCAAGCAGATGATCAAGAGTCCGCCGATTGGAGCAATGTATGCTTCTAGCCCGCCCATAAGCGCCGTTAGCCCTCTGACCAGCTCAGGTAATTTCAATTTACTAGGTCTGTCTCTAACAGTCTTTGTCTCTGTCTACTACACTGTAAAAAATAACTGTAGATTAATAGCAATTTTCCTGCCATTTCACAAGAAAAATACCGTATTAACAAAAAAAACGCCCAAAACTTGTAATTTTACAAGTAAAAAAAACCTGTTAATCTACAAAAAACCTGTTAATTTACAGTGTAGTCCCCTGTATCTCTCTCTCTCTCCCTCTCCCTCCTTTTCTCTCTTATCTATGTCTCCATCTATTGATTGTCTCTCGTCTACCTCTCCCATGTCTACACACACACACACACACCCACCATTTCTCTCTCTCTCTTTCTATGTCTGTCTCTCTATCCGTCTAAATCAACCTTTTCCCCTCTATCTTTGTCTCTCTATCCGTCTATATCTGTCTATATCTGCCTCCCTCTCTGGCTACATCTTCCCCGTGTCATTTTCTGGTGATTATTTGCGGTTGTTTTGAATTTCCTTTGGTTAAATAATACTCCTTTTCACCAAATTATGACTGCCACTTGGTACTGACAATGTCAAATCATTTGTTAATTCCTTTGACTTGATCACTGTTATAGATAAAAATGTTAATAGATTTATGCACATGTTCTTGATATCTCCTACATAAGAAACACACGGCAGCCCAAGTGTTGATGGGCACGATGGGCACGATGATGACGGTCCCCAAGATCTGGCCTCGAACCCTCCTGATGGTGCTGCTGTTGGTACGAGATCCGACGAGGCTGATCCCAGAGATCTGCTATCCCGTGAACTAGAAGCTAAAGTCACACTAGACCCTGTGCGCCAGTTAAAATTCGATTCCAAATAGCACTCACACATGCACACATACACACATACACACCCACACAGGCACAGCGTGATACACAATTTAAGGAAAAGGAATCAAAAAAGGGAAACGAATTATCAAAATCATATTCATGAAATCAAATGAGTTGTGCTTACAAAACATTGTTACAATACATTTGAAAAGGAATTAAAACACAGCAATTAAATTCACAAAGAGAAAGAAAAATATACCACTGTATTAGCAGTTTGCCTTCTTAATTATCAGTTCCGTACCTATATTTATAGCAAATAATTTCTTCAATATTTGTTATTTAGGTTGTTTTGGTAGAACTGTAATATCAAAGTTACGTGGGTTTAGGTGTATTGACATGGTCGTTAGATATTATTACGATTACGCTTCTTTAGAATTTGAAATTAAATTAAGCGAGAACCTGCAGCTGTCGATTCAATTTAGTGTCACTGTTCTTTCAAAACTTTGAAGTTTATGTTAGAGTAACGCCCTTTGGGGTCAGTACTATCCTGCACCGACCTTATCTTCACTATGAACACGATGACAAAGAGAGCGGACAAAATATACAGCTCCTCATTGTACCCTCCACAATTGCTCTGGTAGACAAAAGAACATCCCTTCATTGCTATTATGTAAAATATGTAGAACAGGGGAGCGTTTCATGAAAGGAAGTTGTCGGATAATTTATCCGACAATTGTTACAAGCTACTGAAATCCTTGCATCTGATTGGCTGAAAGCAAATTTGTCGGATAAAATATCTGACAAGTCATTTCGTGAAACGCCCCCCAGGTGTCACGTGCATATTCACCTGTTCTACTAATTTTACATAATAGCAATGAAGGGATGTTCTTTTGTCTACCAGAGCAAGTGTGGACGGTACAATAAGGAGCTGTATATTTTGTCCGCTTCTTTGTTCGCCATGTTCATAGTGCTTGTAAACTGTTCGAATCGCACGTATACATGTTTGGTTTGTGGCATTGGTGAAAACTCGTCTGAAAATATTTCGGATCGATGTTTGTGTAAATAACAAGACTGTGATAGCAATCGCCTTTTTCGGGATATATCTTGTCTTGCTTTTAGTGTTTCTAATTTCTGAATCATGAAATTTGTCCAATGTACTCAAGACTGGGCAGACCTAAGAATTTTCATTCAGTAGTTGAAGATATTACTCTCTAATGAACATCTTATCGTATTGTATGTTGTATGTTATTACCTATATATTGCCTATTAAATAGTACCTGGTAAAAATATTAATAAAATTAATTGGGACCGGTTGATCTGACATAGCATTTAAAGGAAAATTACATTCAAGCTGTCTTAATCAAATTTAATGTTATCATTAAAAAGTGAATGATCGTGCACTAGTATTGAGATCACCTTTTGAATGAGATTTAAAAAAAAATCATATATTTGGCAACTAGAAGCATTAATAACTTGCTTAAAATTATATATAGTTGACTTTTCAGATAACATAGGCTTGGAGAAAAATCTTCTTTTCTTTTCTAGATTGCTTTTTGTATGTTGATTTTGTAAATACACCGACATTTAATCAAATAATATCATTAAAAAGACAATGACCGGGTAAACAATTTAAAACTCGAGGCCAACTCCAGCATTTCTTTTGAGACCTGTAGAACATCTACCAGCAGACTAAAAGTCCTTTTTAAATGACCCCCCCCCCCCCCCCCCCCCAATGATCACCTCTCGATGAAACAGCCCTTTAGTAAGGTGGTACTTATCTTGAGGGGGGGGGGGGGGGGGGTTATCGGGTTATTGTACAGGATGTTGTTTTGGTAGAACTATAATATCAAAGTTATAGGCAATTGCCTTTTATCCTGATTTCTTTCTAATTTCTGAATTTTGAAATTTGTCTAAATTACTCAAGACTGGGCATACCTAAGAATTTTTATTCATTACTTGTAGATATAACTCTATCGAACATCGTATCAAAATTATGTTGCTGGCGACATAGTAAATATTGTATATTTAGTACAGTTGTGCAGTGTGAGTTCAGCGAAGGTACCCACCCCTTTTTCCAGTGTGAAGGCCTAGGGTCTCACATTAGCTGTTACGTATGACCACGTATGACCACGTTGGAATTGAAATTAAACGTTTAATGTGGAAGTCACCCTTGTATTTAGTAATTTGAATAAAAGCAGATAAATGAGAGAAACAGAGAAACAAAATTTTAGCAAAATCCGACTAGAAATAAGAAAATGATGAATTTTTGAAGTTGTATCAATCAAATACAAATTCATTTGGCATCTTGGTGACGTATCTTGCGAGCTCCTCTCCTATTTGGTTTGTGCAGAAAATTTCCTAAATTTTCATTTTATTAGTTGTTGATGTGAAGGAATACATTTGTTTCATACAGGTTTTGTGTAAAAACATATTTCCAATGATTACATCTCAGCTGCATTTATGATGAAATATTGTCTTTATACAAAGAGGAAATTAATTATTTCATTTTTAGTACGGGGCAAATGGGCGAGGAGGTCGCAAGATACGTCACCGAGTTGCCAATTTGTGTTTGATTGATTACAATTTAAAAATTCATAACTTTCTTATTTCTTATCAAATTTGATCTGTTGATCTGAGAGAGAGGGGGGGGGGGCACGGGCTGGGGTAGATGGAACAAAAATCCGATCTGTTCTTTAATTTTTCTCCTTCTTTTAAAACCAACATGTTATCAGGGTGCACTTCCCCATTAATCTGTTCTTCATTCCAATATCAAAATAATAATCATTTTACTCCACCTCTTGATGATAGGGAAATTCAAGCCACTCCTGGAGTAACATAAAATACTCAGTACCTTTCAACGCTTATGCTGAAATTCAAGTCTTTTGTGTTTATAGCAAGATTAAGTCTGCTTGTACAAGAAGTTGGCTTGCTTTCGTCTTTGAATAGATTAAAAATAATATATATCTCATGTATGTTATACGGTTTTTGATGATTGAAACAGTTTGGATTCTGCGCTAGTTGTATAGAGACATATCAACGCATCTCCTATATGCCTTTTAATCACAAATATTTTATTTACATAGAAGGACATTTTATTTATGCAGTGGCTTGCCGTCATGCTGGTAAATTGACTTCTTTGTAGTGATAGTATATGGAGAAATAAATATATTGGAAATAAAGTGAATGATAAAGTGTTATAATTCCTTCTTTGATTTTATTCTGCAAGTGTACCAACTACGAAGGTTTATATCACCTCTCTCTCAATGCCCCTCCCTTTTCTCTACACTCCTGCCAACACATGAGTACCAATGCACACCTCTTTTTTTTCACTTCATATGCTGGCACAATCAATCATAATCATACAGGTTATCAACTTATATGGGCTGTGGACGACACTCATAAAAGAACTGTTAGGTTTGATTTGGTGTTTTACTTAAAATGTATCCACCGTCTGGTTATAGGTTTGGCTGAAGTCATCATATATTCTGTTAGCAATCTTAACAATACAGTCTGCGCAGAGGCGTCGATCCATGTTTTGGAGGGGGGGGGGGGGGGGGGGGCAGACGGCCTAACGTAACGATTTTCATTTCGCACATTTTTTTTAACGCCTCCCTAATTACCAGCTTCTCCATGGTCTTTGATAATTTTTGCAATATGTAATACCTTTTCTATTTCATTGTTCGGAAGGTTTCATTTCCCGAATTTTGCATCACTTTTCTTTATTTTATTTTACACCTCTGGATTTACTGGGGGGAACGATATGTTCGCCCCTCCGATATTTCCTTTGGAGGGGCAACTGCCCCCCCCCCCCCCTCCTAGGATCGATGCCCCTGTCTGTGCCTGCATACTATCCTTTCTCTTACAATGTAATATTTTCAGCACTGGCTATGCATACATCCAAGATACAAGTCCTCCAAATTTCTGATTAAGAATAATATCAAATAATTTATTCTCCATTAAAAACATAATGTGAAAACACTATTCTGGTGTACTCTTGAAATAATGCAGACTAATACACAGTGCTATAAACTGATTAGGTTCAAGTTAACATACTATTCACTCTATAAGAAAACAATTATAAACAAGAATACTGGCTTGTAACAATTTTTTTAACAGGGTTGAACAATAACTGAGCTAGATACCTGTACAAAGTACTGATATTTCCCTACACAGCATGTACAGAGTTGGTTACATAAATGAATATGCCAAACAACAAAGTTTAACATAGTATACTTCCATTATGTATATCTTACATAGTTAATGCATGTTAAGGTATAATAATGATGAATGTTCTTTATGTTGAATTTTCTTACTGTTTAATGCCAAAATACTCAATATTTCCCTACAAGGAAATGCAAGAATAACTTACAGGAGAACACATGAACAGAAATACATCTTGCATATATATCAAACATAACAATTGGACACATTTGGGAAAATCTAAGGTACATGAATTTGTACATGTATGTTGTGTCCCATACTTAACTAAATATCACAGAACAATGAACATAACTACTATCGAAAGTATGACTTTCCTGGATACTTGTCTGACCCAATCTACAGTAGGCAGTGGCGGCACCAAGGGGGGGGGGGGGGGGGATGGGGAAGCTTTGCCCCCCCCCCCCAATAATTTTCGGAGTGAAAAAAATAAAAGGGTGGAAAATTGTTTTGTTCGCCCTTGCCCCCCCCCCCCAACATTTTCTTTTGCCCCCATTTGCCCCCCCCCCACTTTAAAAATCCTGGTGCCGCCACTGACAGTAGGGCTACAGTACCCGGGGGTTATGTCTCATTGAGGCCTGTACGGCATCTGCGTCCATGACTTTCTGAATAGCACCCTAAACGAGAATTAAGTCCAGTTGTTTGATACCCTATGCACGGAAATCCGCCAAAAATTTCTGAATTTTAGATCCTCAACAGGGATTTTTAAGAGTCTGTCATAGTAGTGTTCACCCTATTCGAGGATTGGTTCTTCTTGGCCATATTTTGGCCAAAAAGGAAGAGTTAAAGAAAAATATTTCATTTGGACACATCTCAGAGAATGATGTTTTCATTGAAAGAATAGGATATAACCTCTTTGGATTCTTGAAAAAATATCCACGAAAAGATTTTCAGATGCGATGCTCCTGACTGGTACTGTCAAATTTCCTACCCTTTTCGATGATCTTTTCTCATCACTACTAGTGAATTTGATACCGTGTTTTTTTTAAAAAAATTTTTCTGTTTTTGATACACTAAACGAGATCCCTGGGTTACCCGTCTGGTGGTGAAAAAACAACCCTTTTTACTCGTTTTCATGGACGCAGAGGCCGCATGAGCCTCACTGAGACAATAACTTGGTTTGCCTATTTACAAATATACATACCAATGTAGTGTAGTTTCACATCCAGTCATACATAAATAGTAAATAAGAATACATCTACGACCAAACAATGTTACATAGGTCACATAATTTACCCGGGGACATAAACAAGTTGAAGGGTTTTTAAGTCAAGTTTGAGTAATGCACATCAGTTTGGATTGGAATTACAACATAAATTGTAATCCTCTGTTACTAACCTATTTTTTCAGGGAAATATGAAGTTATAGTATATTTATAAAAGTTTACTTGATAGCTTTCTTGTATGCTTACTCCCCACACCTACGATAAGACAGGGTTTTTTGTAGAGATCAATTATAGTGTTAAATACTTTCAACAAGATTTTCTTAATTTGTAATAGTTATGTAGCACCAACATGTAATTACCGACATGTTCAAAACTTTAACAAATTCTAAGAATAGTAATAGGCTAACTGCATGTTAATGATGTGGACAGGACAGAATTTAGTTACCAAATACATGTACAGTGCTAAAAATTTTCAACACAATTTGTTAATTTGTTCAAATTGTAGTCATGTACATGATCAAAATTTTAAATATGTTACCACAGTAACTGACTCATAATAAAACATGTGTATATTGTGTATACCTGTGGAAGATCAGCCAAGGCTGCTACATACTGTCTTCTAAATTCATTTTTCATTCTACCTATAGCACCATTCGAATTTTACATGTTCATGTCGATTAGAAACTTTGGTCCTAATTAAAACTATACAAAGTTGTGTATTTACAACAACAACAAAAAAGGAATTCATAAAAACAATACATGTCTGTATTCAGTTATTCACAAAACCTTTCTAAGCTCAATGTACTTATTGACTCATACAAACCAACTAAAAGTAAACCCGACACCTGCTGCAGCAGTTCTGGCACCATCTGGGCCCTGTTTCATGAAACTTGTTATCAGCAACAACTGCCACATTTCTATAACAAATTTGCTCTCAGCCAATCAGATGCAAGGATTTCAGTAGCTTATAACAGTTATTGCAAATTGCTATTGATAACAAGTTTTATGAAACAGGGCCCTGGTGTGGGCTTCATGTTGTCCAAGATAAAGGATTGCTATTGGGTTTTTTAGGTAAGGGTGGTGGTCTGCATGAGGTAGAATGTTTGGTTAAGGGTTGAAGGTAGGAATTCTGGGGAGCGTTTCATCAAGCGTTTTGTCAGTGATGTTTACTGACAAATTTGCTCTCAGCCAATCAGATGCAAGGATTTCAGTAGCTTATAACAGTTGTCAGTAAAAAGCACTGACAAAACGCTTGATGCAACGCTCCCCTGTTAAATGTGGAAGGTGACTGCAGAGCAAATGTCAGGCAGATCATGTGGCTTAGAACTTGATAACTTGTTATCAATAACAAGTTACAATTATTTGCTATAAGCTACTGAAATCCTTGCATCTGATTGGACGGGAGCAAGTTTGTCATAGAAATGTGGCAGTTGTTACTGATGACAAATTTTATGAAACGGAGTGTTGTTAGTGAGACCTAACAGCTAGTTCGAGTCAACTTCCTTGATTATGGGGCCCAGTAAGCCACATGTACATTTAATAAATGTAAGTTTATCAGCACCAAAACTTTCCAATTATTTGTAAAATATGACAAGAAGGACTAGACAAGTGCTGTTATGTTTTGTTTACTCTCCAATCCTCTCTTTACAACAAACAAAAACCATGCGGTTATAAATTATCATCTGAATACATTTCAAGGCTCTTTTTCATTACACTGGAAAAATACATTTTAGAGTAAGATCTAAATGCATTCTACATGTACATTTGTAGAATAGAAAACATGACAATTGAAACCCTTGCAAAATGTACGTTTCATGTACATAAGAAATGAAATAGTCTCCATCCAAGCCTTAACAAATGAATAAATATCCTCCCTGAGAAAGGCAAGAGACTTTGAAGACCCTTTGAGAATATTCTAAGCCTTCTGGGAAGCGTTTTGTCAGTGATTTTTACCGACAAACATTCTCTCAGCCAATCAGATGCAAGGATTTCAGTAGCTTATAACAGTTGTCGGTAAAAATCACTGACAAAACGCTTGATGAAACGCTCCCCTGTATGTCAGTGATAGGGTAATGTAGCTTAGCCAAATGTTGTGGCACGAAAAGATGCGTTCGGAACGCAAAATGCATATTGCCGAAAGCCGTAATTTTATTGCATTATTAAGGTAGAAACATATCACTGAGCCACAAGAGTGTAAAAATACCTCTACTACCATAAATAGGCATAATATTACCAAAATTGTCATTGCAATATGTCAAATATCAACTTTTAATTCCCCAACAATTTTGCCGTTTGCGTTGCGGACGCATCTCTTCGTGCCACTTCGTTTCGATAAGACACCTAAACTCATTTCAAAATTTAGAATCCTACAATAAACTATGACTTCACAGTGTGATTGATGATGAAAATTTGCGAATTTTAAAAGAAATCCATTTACAAGGCAAGAAACCTGCATTGCAACCATTGCAATAGTTTGACAGTTTCATTCAATCATTCAGGGATAGCAATTGGTTTTATCTAAATAACCTCAAATGAGACCAATACATGTTGGAGCCTATTGGCTGTCTGCAATATAAATCCTCAAAAGCCTTGCAGAAGGAGAAGACAAAAAAAGAGAAGATGAAGATGAAGAAGAAGAAGGAGAAGGAGTTGGAGGAGGAGGAGGAGGAGGAGGAGGAGGAGGAGGAGGAGGAGAAGGAGAAGGAGGAGGAGAAGGAGAAGGAGAAGGAGGAGGAGAAGAAGATGAAGAAGAAGAAGGAGGAGGAGGAGGAGGAGAAGGATAATGTTCTCCATGAGGGCACTACAATCATAGTATAATCCCAGCTGGAACAGAGATGTCAGGGCCTCAAATCAAGAAACTGCCTAAAAACTTGACACACCTCCCTGATCATTTCACATCATGACACTTTTGCGAATCTGGAAACTTGCAAAATTAACAAAATCCTTCGGCACATGAAAGGCTACATAAATTAAGCCATCATTGAAAAACCACCTGATCAATTGCAAGTATTAGAGAGATTTCAGGAGAGAATTTTTGTGCATTTGAGTGCATTGTGTTATCTCTGTATAATACACAGGTCTTGCTCTGTAGATAAAATATGTTCCTTGTTCTCCTTGTAAAATTGCATCATTTTTTCCACTGAATTGTTGGCATTGATAACCTGCAAAGATATAAATGTAAAAATAGACTTTGTTATGTTAGATTGTTAGACTAAATTATGTGAATCACAGATTTATAATAAACTTCAATACTATAAGATGTGAGTACATCCAAAAAAATTGTTACCAACATAAATGTGAATGGTATTTGGCTATTGTGGGACCTTGTATTTAAAAATGCAACAGTATACATATTATTCTTAGTATTAGATTACATAGATCTAAGGCTGTAAAGGTATGGTACACCTGTTACAAATATTTTATAACATAAGACTTTGCATGGATCAGAAAGGTATCCTAATTAATAATTTGTGAGAATACTTTTTCTCATAGTTGCTGTAATTTTTAAAAGAGAAAACTTCAAGGACTAACCTTGCATAACATAGCACTATCCCGACCTTGTACTTGCGCTAACTGTAGCAATCGATAGGAGAAGGGAACGGGTGCGAACAGGTGCAGATTGATCTATGCATGTGTACACAGGTGTATCATATTTGAGACGAACCGCCGCTAATCTGATTAAAATTCTAATGATCGACATAACTCCACTTCAAGGCGGAGAGGGGGGGGGGGAGGTTCTGTGGAAACAGTTTTCTTGTTATGACCTTGCATGACTTTATAACTTAAAGCCACAGGTCTTATACATATTTAGATGTCAAACTTACAGTACATGTTTGTTCACTGTAGTTTACTGCGCAAAACAAAAAATTGCGGCCTTATTTGCTGCCGAATCAGATATTCCCAAACATAAATTGTACTATGCGACAATGTTGTACTTCAGTGATAATGCCAAAACAGAAATGAGTTATTCATATGACACTTCATGGGCTCATCCATTATCAGATTCTCTATCTATATGTCAAGTTTTATTTAGAAATTTTTTCACTTCAAGGCTGAGATCCTGGAGAGGTGCAAGACCATGAGATAACCTTGCTTTTAAAAGGCCTGTCAAAAAGATTAGAATTTGAGTAAGCTCCAGTGGGACTTACCACAACAGGAGCAGGAAGAGGAAAACTGTTTCTTTGGAAGATCCAATCTTCGTACAACTCATGGAGCTTGGTGAGGTAGTCCAAGGAGATTCCTTTCTCTTCTCGTCTGTGTCTCATCTGGATCCGTTCATAGCATTGCTCTGGACATGTCCTCAAATACACTGTACAGTAGAGATAACAGTAATCTCACCCGTCATCATCATCATCATTATTATCATTGATATTATCATCATTGTTATTAATATTATCATTGTTATTATCACCAATATTACTATAATCAACATCATCATCTTTTTAATTACCATTACTTTTTTATTCTTATAATCTTAATTATTATAATTATTATTTTAACTATTATCATTATAATGATTGTTATTATTACTATTAAAATTACCACCATCATTATTGTCATCATAAATATTATAATTATAAGGATCATGATTATGATTATTATTACCATTACTTTTATTATTTTATCACCACAGTACAAGGACTAAATTGACATGGATTACAAAGTAAAATAAATACATACAAGATGAAATAAGCAGATACCTATTCTGATCACATGAATAATTATAAAATATACACATAGCTATGTTAAGTTATGGGTGCTTGATTTCATTTGGGTAGATGCTACTAAAAACAATGAGACACCATATAATAACGGCCAAGTTAAACAGGATAACAGTGAACACATTTAAAGATATTGGCTTGAAAACAGTGCTGCTGAGGATGACATGCATTCATTTGGCTAAATAAATCAGCCTTTCTTCATAAGATTGGTAATACTATCAATTTTACATTTAGTGTTACACCAAATGCTTTGTATATAAAAAAAAATGGAGAAAAACATAAACATAAATCTCATAAAAAAGCAAAAGGCAAAAAAGAAACAGAAAAGAGAAAAACAGCCAGTCCCAACATGAAAAGGAATGAACGTTTAAATGCAGCATCCTCAACCCATTCAATACAGGAACTGGGGGGGGGGGGGGGGAGTTCCTGCATTAACCCCTTCCATGCCACCAGATTTAAAAATGAACTTTCAAGAATTAAACATTAACTTTCAATGAGATTTTTCTTGAGCAAACTGGGCAAAGATATATTGCATAGGAATAAGCATTATATTGAAGGCACAGGTTTCTGTACGAGGAAGAAATTTCAAGCCATTCTCAGCCTCAACAAAATGTTCAACACTCAAATTTTTGGGCGGGATTTGCCGCCCACGGCATGGTAGGGGTTAAGCCTAGATGGGAATGATGGGAGTTCAATAGTCAACGGGATAAGCTTACCAATTTGGTCCACATTGACATATGAAGTAGTAATAATCCAGTTGAACCATTCCGTAAGAACAGCATACTCAGCATCGGACATTAAACCACTGGTGGAAGAAAATCACCATGCAAATAAGGAAAATTTTATTTGACAGAAGAGGTATTTAATCAGGCCAGCATTTTAACTTCCATAATAATAAATGTTGGAATGTTCTATGAATTTCATCAATAGTTATTCTTTTATAAATATGTATCGTTTTACCATTGTGAGCACACATACATTTCAGCCTTCTGGCTGCAGCATGTGCATTTTATTTGTATTCTGTATTTTTCGAAATAAACCTTGAATAAAATTGAATTGTACTGTATTCTGAAAACCAAATTAATTTGGAACATACGTTAGTTCTTTACTTTGGCCATGTTCATATATATTTGTCAAGTGAGGCAAAAATAAATCCAACTTAGGATGATGTCTACATTAACAAACTTTATGGTGCAAAAAACCCCAGCTAAGTCAGTGTAAAAGATTACAGAAAATTCAAGGTTGAATTTATTAACTAAACAATCATGTTTACCCCCTTATGCTCTTTAATCAACCCTTTTGAATGTCTCAAGTTTTGGGGTGATTTTATGTCTTCTTACACTTTTTTGTGTGATTGGTCCCATTTCAACATAGCTGTAACGTATGGGGCCCCGTTTCATAAAACTTACAATCAATGGTAACTCCCATGGAAACCTTGATTTTGATTAGCTGTTGAGTGATGTTACCATGGTAGCTACCATTGATAGCAGAGTTTCCATTAATGGTAAGTTTTATGCAACGGGGGCCCACATCATCATGAACAACAGCTGTCAGTCTCATAACAGCTTCAAATCCGGGGAGCGTTTCATCAAGCGTTTTGTCAGTGACTTTTACTGACGAATTTGCTCTCAGCCAATCAGATGCAAGGATTTCAGTAGTTTATAACAGTTGTAGGTAAAAATCAATGACAAAATGTTTGGTGAAACGCTCCCCTGATTCTGAAAGGAGTTGTATGACACATGCTCCAGCGACAATTGCTCCGCAGTAAAATCCTAAACTTGCTGAATTCTTAACTTCAACTAAACACTAGACACTACACTAACCCCAACCCTACAACTAACCTTAAAGGGATACGCCACCGGGCGGCCGTGGGGAAAGTCAGGATTGCATGAGCCCCATTCACTCGTACACAAAGTTTGTGCGTCAAACGCGTCCATTGGACTAAGTGGGATTATATTTCAACTGCACGAAGCCGACCGAATCTCGCACGAGAGCTCGAGCTCAGGCGGAGCGTGCATGTTTGTGCAACGACCAGTCTATCCGAGGTTTGCGCCCCGCGGGGCAACGGCATGACCAGGTAACGATCACGGTGCCCTCTCGCGGCATTAAAACGTCCACAATCTGTGGTTGAGTATCCCTTTAAACCCCATATCTTTGGCAACATAAAGCCCTGAGAAAAAGGTTGTAAGACCATATATGTTGGAACACCACTGACAGATTTACTCTACCTTCTGCGGAGGTTTTCTACAAAGCAGTACTTGGCGCTGAAGATGGATCGTTCCATCATCTTGAAGGGGTGTGTGTGGGGTGTCTGGTGTGAGGTTAACATGGTCAGCTGTACATAAGACTGGAAGGCAAAACTCCATCTGTCCGGGTTTGCATATAATAAACCCTGTCAAAGATAAGGATGAGATATTACAACATGAACACATCATTTTTTTAAACAGACACATCGGCTCATATTAATAAAAGCAGACAAAGTATAGCTGGTGTAACTCAGCCCACTTAATCATGGAGCACTAAGTGTCAAGCTCTATATTCTGTACAAATTACTGTAATTCTGTAGCAGGATAAATCAAAAAGTCATGAAATGTAAATGAAAAATTTATTTCATCATGATATGATTTTTGTATGTTCATTTAGTCACAGAATGGTAAACTGTTATGGGGAAAAGGGTTGTCAAGTAGCATTTTATAACTCAGTGGACTGAGATGAACCAAGTCTGTAAACATGGAATATTTCGCAGAGTGGGAATTTTCGCGCATTGGCAACTCTGAGGCGTCACTTGCGAGCTCCTCTGCCATTTGCCCTATTACCTCAAAAAATTCCATTTTTTTTTTTTCCATTTTATCTAAAGAAAATATTCAATTATACATGCACCTTAAAGATACAATCATTGCTCATATGTGTTTATGCAAAACTTTTATGAAATAAATTTATTCCTTCATCAAAACTTAGAAAATGAAAACTTATAAGATTTTTTGTTTACACTGAGCAATGAGAGAGAAAAAAAATATTCCAACATTATATTTACCCCAAAATTTTGTCAGATGGTAGATTAATAAATTAACTTTCTGAAAATACAAAAAAATACAATAAAAATTTCCACTCTAAACAACTTTTTTCAGCTGTTTACTCTAAAACGCCCATTGTGACCTATTGGTCGTTTTGTAGTGGAGGGTCACAATTAATATGAAGCACTGCAGAATAGAGAATTCAGTATCCAAGCTACATGTTATAATGAAACCACAATAGTCGGTTATAAAGGAAGGCTACTTTGGGTACCAAAACCAAACAACTTATACTTTAGCAAAAGGGCAGCCTTAACTGGCCTACAAATGCAGCCAGTGAGAAGGGACACACAGCAAAATTTTGTGCAGCCTCTAGGTAACTTGAGGCCTGTATATCTTTCAGAACAAGCTTTTTTTCAGTCACTGCATTACTTACCAGCATATTGTGACCTTTGACATTTCTCCATGCATCAACAGGTTCAGGAATGACTTGGACATCACCGGTCTGTGATGAGAAGTGGTCCAAAAGCATCGTCTTGCCGCTCCCAATATTGCCTTCAATACATATCTGGATTGGCATTTAGAAAATTAGCATGAGATTAGCAAAAGAAACAAAACAATACCAATAATTCTTAATTTTGAAGTACATTAATGTGGAGAGATCATTACCATCATTTGCAAAAGTTTAAGACCACTATTCCAAAATGCAATAAGTCAAAGAAAGAAACAAATTTAAAAACTTATTTTTCAGACATACAATTATTTTCATGGCATAACCTATGTATCATACTTGAATTATAGGCTGATATCATTACTCTTGTGCTACTGATCACTGTAGTAAACATGTTATGTAATCATTCAATGAGACAAAAGAAAGTATTCCAAATTATTGAAATACCCACAAATCCAGAGGTGGTTTTTAAACTTTTGCAAATGATGGTATGTGGAGTACAAATCAGTCAACATATTTTTAATATTCATAAGTACAAACGAGGGTCAGATTTTGTAGTATGCCGAAAGGGCGAAAGGGCAAAAATGCTGGCACAAGTGACTAAACCAGTGACATTCTAATTGCGCTGAAGTTATTATCATTTTTTTTTTGGGGGGGAGGGGGGAGTAGGTTGCCTTTTTTAACGCATGACTGCCTTCTGAAATGCTTTTCATATGTTAAACCGGTGTCAATTTGAAGGCTGATGTCTACCCTTCAATTTGATACCACATTGTGACAGTGCCACAAATCTGATGAAAAATGAAACGTGGGTGATTTTGAAAAAACAATTCTGAATACAGGTGTACCCAAATTTTTGGAGGGCAGTGTATATTATACAACCATCAAATGTGGTTGGTAAAGTATGTGACAAATAGCCACAACGATAAGTGCCATTTAAAAAAAAAAATCTGATTTTCATCATACCGTCATCTTCTTGCTCTCCTTCTGTTGGTCAAAGGAAATAGAACTCGGAGAAGACATGCTTCGTTGCCATGTGGCTATGTGCGGTGTAGCTGCTGGTGACAGTATCCTACAGGACTTGAAGAGCAAGCTCAAGTGTTGAGGGGAGAAGGCTAATCTTCTTAAGGCCAATTTCATATGACCACTCATTGTATGGGCTTCTAGAGCAAAGAACAAAATGTATTTTTTTCTGAGTGACATCAATATTTGTCCTCATATCACCATTCAGTTTAACTTTATCTAAGCATAATTTACAGATTTATGCAGTGGTCTATAAACAGATCTAGATCTAAATCTATGCATGATCCCATGGAGAGGAATACATACATTTATACATGTAGACAGGGGCCTGGGAGTTGGGGGTGCGGGGGTGCTGCAACACCCCCTGGAAAAAAATCAGGATGCTGGGGGTGCTGTAGCTAAAAAGTAGTTAAAAAGAGACCCTAAAACGCTGAGGACCTTTTTTTTTGCTTGTCAGAGATTTTTGGACTTAAAAGGAGAGGCTTTTGCTAAACAGTCGGGTAACGTCGCGTCGCGTTGGTAGAAATTTTCGAACATTTTTCAGGAATTTTATGTATGGTATCTTTCAAAGGGCTTTTGCTAAACAGTCGGGTAACGTCGCGTCGCGTTGGTAGAAATTTTCGAACATTTTTCAGGAATTTTATGTATGGTATCTTTTTTTTTAGCAGCAAAAGAAAAAAGAAAAAAGAAAGAAAAGGAGAGGGGAAAAAAAGATGACCTGATGGCAGCATGAATTAATTATTTGATTTCTTATGCCATGAATAAATCGATTGTTGGATTAATTAATTAATTATTCAATTAATCACTGTTTTATTGAACTATGGATTGAAAAAACAGAGATGTTTAATAATTTTAATAATTTTAGTTGTGTTTACGTTTTCCGGATTCGTGGAATGGCCTGAGCTGCGCATGGCCTAGCCTAGCCTAGCCTAGCCTAGTTTGCAGGCACAAACCCTGGTCAGTCGTAAAAGAGTGCCTGCACTGTAAGACTACTATATGCCATGTACTATTGCTGCTCCTTCCGACCAGAAGGTAGCTGAATTAGGCTTCTGTCAAGACACAATGATTTTCTGATAAAGTGTCAAATTAGGGTCTGTGCTTGCACACTAGGCCTAGCCTGCCTATACACGTACGGTACGCGTAGGATAGGCATGCTCTGGTCTACGCTGCATATCTTTTCATGCGTAAAGTGCTTTGCACTGTGTCACGATCATCGTCATCATCATCATCAGACATCATCCGTGAAAGTACAGGCCACCGGGATGGTGTATCATCGTACGATGGCTTCAAGTTCAAGCTCAGCCTCAGGGTCAGGGGAAGATGGTGACAGGTACACTGTAAGCATTATATTAGTCTGTTAGTAGCTTCAATTAATTTAATCTAGTTTTGTTACCTTTACTTACGTCTACTGACTACCATCGATCGACATCTTCAAGACACGAGTCAAAGATGTCGGCATACATTAACCCATATGAGAACAATTTGTATATAGTGTAGATGCGTTCGTTTTGGGAATTATTATTTTTTTAAAATTATTTTCTGCTTCCCATCTTTACTTACTTTCCTTAAAACATTCTTTACTTTTATCCTATCATTTTGTTTTCCTTTCATCTTTTCTTTCGTTATGTTATTCCTTTATTCAAATTATCATCTTCTCTTCTATCTTTCCTTATGTTACTCTTAATATCTTTATCCTTCTATCATTTATGTCTCTATCTTTCTTTATGTTATTCTTTGTTTTTATCCACTTATTTTTACTTTCCAACTTTCCTTTTGTTGTATTCTTTGTTTCCTTTCATCATATTTTCTTCCATCCTTCCTACCCTTCTATTCTCTCTTTATAGTTCATGTTTTTCTTTGCATTAGCCTTGTATTGTTTTCTTTATTCCCTTGTTTGTCGTTTTTAGCCTGAAAACGGGAAAAATCATACTGAGATGGACTCTTTTTCAATTTGTCCCCTTGAAGACACCTTCCTGAAAAATGTTCGAAAATTTCTACCAACGCGACGCGACGTTACCCGATTGTTTAGCAAAAGCCAAAGGAGACACTAAAATGCTGAGGACCTTTTTTTTTGCTCACAGCACCCCCAGTAACAAAATCGTTCCCAGGCTCCTGCATGTAGATCTACAAGTGTACGATTTGAGCTGACCCAGATGTCAGCATGGATATTGACAGGAAAAATAAAGGAGATTGGATCTTAATTTTAGTTTATTTTTCCTAGAATTCCTTGATATCCATGTCAAGTAAAAAATGTTTGTTTGCTATGCAAACTCCTCACGAAGCTACAAGTTGTACTATGATGAGATTGTGCATATTCATAGACCTGAATGGTAATATCATACAAACATGTAAGGGTGTCTGATGGATTTTTCTCTCTCAGAAACTACACATTCAGATGATCTGGTTTTTAAGATCTTGTTGAAAATACTGTAAAAAATACATGTACCAAATTTCATGTCAATCCAACCATTTTCTTTATTTTTGAGTAATGCTCAAATGAATTTTTGGAAATTCTCAGCTAAAAGACTCCGGACCCATAGAGTACAAATGAAATGCCACAAAAACATCCTGCTGTAACACTTGAGTGCACACAAAGAGTGTGTGTGATTTGTGTGTAAATTTGCATAGGTCTCTGCGGAGCAATAGGGGTGGGTATTTTCAAATTAATACAAAGATATGATCTCACAGAATTTTTTTTCCAAAATTCCTGCAAAATTTAATTTAGAACATTCTGAAATACTCAACTTCTGACGGCCAAGTTTATAGCTGAAGATCTTGCAAAGAGATCACGACAAACATATTCCTTTTCAGTTTTTCTCAGAGTAGAGGTGGGTATTTTCGGCCGGGAGGAGATTTCGGCCTGTCCGTTGTATGCATGGTACAATCACTTGAGAATGCATAGCATTATTGCATATCACATACATGTATCAGACATACACACACACACACACAATACATACCAAAGTCACAGAGGAACTGCAGTACTTAGCAATGAAAAAAGTATTCATAAATATTGCACTTTTAGTGATGTAATCGGCGGCTCTGCTACCCTAATCTGGAAATTTGCGTATCTTACATGTGTTCGTAAGGAAAATGGTTTTAAAAATGTGAGCTGTATTTCAAGAAATTTCAGTTTTACATGGAGATCTTTCATGTGTTGCAAGCTCAAATGTGTTCAATTGCATGTTGCAGTCATCAATAGTTGGCGAGTGAGACGCACACGTGATATGTCTGCAAGTCTCAAGATGTCAGTTTCTGATTTTTATCAGCGGGTGAACGCTTCCCATTGACTTTGTACATGTTGCCGAAAAAACTCACCAGCTATGTCGAAAACTGCCTCTGACACCACAAAAATGAAAGAATACTGCCATGGCAAGAGAAAGGCCATACAATTTCCTATCCTATGATACCAAACTCATTTCAAACCGCCCATGGGATCACATTTTAAATTTAGTTTGAGTATAACTTACCCCTTAAAAAATGTGTCGATTCTACATGTATGTGCTGATTCTGCATAGAAACTGTTGATATATTTCAGACACCCTACTTATATGATATATGAATATATTCAGGATTCAGCACCAACACTCGTGAATTTGTGTATTTTGAATTGACACTATAAGATGGACATTTCTAAAAGCAGTAGTGTACTAGCAAATTATATTATATATCAGCAAAATATTATTTTCATCAAAATGATTGTCAAATACACTCTGCAAAGTTAGGATCTAGATCTAATTAGATGTTCTCTGTAGGTTTCCATGGTGAGCGAGTATTCACAATTGAAGGTTTTCGGTAACACCATGTGGGAGCCTCTGTGAAAAGGCTGTTGATATATTCTTTCGTGAAAAATAACCCACTATGTGTATATGGGGCATTTAGACTTCTCTGACCTGCTTCTCTGACTTGCTCAGAACTTTCCTGATCTTGATCACTCTTTCTTCCTTTTTCTTCTTTCCTCTTTCCATTTCACTTCCTAGTCTTGTGCAAGTGTCATTCCATTTCCATCTCTTTCCTTCCCTTTCAATTCTCCTAAATTCCTCCAAACGCCCCTTAACCATAATAGAGCCGGGTTATTTAGACCTATCTCACAGCCGGGGGGGGGGATTCCGCCCCCCCCCCCAAGATCTCGGAAACCGATTGACGAAAAGTGACGAAACTTGGCATGCATATAAAGTAACTCCTTATGAGTCTATATGTCAAATTTTGTAATGATACATTTATTACTTTTTTAATTATGTATGCGCATATGTAATTTTTAAACGATTCTTGGATTTCTTTGTTGTACATCGACTATTTTACTGGTATTAGATGTGAATACAATACAATTTACTTGTATATAGTTGCAAAATGCCAAAATCAATATTCTGCGAAACCAGAAAATTGAATATGCAAATTAGCATGCATATGTAATGTGCCGTACTAAGGAGATTGCATACAATATTTGTTCCAATGCAAGTTGATTATGAAATCTTTTTCAATTTCTTATTGAAATACTCTGAATACTGATTATGAAGTGGCTTTATAATCACAGATTGAAACTTCAAAATTTATGCAAATGAATTGAAGTTTATGCAAATTAGCTCATTACGTATTACCTTTCTGTGACCTTTGACCTCGGAATGACCTTGGAATGACTTTTCATTGACCTGTAATTATAACTAATTACATCATGATTTCTAGTTTTGTATCACTTTGATAATAATATACTGCTCAGCTACTGTAGATAACATAATGTAACTGTAGTTTCAAAAACAAAGGATTTCTGTGTAGAAAGCAATGGGAAAATATGTTTTTCTTGGCGCGCAGTGCGCTGTTATGTAACGCCACGTCGTAACGGTAAGTTCGATTTTCTTAAAAATGAAGTCAAATCGAGCGCAAAGCTTAAATGAAAAAAGTCATAAAATTTTGTCGCAAAAAATAAAAAAACGGCTGAGATATCGCGAAAAATGTAGAGAAGGGGGTGGATTCCGCCCCCCCCCCCCCCCCCGGGCCTTTTAGGGTTAAGTGGGTTATTTTATCACAAAAGAATATCAACAGCCTTTTCACAGAAGCTCCCACATGGTGTTACCGAAAACCTTCAATTGTGAATAGATCTAGATTATTTCAATTAAATCATGAATTCACAAACTCCTCCTCATGGACCTGGTGAGGTAAAACTTTTGTTTGGTATGAAAGTACACATTACCTTCAGATAAGCTTGTACATGTAACATAAGTATAAGACCACTCACACTTATGCTAGGTTATTGGAATAACAGATAGTAGACGAGGTACTGAGGACTCTAAATAATAACCTCGCATATGTGTGAGTAGCCGATCCGGGCTAACTCCACTCACACTTATATGAGGTTATTGTAGATAACCTTGCACTCTGTACCTTCATACCCTGAGCAATTGCCTCCTATAGCAAGTGTGTAATATCTAGCACATAATTATGTGTGCTGGAGAGGAGCAAGATCACCAACCAAAAACGGCCTGAAAATTTCACTTGATCAAAATGATAAAGATCCTATCAAAGAATCTGGCATGAAATTATATATTCTATCATCCTAAAATGTAAAAGGAAATATTTTCTCGAAATTTTGCTGAATATATTGGTGTTTTTACCTCTTCAACTAAGAGGTCGTGGCCGCTGACGAAATCGACACAGCCCCACATAGTAATGGTTCTGTGAGTGAGCTAACTCGGTCTTGCCCAGTGAGCCCAGAGAGTCGAGTTGATCGCAAATACATGTACATGTACTTGTGTTGAATTTCGCATTAATTAATTACACATTTTAAAACACTTAAATTAGAAATTATGTATAATGATTAGCAAAGCAGCAAATATTTCAAGTTGTAAAATTATACAAAACATCAAATTTAAGGCTAAAAAACAGTACGTGCGTAGCATGGACTTCAACTCTTGAAACATAGTCACAGCGCAGTGCCAAGTTAGCACTAGTGGCACTCGCACTTATGCGAACCTCACACTCTGTACCTTCGTACCGTGAGCAATTGCCTCCCATAGCAAGTGTGTGATATCTTGCACATATGTGTGCTGGACAGGAGCTAGATCACTGGCCAAAAACAGCCTGAAAATTTCACTTGATCAAAATGATAAAGATCCTATCGAAGTATTTTCTCATTATTTTGCTGATTATATTGATGTTTTTATCTCTTCAACTAAGAGGTCGTGACAGCCGCCAAAACTGACACAGCCCCAAATACATTTAGTAATGGTCCTGTGAGCCACACAACGAATACTCATATTGACCACTACGCGATTTGCATGCAAAAATAGTTGGTATTTTCTGTCGCATGTACTAAATGTATGGGCGGAAAATAAGATATTTTAAATACTTCCTTGCAAATTCAGCTCTTAAAAATCTCACTCCTACCTCAAATGGCTTTAGGAAGAACTTTTGACATTTCCAGCAAAATCCTAAGTCAAAATCATGTCCAAAACCAAAGAAATCCCCGCCAATTTTTTTGCGATTGCGTGTTGTTTTCATAACGCCGATGTTTTAGACTATAATTAAATATTGTCCACAACAAAGAAACTCGGGATCACAAGCACACATCGATCTCTACAATTGAGCACACAGAAAATCAGGACTTTCCCGTGTACGCGATAGGGACCAAAGTTTTAATGACAAAATTCTTTTGGGTAGATGTCAGCTCTCGCGGCGACCAGGAAATGTACACAATATTATAACTCTGATACCTCGTTTCACGAGAATCGACAGTAAATTACGGATGTCATTTTTGGAATTATCTTTTCCAACGTCGGCGAGTTGAATATATTGTATTTCTTGGATATGTTGGTGTCGGTTTTTGTAAATTAAAATTAAATGCCGATTTTGAGTGAATGTTGGTGACTTTTGTGCAATGGTGTTTGAAAAGGTTGAGGTGTACATTGTATGAGTGACTGCCTAGATTCTACAGTAACACACGAAGTATAGTCAATTAGTCATGTAGCTATGAGTGGTTAGTTTTACTTGAGCTTACTTTTAGTTTTACTCGATGCATTTTGGCATTCTCGTGAAATAAGCCACCCCGCATTCACTTTGTACATGCAGTTTATCATGTTTATTGCGTGTAATTGCCTATGAAGTATGATAGTATGAGGGTTCACAATCACATCCTCCATTGACTTTACACGGCTAGTGTGTGTACACACTCGATGACCGGTGGCTTATTTCACGAGAAGGCCCAGCATGCCCAGTGTCCAGAATTTACAACCCCCCCCCCTAGCCAGGATTGGCTTCGTGAATGTAAAAAAAAAAAAAAAATGGCTATACGCCTTCTACATCACGAAGCCAGGCGTTCTTACCCAGCAATCTAACTGCGCACGGGTTAGCAGGACTGGAAAATGCCCTGAAATATCACTTTTCTGATAACTCCCGCGACCGATAGCTCCTTCACCACAGCGTATCCTTCTAGGAAAACGTTTAGAATTAGAATGTCTTTTTGATCGTACGTATTTTTACCAAAAAATCAAAAAAAGATCGTAAGAAATTTCCGAAAACTCGCCAGTGTTTGTGTGTATCCATGCCTCCTCTTGTCATGCAGATAAAGCAATTCTAATTCTAAACGTTTTCCTAGGAGGATACTGAAGGAGCTATCGGTCGCGGGAGTTATCAGAAAAGTGATATTTCAGGGCATTTTCCAGTCCTGCTAACCCGTGCGCAGTTAGATTGCTGGGTAAGAACGCCTGGCTTTGTGATGTAAGGCGTATAGCCATTTTTTTTTTTTTTTTAAATTACATTCACGTGGCCAATCCTGGCTACCCCCCCCCCCCCCCCCCCAATCCTGCTCTGCTGTGCCTGTGACTTTTTCGTGTTCACGAGTGTCCCAGGCATCGTTTCATCAAACCGTCATAAGTACAACTTAGTTCGCCGACATCCCATTGAAGCACATGTTAATTTTAATACACGCGTTTCAATGGGATGTCGGCGAACATGTACTTTGATGAAACGCTGCCCTGGTGCCGAGTTATATTAGCCCGACCCCGTGTGAGTGGCCTACGCCAGGAAGGCTAGGCTAGGCCTAGGACGGCGCGGGCGCGGCCGCCGCGGAGCTCCCTGCCACCCCATGGCCCTGGCCGAGCTTTAGGCGGCTAGCTATGCCAATGCAATGCCAATGAAGCACGCGAGCTCCACTGACATGACTGCAATAATCAGATAATGATGTATAAACTTCAATAGATTTCCTTCAAAAATCATCATTTACTTGGTAATCAGAGAGCCGATAATTTCTCACCTTTATGGCATGCACATGGATATCAGTAGGCCTTTATGAAACCCTGAGTATGCACAGCCTTTTCATTCAGTTTTTGTTGTCATTACTATCACCGCATTTCGCAAACAAGATGCAATCGAAAAACTCAAGCAGAAACATACACGTTCGTGATTATGACAAGCCAAAGCGGAAAATGTGTTTGCGATTTTGGTTGTGTATGTATGATGGGGTGACCATATTTCGCGCACATTCAAATTTTTATTAGAAATGTGATATTCGATACTTGATTTCTCATATTCTACAATAATTTATTTATAAAGTTTTATACCAAACGGAAAGCAAAATTCTGGACTAAAACTTGATTCAACAAGAACATTAATCGACGAAGAATTTCGGAAATATCGCGATCTCAAAACCCAGTGTCGGATCGCAAAACACTGAAGAAAAAAAAAAGGGCATAAAAACCACGAGACCTAAGTTCGCGCACGTAAATTAACCTCTAAGTTATCCAACGTAGCAGTCCAGCAAAGGGAAGATAATTGCATCATTTGTAAGACAAAATATCATACAATCATTTGGTATCACGTTTTACCTACAACTTTGATGACATCTTCTATCAAAATGAGGATTTTTGGACCGTTGTCGGTAACTTCATATTTTTCGGAAACTGACGCAAAAAGTAGCAAAATTGCCGATATTTTGTCAATATCTTCATAATTTCTCACCCAACTTAAAAGAAAATATAGTCCATATGTAATTTTAGCTTCCTCTATCTAATAGCGCTATCAGATTTTCGAAATCTTTTGTAGTTTTTTAGATATTGCCCTGTGCGCGAACTTAGGTCATGCGCGAAATATGGTCACACCACCATTGGTTTGGTATGCCATGCTAATTAATATAGCATATGTGTGATAATAAGGATCTAAATTTATACAAGTGTGTATTTTACAGAAAAGGACTTTCTTGACAGTCGTAGTTTGCTGTAATCTTCTTTTTATTTGAGACGGCCATCTCAGATGCAAGTAAAGGCTGGGTCTAAGTACCGATAGGCTCCCTATTTTCTTTTATAAGCGGGTCATTCCTTGTCAAATCACCCGTAAAAAATCTAACTCTAAAAGGGCCGGGGGTGGAATTCACCGAAAAAGTTGTTCATTAAATAAAAAGGCTTCAAAATTGGTCACATATAGGATTAGACCCCTCCCCCAGGACGGCGATCAATAATGCCTGGCGCCTCCCCCCCCCCCCCCTATTGGGTTATTAATGAATGAACTACAATACTTGGAATCCAGTTTGCAAACATTATTTGTTGCTATGTCTAGGTACGGTATCTGCCGGGGTTGGAACATGATCCGCTGGCAGATAGTGTTCTTGGCCGTTTTCAGAACGGTATCTGCCGATCCCCGTATCTAGCTGCCGCTACACCGGCCGCGAGCTTTCACGACTTTGACCAACGGGTAGCCTGGCCTAAAAAAACGTCAAAACGCGGCCAAAATGATAATTTCTCCATGTGTATTTGTACATAATGCAGGATTTTCAATTCGCGAATAAGTAAATAATCAGTTAGTGATAATTAAAAAACCGTTTGAGATATAGATATGAAACTTTACAGGGTTATTCTTTATCTGTGTGTCAAGTTGCAAAACTCTTCATCACTCAACGGCCGAGATCCGGGGGGGGGGGGGTGCATTCCATACGGGGCCCAGCCCCCCCCCCCCCCCCCCCGGCTGACAGAGCGCCAAAATCGAACCCGGCCTTTAATTTTATGGTTATATGGTTAAACCCTTCCCATAACATGGGCCGCGGAACCGGGGAACCAGACTTGACATCTCAGTCAAATTTCGATTTCATTTATATACCTATACTAGACCCTGTAGCAGTACAGTGGCGGCACCAAGGGGGGGGGGGGGGGGGGGGGGGGGCTGCACAGTGAAACAAATAACAGGGTGGAATGATTTTTGGTCCGCCCTTGCCCCCCCCCCCACTTTAAAAATCCTGGTGCCGCCACTGCCCTGTAGACCCCACCATAGTTTATTATTGAATGTTACCCCCAAGCAGTGGTCTTATGGGTAACTGGAGCACTGGAGGGTAATCATGATTAAAGGTCTGTTCTCAGGGCTGGCGAGGAGATGATAATCCAGGAGTACACTGTAAAAAATTGCTGTATTAGGAACAGTAAATTACTGTATTTTTCACGGTATTGTACTGTTTATTCTACAGTTAAACTGTAAAAAGCAGTATATAACTGTAAAAAAAATATTTAACTGTAAATGATACAGTATTTTACTGTGCAGCCGGGTTGCCAGTAATTTACTGTACTTCCTACAAGTAATTTTTTACGGTGTAGCGGGGGCACAGGGGGCTTACAGTCCCCCTTCACTCCATAAAGTCACTCCCGACGGACTATGCCCCCCCCCCCCCCCATCCCTGTTCAACAAGTCCAGCTCCAGTGTGGGCCAGTGTGATCCAGCTCGAGTGTGGGCCAGTATCGTCCGGATCTGATGAATTTATGATCCATATGATCGCATAGCCTATAAAAAATGCTCAAAGAATAGAAAACAATAATAACAGATATAATATTTATAGTTGCATCGATATACAATACTAGGACGGTGCAGGACTGATCAAGTTTGTCAATATGATCACAACTTTCTAACGTCAATGCAGAAATCTCTTCAAATAAGATCACACAAGGGTTAACCTTTCCTGAAAGTTTCAAACGTAAAAGGCCGATCCTTTAAAGGGGGGGGGGGGGGGGATACCCCTATACCGTGACGCCAGTCACCCAATGCCTCCTTTAGAGTACCTTTAGAGCGACATGGACGTCTGACTTTTTGGGAAACAAAATGGCGTTTGAATTCTTTCTAGTGAGTACACCCAGGTGCTCATCCGAATTGAACAGAAATGTTGCATAGCAGGGGAAACAAAATGGCGTTCAAATCATGAGTTGTCGCTACTCTCTTTATGTAGGTATTCTAGCCTCCTTTAGTGTCCCTGTATTAAAGAGTTGCGACATGGACCTCCCACTTTTCTGGAAACAAAATGGCGTTCGAATTCTTTCTATTGAGAACACCCAGGTGCTCATCGGAATTGAATAGAAATGTTATGTAATAGTGGAAACAAAATGGCGTTCAAATCCCCCGTTTCCTAACTCTCTAATACAGGGACACTAGCCTCCTTGCCAATAATGTGCCCTCTACCGCTACCGCTTTGATCAAAAACCCGACCCTTGAACCTGTTAATAATTCATACTACAATCGTACGTTTATGCGACGGGGCCATGATCTATAAGGACGTGTACATACGTTGTCAACTTGATGATCAGTACATGTGTTTTGTTAACTTTCAAACTTCACTATAGACAATAATGTCACAGGTTCAGCAATACGATTATATAGTTGTGGGATGTGGGGGTATAGGAAGTGCAACTGTTTATTGGTTAGCCAAGAGAGCAGGGAAACGTGAGTATAATGAAATATTATATTTCATGTATATAACCTTGATAATAATTATATGTATGTTGAGGTTTGAGCAAACTGTAGCATGTTCTTATTATTATATTAAACTATGTATTACTATAGTACGAGTCTGTTAGTAGGGTGGGCAGATCGAGACCTCTCCAATGTCACTCTCTATGCCTGAGAAGCAGGAATGTGAGACGTTCAACTTCTCTACTCTAATTTAATTTAATATCCAGACAAGACATAAAAGTATATAATATGCAGTGAAGCTTATGTTCAATTCTACCGATCACAGAATCCACTTATTTCTCAATACTGATGTCAACAATTGTGGATGCTTTGTACATTTACTACATGAATATGTAAATATGCAACTATGCATTTGTATTTTATACACATTCTGTTAATCTTCTCTCTCTCTCTCTCTCTCTCTTTCTCTTTCCCTCTCCCTCCCTGCCTAGCTATCATTTTGTTACATTCCTACCATTACTATATTAACTGTTTTAGATTTGTATTTTATATACATGTACTCGTGCGATTGTAACAGAACATGCAATTCAGCCACCAGGCTGCAAAATGTATCTGCTATTGTGTACATAATAAACCAATAAATAAATAAATAACATCAGCCGAGAAGCGTTTTTAAAAGTTGGGGGGGGGGGGGGGGGGTTGAGCACAAGAACAAGCATATTGTTTTTTACTACATAATTATGTGTCTAAAAAAACTGTGTCTACCAAAAAAAGGGGGGTTGGTGCCCCCCCCCCCCCCCCCTCGGAGGTCGAAGGGACCGCATGCGTGTTCCCAAAATCTCCGGTAAAGGGGTACTTTTTGGGCGACACAATCCGGCCCGTGAATTGTAAAAAAAGGGGGTGTTTTTTATCTTTCACCCGGAGATTTCATTTAAAAAGGGGGTGTTTTTCTTTCTCTCTCTCTCTTCGACACCTGAGAAATTAAAAAAGGGGGGGGGGGGGCGGGGGGTTATGGAATATCTTGAAAAGTTGATCAAATCCCAGGATCAAATTCCTGAAATTCCTGCTAGTTTTGATAGCTCATTTTTGGGAGGGGGGTTGGTGTCTGTCCTGAGGGGGGTACATTGAGCAGTGTTCTGAATTTAGGGGGGGGGGGGGGTCTCCAAGGCAGGAAAAGCCCGCGCAAAGGAAAAGGAAAAGCCCGTGCCGGCGATAGGGGGTTCAGAAATTTTGGCAGCCCTGAGATAGGGGGGTGCTTTCAAAGGGAGGGAACAAGCATACGCTTACCCTAAATAATACTGAGTGGGGGCCGGGGCTGCAGCGCCCCATGCCCCGGAATCCCCGTTCCTCGGCACATGTTGAATCTAATATTTAATATGTACGAGTTCAGTCAACAGCGCATGTAGCCTCTGTTTCCACAAAATAAATATGATTGACCCTCTTAAATAGACGGATTCGGGGCAAGATGGTCGCCCCTTATTGTTATAAATGGAAAAAGCCTTCTTAGGGGTACACAAACTGTGCACTTTGCCACCTGGGACATGGGGGGGGGGGGGGGGGGTGAGGAGATTCCTGTGGTTAAATGATAACCGAGGAAATTATTCTTGGAATGTTTTATGGTGCTTCTTCCCCTCCCCTTTCATTTTATGGAGGAAAATACTGTCGGGGAAAAAAAAATTACCTCGTCCAGACAATTCTGGATCTGTCCCTGTGATATCAGTTCTTCTTCTTTCGTGTCCATCATCTCCTGGACTAAGTCATATGTTTGGGCATTGCAGGCTCTTGCACAGTCGAGACCCTTCTCATTAGCAGTTACCAGATCTTCCAGGCTGCATTCGCTTTCAAGGAGTGGGCATCTCAGCAGGTGCTGCATGGTCTGCTCTGAGGTCCCGCATTCGCAGGTTGTATCTGCTGTAACAGCATAGCCTCATTTACTCATGTTGGTTTTGCTGCGGCCCATGCCCGTGCGGAGTCTGTTGAGGGACTTCCACAGCTTCCATCGAGATTTATGTCCAGGTGGTAACTGTTCATTAGTTGGGATTGGCAGCTTTGATAGGTGTTGCTTTGCAGTTCGTTGTTCGTCCCATAATACTAGCCTTGTTGTTTGAGGGGGCTGTGATAGTGGCTGGACTGCATGAAGGAAGCTCTTCCTTGATTTCAGGCGGCTAGGGGCTGGTTGGTGGTTATGACAGGGATGGCGAGTGTCATCAGCTTGTCTTCTGCGTTCAGTTCTGCTGGCTACTGATCTCCGGACGCCAGGCGGAGCGATGCCAGCCAGGACATAGAGACTGTCTACATTTGTAGGTCTCAGGCACCCAGTGATGCATCTGCAACTGTCGTTAAGGGAGACGTCGACCTTCTTTGCGTGGGGTGATCTTTCCCACACGGGACAGGCATACTCGGCAGCTGAATAGCAGAGAGCGAGGGCAGTATTTCGCAGGGTGAGAGAATTGGCACCCCATGACGAATTTGCGAGTTTATGGAGGAGATTGTTCCTTGTTCTCACTTTTCCTTTCACTTTTTCAATGTGTTGTTTGTAGGAGAGTGTTCGGTCCAGGGTGACTCCAAGGTACACAGGGAAATCACAGTGTTTGAGGACAACACCATTCCATGTTAAGGACAGCTTCCTATCAACTTCACTATTGCGTAGGTGGAACAGGCTAACCTGGGTCTTTGCTGGGTTAGCTTTCAGTTGGTTATCCTTGTAGTACTTTGTTAGATTCTGCAGAGCTGTCAACAGAGTAGCTTCTATGTCATTTATGTTGTTATTCTGAGCTGCTATGCCAAGGTCATCAGCGTAGATGAAGCTCCTTGTTCCGGGTGATACTGGCTGGTCGTTGGTGTAGATGTTGAACAGCACTGGGGCCAGGACGCTACCCTGGGGAAGGCCATTCCGTTGTTTCCTCCACCTGCTTCGTTTGCCGTTCAGCTCGACATAGAAGCGTCTGTTTTCCAGAAGCAGTTGGATCAGCTTTGTCAGATGGGGGTCTTTCGTCATGTCATGCAGTTTGCTGAGGAGTCGTCGATGGTTGACAGTGTCGTACGCAGGTGTCAGGTCAACAAACACAATACCTGTTGGTTCATTCTTCTCATAACAGTCAGGGTACCTCTATACTATAACAGCAAGATCATTAATATAGCATTTCTATTGCTATTTTCAGGTTCTGTAGTCCAGTATACTTGTGTCTCATTGTATACCAGAAGCAAAGCTGAGGAATGATCTTTTATCTGCACTTTAATAATAAAAGGCATTTTTCAGTTCAGTTCAGTTCAGTTCAGTTTTATTTTTCATGTGTCCAAAACATTACAATATAACATCACAGCAATATACAACAACTGAAATAAGTTGGCAATAAATATAAAGTACATGTATACGAAACCTGGCATGATTATACAAGAGATAAGAAGAAAACATGAGAAATGAGGAACTAAAAAAAGCAGAGCTTGTTAAACATAGTCCCTCGATGATTAAGTACACTTTGAAAGTTATAAAATCAGAATGAATTAGTACATCCAAAATATGGAGTATTGCACATTGCCTTGAAAAAATATATAGAAATAAAAATATCAAATAGAAAAAAAAAAAAGCTACTAAAAGAAGGAAAATGAAGAAAGTGCGAAAAATCGGAAAGAAGGAGAGAGTATAAGAGAAGAAAGAAGGAAGAGAGGAGAATACAAAATGCATTGATAAAGACAGACACTATGAACATGGCAAACAAAGAAACGGACAAAATATACAGCTCCTCATTGTACCTTCCACACTGGTTCTGGTAGACAAAAGAACATCCCTTCATTGCTATTATGTAAAAATATGTAGAACAGGTGTCACATGCATATTCACCAGTTCTACTTATTTTACATAATAGCAATGAAGGGATGTTCTTTTGTCTATCAGAACAATTGTGGAGGGTACAATGAGGAGCTGTATATTTTGTCCGCTCTCTTTCGTCATCGTGTTCATAGTGAGAGGGTTTCACGTGTCACACTATTCAAGTTGGATAGTGGATTATTAGAACGTGTACTTGATTAATAGGAAGCAGACGGAAATTGGGTTGAGATCGTAGGAAAAAATCAAGTGTATGATATTAAAATCAATTGTTGTAAATGTTTTTTGAAGGGGGAAGCCTAGGAAGCAATTTAAGAGATGGGTCAATTTCGTTCCTGTACTTGGGTCCAGTAAAAACTACAGCTCAGTTTTCTGAGATGTCTGTAAAAGCGGGGAATGAAACTGGTTTGATTGTCTTGTGGGATACGAGTGTTTTTCAATAGACCAGTTTACTAATTTTATGCATACTTTGTGAACAAAGGTTTCTCCTGACGACTCAAAATCTTGCCAGACATAGCAACCACTAATGTATGCAAAATTGATTCCATCCATAAAGATACCATTATGCATAATAGGTGCACTAAATAGTTGGTAACTAAGGATTCTGGAGAGAAACATCCATAAATTTAAATACATTAGTAAACAGGTCTATTCTTGTAAAATGGAAATGAGAGGGGAGGGCAAGGTATTCTGTGATAACTGAAACATGAAAATTCCTAACTGCCAATTATAGAGATCATCTATTTTTAGAATTTTGCTATTGAAGAATAAAATATCAGTGTGAGAACGAAAGTGAACATTATGTATTATTCTTACAATTCGTTTTTGCAAAATTAATATTCTGTTATTGATAATCTTATAGAGGAGTTACCCCACGCTAAGATTCCATAAGTTAGGTAGGGATAGATAAGTGTAAAGGGATAATAATATTTGAGATGGAAAGATATGTTTTAATTTGTTAATCACGCCAATATTTTTTGATACCAGTCTACACAAAATAGTCAATAAGAAATTTTCAAGATAGTCTATTATCAATTAAAATCCCAAGAAACTTAGTATGTTGAACCCTTTGAAGATCCTTTCCATTATAATGTACAGCGTCTGGAAGAGAATCAATAGAATAACTAAATATCATATAATGTGTTTTATTAATATTTAAGGATAATTTGCTCTTATCCAATCTTGTAAACTAATTCAGAATTTATTCTATTGAGAGTTTGAGGATTACGTTCCGATAGGAAAATATTTGAGTCGTCGGCAATAGTATATAAATGATAAGATATCGGACGATCTTTTAAAATCATTAATGTATAAAATAAAAAGGAGCGGACCTAAAAGAGAACCCTGCGGAACACCGCATTTAATGCTTTTAGTTGAAGATTTGATATTGTTTTACATGTTAATTGCTTTCTTAAGGTAGCTCCTGAACCACTCCAAGGCCCTCCCTCTAATATACCGTAATGGGAAAGTTGTACAACAGAATTTCGTGATCACCGGTGTCGAAGGACTTGGAGAAGTCCATGAACAAACCTATTGTATAAGAATGATTGTCAATAGCACGAATAATCTGATCAATAAGAATTATCATAGCATGAACTGTTGCATGTTTTTTACGAAATCCAAATTGATCTGATAATATTTTAGAACAGGACTGGTTAAGAATTTAATCAAGCGAGAATAAAGTAGTTTTTCTAAGATTTTCGAAAATGAACTTAGCAAAGAAATCGGTCTGTAATTCCCTCGATCAAGTATGTCACCTTTCTTAAAAATTGGAACTACTTTTGCTACTTTCATTTTAAGAGGGACTGTTTCAGTGGACAATGATAAATTAAATATGTGTGTAAGTGGGATAATAATTTCTGTTATCGTATGTTTCAAGAAAAAATTAGTAATTTCATCATAGCCAGCGGCTTTTTTATCCTTTAAGTTATTAGTAATATTGATAATTTCTTCCGCCTGTATAGGGATTAGAAATACAGATTGTTAATTAGGTTGGTCTAAACTTAAATGAAACGGTCGATTTGATTGGTGTATGTCTTTGACAAGGTTGGGTCCAATGTCGACAAAAAAATCATTAATACTTTCAGCAATTTCATCTGGATCTTGCAAACATTGATTTCCTGATTTCTTGAATTTGAGTTTTTGAACTTTTCCGATTCAGTGAATCATTAATCAATTTCCATGTATTTTACTGTCATTTTTATGTTGGTTAAATTGTGGGGGAAAAATACTCTTTTGGCTGAACGTAAGAAAGAAGTCAAAGTAGTCTTATATTCTTTGTATACTTCCTTTCACATGTTTTAGTAGGCTTCGATTTGTATCTAAAAAATAATTTGGCAATTGGCACGCCAACTGAAGAACTATATAGCTATCAAGAATAATCCATACAAACGCGGAAAATACTGCGCTGGATCTATAAGCATAATTATAAACTCTGTGTTGATCAACACACTATTTTCTACCTCAACAATTCTATTCACATTTATTTATCCAACTGTAACCAAGAAGAGTTCCTGCTCAGCTCCATGCAAAGTAGTTCCTGTGATTTATGGATTATCTTCAGTTTCTGACAGCTAATTCTTCAGGCCTACATCAGTATAATAATTATGCTAAACTCAAAACTTGCAAACTGAAACTTGATATTAACACTTTCGATATCTATTTTAAAGAGAAATTTTCACTCTTAATATACTGTAATGATTTAACTTAGTCAAATTTTCAGTGCAACTGATTTTGCCTAGAAAAAAGGGGGATATATTTGTAGAGGCCATCCATCCCCCTCCCTCAAAAGTGGGAGGGGGTGTATACCCCATCCCTATAGGGATTTACGCTCATGATTGTATTGAACTTTTACTGATTAAAGGGGTACGCCACCAGACGGCCGTGGGAAAAGTCAGGATTGCGTACGCCCCATTCACTCGTACCACGCGTCCGACGTTGGACTACTGGGATTACATTTCGGACTGCAGGAAGCCGACAGAATCTCGCACGAGAGCTTGAGCTCAGGCGGAGCGTGCATGTTGCGCGGGGAAGTAAACAGTCTGTCCGAAGTTTGCGGCGTGCGGGGCAACGGCATGATCAGATATCACGGTGCCCTCACGTGGCATAAAATCGTCCACAAGCTGCGGTTGAGTATCCCTTTAATATGTAATACTTTCCTTCTGTTTAGGAGTGCTTGGTCTGGAACAATTCAAACTGGGTCACGACAATGGAGGCTCACAAGATCATTCAAGGGCTATGTAAGCTTATTTCATCATTTTCATAATAAAAGATAACAATAGAAAGAAAGATAGTAAGTGAGATAAGAGACAAGGTAAAGAGAGGAATTATTATATAGAGAGAGAGAGGGGGGAAGAGAGACTGAGTGAGAAGAAGAGAGAGAGAGAGAGACAGATAAGGGAGGAAGAGAGGGAGAGGGAGAGAGAGAGAGAGAGGGGGGGGGAGGGGAGAAGGGGAGGTGGAGAAAAAGGAATAAACGGATAAAATGATAGACAGAATGTAGGAGGTAGAGAAGTTAAGAGGGACGAGGGAGTTGATAGACATAGAGAAGGAGAGAAAATTGAATTCACTAAATTGTATAAACAAGTAGATAATTTATACTTGAATCAATTATTATTTTACTATCAAATTAACCAATGTTAATCATGACAGTCGACTGACTTACGACACCCCTGAATACATCGCCTTAGCAAGAGGGGCGTACGAGGCATGGGGAGAAATTGAGAGAGAGTCTGGGATCCAACTCGTCTACAAGACAGGTGGGGTAGATATCGCGATAAAGGGCACCCCAGGTCACGTGATCATGGAGAAGTTCGCCAAATCCATGGCAGCAAAAAATGTCGAGTGAGTAAATGATCGCTATATTGGTGGTCAAAGTAGGTCCATTTTTTCAATTTCAAATTAACATTTATTTTCTTCCATTGATTTAAAGACAAGAATATTCGGAGAGAGAACATGGGCATATAAGACGCATTTGGGATGGGGAGAGGTGCAGCTGCGCCCCTTCCTCTGAGTATTTCTAGAATTAATAAACGCAGTGGGCGGAGTGGAATTCTGTTTTTCGACCCAAAGGGGCACCTGAGAACATTGATTACCTTTGCACTGTAATTCCTTGTTTGTGATTTCTTGAGCGAAAGTTGGCTTTAAAATATTATGATAAACTTTTTATTGTTTATCAGATAATTTCGGAATTGTGCCCCCTCTTATAGAATATTGTATCCGTCCGTGAAATTTAATAGCAGGGGTTCTTAATAATTTTCTCAGGCGGGCCAGAAATTTTCGAAACTTATGTTGCGGGCCTCTGATAATTATAATTACACACCAATGGGCCATTCTTCCGCCTTCCTGCATGCTTAAAACACTATCATTTCTATAATACATAATTTTTAATCCTTGATGTAGTTATTATGTAACATTGTTTTTCAAACGATTTGGGGCCTATAAGGGGACAGTGACTAGATTATGATTGGCACTTTGATGCCAAGCGAGCTAACAAATGTTATGAGACTTTGATTCATTCCAGTAGTCAGTAATGGTGTATTATGCATATATTATTAAAATATGGAATTAAACGATCAGGTTTTGTTTTAATATTGATTCGATATTTTTGGCGTGCTGCATCAAGTCGTTTTGTGGGCCGCTATTCAAGAAGCAGCTATATAGATTATGATGGGCACTTTGATGCCAAGCGAGCTAACAAACATTATGAGACTTTGATTCATTCCAGTAGTCAGTAATGGTGTATTATGCATATATTACTAAAATATGGAATTAAACGATCAGGTTTTGTTTTAATATTGATTCGATATTTTTGGCGTGCTGCATCAAGTCGTTTTGTGGGCCGCTATTCAAGAAGCAGCTATATTGGGCCTCCTAAAGAGGGGGAGAGGGGGAGGGGTATATAGTGCTTGATAACCCTGCATCTGCTGTATAATACATGTAGGCACAAATTTGGGGGCTAGTTACTCTGGCTTAGTCGTATGCTGGATACGTTACTGCGTGTATGGTCCTATAATACTAAGGAGTTATTCCTTGCACGTGCTATTCTTTCACAATTATCTACGTCGTAACTATGTGATCAACATTATTCCGTTCAATCTCACTTGTTCCTATGATAACAAAGCTTTGAGAGATTTGAAGGCGAGAGCATAAAACAGAAGTTCCCCCAGTTCGCAGCCACCCCTCAATGGACCTGTCTCTACCAGAAAGATTCAGGACTAGTAGATGCTGCCATGGGTAACGCCGTCCACATCCAGCTAGCCCGCAAGCATGGGGCAACCATCATTGATGATGCAACTGTCCTGAAGATTATCAGGCAAAACAATCTTACAAAGGTATTTTAATTATAATTATTCTTCTTAACATTTTCGCCAGTGTTTGAAATATTTTTTTTTCTCTCCAGTAAACCCCGTTTCCATCGGTTACAGCTCAATAGACTGCCGGCCGACGAGACCTACAATGTTGACATTCTGACAGTGTTTACGAGACCGATATTATTTTGGTCTTGTGGGCCTACCGTCATTTAAAAAAAAAATTGTACCGTAGAACGGAGGCCCAGGAAACCAACAGCACACAAGTCCTTCTATACACTTTTTAACTCCCCGTTTCTATTTCTCTCAAGTCTCTCTTTCTCCCCCTCACTCTCTCCCTCTCCCTCTCTCTCTCTCTCTCCCTCTCTCTCTCTCTCTCTTTCTATTTGTATACCCTTTTTTTTACTTTGTGGGGAGGGGAGGTAAGTGCCCCCAATACTGCGTCTTTATAGAGAGAGAGGGGGAGGGAGGGAGGGAGAGAGAGAAATACGATATCAAAGACAGTTTAAGGTGCGGTGTGTAATGGAATTGGACATTGTGACAATTTTAATGATGAAAGGCAATTGCGTGATTTGGGTATTTGTTTCTTTATTATGTTTTATCAAAATCGCAGATTTGCACAAGTAAAGGTGATTTCCTGTGCAGGAAGGTGATAGTGACTGCTGGGGCCTGGATGAATGATGTTCTCTCTTCCACTGGGGTCAAAATACCACTTACTGTCACACAGGAACAGGTCACTTACTTTGGTACTCCTCATACGAAAGAGTTCACGAAAGATCGGTCAGTATATACGAACAAGCCTTATATTCTATTTTTATCCAAGTGGTTTTATACTTAATGATCGGTTCAAATCATAATAAAATACAATATAGATCAAAGGATTCATAATAGCGGCTGTACATTATTAATCTGCTTATAATTATGCTTTGAAAATATGGAAATATTTTGGCACAATTCATATTGTTCTCTTCTCAAGGTGTCCAGTCTTCATCTTACACACTGGCCAGAGAGGGGAGCCTTACTTCATGCCCCTCCATGGCAACACAGGCTTCAAGATCGGCCTAGACGCCGGGGGTCCCGCAGTCACTGCCCAAACCAGGAATTTTGTCCCTGATACGAAACGACAGGAGATAGAGAGGAACTATATTAAAGAGCTGTGCCCTAGGGTATTTTTTTTAATTTTTTTTATCAAGTATTGATTTTCAGGTACTGTGGCATTAATATAGTCAAAGGTATTTTGTCATTTTGTGTCCCATAATTATGATTGTAACCAAGTTTTATGAATCCATGAACGAACATTAAGACTTTATCCTTTTCCTTGACAAGTCAACAGGCCTGATATAGGCTAGCTGTCAAGTTAATGAGATAGTTAGGAATACTAAAGTTTATGCTTAAGTATGAAACGTATGTGACAAAACACATTACATTGGATTAGACATGCCCATATAAAAATTATATGTATGCATGTTTGATCATAGAATGCTGTTTCCGTGATGGGAGCTGTTTATCAGGGGGTTGTTGTAATAATTGTCCCATACAGACACCTCATTATTTTCATATATTTTTTTGCCCATGTAGGGTCTTGGACCAATCCTTTACACTAAGACGTGTCTCTATACAATGACACCTGATAGACACTTTGTGATCGACACCTGTAAGAAGACGGGTCATCCCGATGTCATATTCTGCTGTGGGGCTGGTCATGCATTCAAGTAAGTATGATTTTGGGAGCACCGTGGTATATTGGTGAAAGCTCTTGACTCTCAAACCAGAGGTCCCGGGTTCGATATCCAGTTGCTCGGTGTTTACATCATTGGACAAGGTGTTTTGCCCACAAATTTGTCCATGTGGAACCCAGATGTAATGGGTACCTGGCATTATATGGGGTAATGATGAGCCTACTGGGTAAGTGGAAATAGTTACTAACATGCCATGAGGGGCCTTAATTTTACAAGCATTGCTTTCACCAAGGTCTCCTCGTCTTTCTTTTCAACTATTTACAGTATAAGAATTTTGCATTGTTCATTTGTCGTGCCTACACTATATAAATTTCATGTTTTGTTATTTCACAATTGTACATGTACAATAATTTGAAAGACAAATAAACTTGAACTTGAACTTGAACTTGAATAAGACCCAATTTATCAAATAATTATTAATGAAGGCCAAACTATTTGAAATTCAAATGTGAGCTCTTTCAAACACGTCATTCTGTGGGCTAGACGGTTTTTAAGAGGTAACGCGGGGTTAATGGCTAAAAATGTCTCTTCTCCCTTCCTTATCCCCGCACTTGTTGTACCCTCTCAGAAACTTCTAGAAGCTATCATTATGTAATTCTGGATTGGGGCCTTAGAGTTATTAAGGACTTATAATCAGATTGCAAATGATTTCGAGTCGACCCTTTAACCAATAACTGTTCCCCATGGCTCTCTGTTAGTTCCACTTCTGTTTAATTTACACATCAACGATCTCCAAAACTCAGATACTGACTTACAGTCAATGCTTCTCTCCCGCTGCTTTTTGGATACTCTTCAGTGACATTATGTATAGATACATGCAGTACAGTGAACGTGCATGTAATTTCATAATTATACACTCACTTTCACATTCTGCCTATATACAGTCTCTGACTTACCTGTTCTCTTTAGATTTGCGTCAGTGCTAGGTAAAGTTCTCAGTCAGCTGGCCATAGACGAAAGGACAAACTTTGACATCTCTCGTTTCATGATGAGTAGACCAGCCATCAGTGATCCGAACCATCCCTCGTCCTTCGCGTTAGGCGTCGACGTTGAAGACAAAATCACGTCCAAACTCTAAGGCAGCTTTACATTAGTTGTGAAAATGTTCTTGTTCAAAATCAAACAATTTCTCTGATCTCCTTATTTTCAGTTCAAAGTTCAAAGAACTTTTAAAAAATGTCCTTTTCCCCCGAGAACGGAAGAAGAATATATATAATTCGATATGACATTACGTCTTCTTGATCTTACAGTGTTATTGTTAACATTGGAAATAAAAGAAAAGGGTATTAATGACAAGTTTTATGCGAATTCCATAAGAAATTAGACAAAGTTAGTCGTGATGGATACTGTATATTACGAAAGAAATGTATCAAATTGATTTTACATAACAAAATGACTAAGTAATCTAACAGAAGAAACATACATGTACTAAGCGGAGGAATCTAAGTCGATTAAAAGGCTTGTATTTTATACTGACCGCTCTCTGAAAGTATTCTGATGTTTCACTTTTTCAGAATAGAAGAGAAGCAGAAGAATATTATTTTTTTTGTTCAGAAAGGGCGCAATTTCTTAATGTATTAATGGTCTTTATAGCGCCTATATTTGCCATAATTTTATAATAGTCAAAGCGTGTGTGTCTACCGGGAATGCTGCACAGCAAAATGGCGCCACTGACTTATTCACATTTATACCAGTCATGCAGGCTTTCATATTACAAGGTATATTGTCGGCTTTACATTTTTAAAATATATTTTGTTTTTCTTTGTTGTTTAACCTTTTATATAGTGCCTCTGTAGTAGCCCCCCCCCCCCCCCCCTGCGATGGATAAAGTGCTTTTACGTGCCAGTATGGCGTCTTAGAAAAGACGCCACGGGTATTATACAGGTCATCACTGTATCACGTTACATTAATCTCAACCGAAGGTGTAGTGCAGTGTTTAACCTATATGTATTTTGCTCTTCTGTTTTTTTTTCTCTCTCTCTGTCTCTTTCTGTCTCTTTTTTTTCAGCCGTAGGCCTACATGGACAACAACACTGATATATTGATTTTAGAAATTGATTTTGAAAAATGTTAACTTGCAACATATTTAATGATGACCCTTCCTCATCTCTTCATCATTAATTTTGATTTAAATATTCAATATGTGTTTTATGTAATTCCAATGCCTGTCACTTTAAATGGTGAATCTATTATACACTTCTTGCATCGTATATAGACATCATCTATTGCTGTTATTAGACGTTCCAACTATGGAAAATAAATCAATAACTGAAATAAATGCCGATCTTCTTATATATATGAATTGTGATAGTGAGAGGGGAGAGAGGCCGAAGAAAGAAAGAGGGGAGAGAGGCCGAAGAAAGAAAGAGGAGAGAGAGATAGAGAGAGAGAGAAGGGGTGTGTGTGTGTGTGTGTTTACGTGTTTTACATGTTTACGCATTCAAACCGATGACATCAAACGAGGAGAACAATGGGTCATCGGTAGTAGTTCAATAGGTCATCGGTTATCAACAATTGATGAGGTTTATTCCGTCAGTGAATTGTGTGACACAATTCAATAGTGGAGTCATCGGTTGAATTCGAACAATAGAAAACATAGATGCGTGTGTGTGTGTGTGAGAGATAGAGAGAGAGCGAGGGGCAGTGGCGGCACCAAGGGGGGCATGGGGGCATTTGCCCCCCCCAGTCAGAATCTTTGCCCCTCCCCCCAGTTGCCCCCCAAATAATTTTCGGAGTGAAAAAAAATAAAAGGGTGGAAAAAATGTTTGTCCGCCCTTGCCCCCCCCCCCCAACTTTAAAAATCCTGGTGCCGCCACTGGCGAGGGGGGGGGGGGGGGGGGGAGAGAGAGAGAAAGTGGGGTTACAACAAACTTAGTACTGCATGTAAGGATTTTCCTATCGCAACCAGGCCCGTAACTAGGATTTTTGCGGAGGGGGGGGGGGGGGGGGGGTTCAACATTGAAAAAAGGACCTTTCTGAGCGAAGCGACCGAGTAGGTGTGGCGGGTCAGGTGGTGTGCCCCTACAAGGGTATGGGCACGAGCGTATATGGGCAATTCCATGATTAAGTGGACATCAGGCCAAACTTTATTTTTGCTCTTTCTCAAATTCAGGTCGATTTTGGGGGTTTAAATACAGGAATTGTTTTTACAAAGGGGTTTCATACTCGCCAAAAACAATTTTATTTAATATGGCCCTTATATAAAAATCCGAACCATACACAAATTTAGATAGATGGGTCTTCACACAGTTTTTTAGTCATGGACAGAAATATACTGCATATTTTGTGAATTTTTCGAATAGATAATTTGTAGGGCATTTAGTAACACCAATTTAAAAGAAAGTAGGCAATAATAAGTTGTTGAAAAGGTATAAAAATCTCAAATATGTAGTACTGGACAAACTGTAACGTGACTAACCGTAACGTTACTAACCAAGGTTTTGGGCTCTACGTAAACAAATTGAGAGATACAATCTCTAAGCAATTTGGGGTAACATTTGTCATCATTTAAGAAGTAATACTGATATGGCTCCAAGTTTGAAGTACAATAAAATAAGGAGGAATATTTTTTCAAAAACTTTGGTTTGTTTCTCATGTCCTTTTTGTGTAACGTTACTAACCGTCATCAAACATTCTCAATACAGCTCTTAATTTATTCATTTACTTTTGATTTCTTTATGTACTGTAGACCTTTGTTAGGTGAGCAAGAGTAGGACTTCAGATTCAAAAGCTATTGAATTATCTGTGTCAAAAATATTAAAATTTGATAAAGTGTAACGTTACTAATTATGGAATTGCCCATATATATATATATATATATATATATTTCAATGCATTACCAATGTCTTCTCTGGAATTCATTAATTGTTTCTCTCTATATATATTTATATGTATAGTCATATTATTTGACAGGGGTGGGTCAAATATGAAGCCCGGACATATACTACCACTGTGTAGGTTTCCAGATTTTGCGAGCGAGCAAAGTGAGCGTGAGAAAAATAAAAATGTACTTATCAGTGGCAAAATTTTATTTCATTTGTCACCAATAGGTGAAATGTATAAAGCTATCTCTTGTCATCTTGTTGCCAGGAATCATTTAGGAAGTGAACGAACGGGGGGCACATTCTGTTGTTCTTTTATAGAAAGGTAACCCTTATATCTGGGCGCCATGGCGATAGGCAGTGACGTGCCTGAAAAGTGTCATAACATTGAATATTCATGGACCTCGGAGACGCTGCATGGAATTATCCCGTTTATAAGGCGAGCGAAGCGAGCGAGGAAAAATGCTCTTTACTTTACTGCTGCTCATTTCAATATAGAAAGTGGACCTGACGAGTATTCGTGTGCCATGGCGATAGGGCAGCGACGTACCTGAATATTGCATTAGCATCCTATGGAAATATTCATGCACCTCGTTGCCTGAAACTATCTAATTTCTAAGATTTGCGAGCGAGCGAAGAAAAATAAACTTGAATTTGCTGTTGCTAATTTCAATATAGAAAGTAAGGTAACCCTAATATCTGGGCGCCATGGCGATAATAAGGCAGTGACGTGCCCGAAAATGGTCATAACATTGAACATTCATGGACATATTACAATAAATACTATGGAAACATTCATGGTCTTCGCTGCCTGAATCTATTTCAAAGTTTTGTGATCAAGCGAAGCGAGCGACGGAAAACTTTACTATCTCCCAAATAATATTCCAGAACACCCCAAGTGTTATATTGGGGTATCTTGTTATTTCTCATTATAGTTTTCAAGAAGTCGATGTTTTATCAATATTCTCATGGCACTCAGGTTGAACAGGCTGTATTAGAGGGCCACAATTTAAGGGCCTGAATGGAGTACTCCATGCAACTTGAGAGCGGGAAAATTTTCCATTTTGAAGTGAACAGACACATTAAATACCCTCTCTCTCTTTCTATATTTCTCTGTTATATTCCATTATCACATATTTCATTTGAGTTTTATCATGCTTATCACTGCTTATCATCCGATGTTATCTTTGTAATGATGTTTTAATCAATCTATCTCCTTGTATTGTAAGGATTTCCTGTCCGATCTAACGAACGATCAAAATGCATTATTGAGCACTGTAATTTCGCCCTATAGTCTGATAGGAATCAATAATCATCCAAATGTCAGATGTCAAAGATAGTTTAATAATTAAAATGTCATTCAACAGGTTCAATGGTCAATCAACTTCAACATAATTATCTCCATTCATTTTCCACATTTTTTCCGCTCTCCTCTTTCACGCCCCTCCCCTATCTAAGCCAGTTGGTATGGATATGTTTTAAAATTTTTAACCTAAACATCACTATTCTGATGTCACTTTGGATATTTTTTTTTTCGCCTTATGATTCTTTTTTGTTCTTGTTGGCAAGTATTGGCTGAGCTGAATAGAGTTCGCTTTTGTACAAAATAGGCACTTGGTTACCTAACAACGGGTGCGGGGTGGGGAGGATGGTGTGTAGAAACATTCCCCCAGGTTTCATCCCACACAAAAAAAGTGGTGGAAAATCAATATTTTGTATATTATGTTGTAGATAAATATAAATTGATATATTATATCCATTAATTTTATTTTTATATATTCTTTATTTCAATATAAATGTTATATATCTGTGTACAATATTGTAGATTTATATGAATTTATTAATATTTATCTACAATGCTGTCGTGGCTTCTGATTTTTACATCACTAGAAAGTGAAAACCATCTACTTCAAATTATACAACATGGGTGTTGATCTGGGAGAGATATGGAGGTATACCGGTATTTTTTTTAATGAAGTGGGGGGGGGGGGGGGGGGGGGGTGTTGGCCTGCATGTGTTACCATCCCCAAATATATTTACACGTGTTTTTTTTTTCCAAGCCACAATGCAGAAAATTTATTTAGATGAAAAGTACATGTAATTATTCTGGATTTAGACAGTTCAGTCGGTAACTTTCCTTTATAATGCAATTCTGCAAAACTGAAATGAAATGTGGTGGAAATGTGGTGGAGAAAGAGGGAATACATCACACCCAATATTTATTGAGGATGATGATGACCTGTGTCATCATCATATACATAGAAGAATTATGAAATGACAATCATAACATGTAGGCCCTGTCAGAAGCACCGCTCCGGGGTTCCTTGTGGGCACAGTGCCCCTTCTTTTCCCATTAACTTCAGATACGTACCCCCATTTTTCTTTCGAGTAAGTCCCAGTTCCATATTCTTTTAAGTACACATTTTCATAATTACACCTCATCCCTCACCTTACCTTTGATAAATGCTATTTCAACGAGATCATTTTCCCCCTTTTAATCCCTTTTATTCCTGTAATGTAACAAGTCATTTTTGTCTTTGTAATATATAGACACTGATTTAATTTTTCTACTTTAAGAACATTTTCGCGACCTTATAAATGCCCCTTTTCAGGTGTTATAAGTGCCCCCTTTCACACCTGTGATGAGCTGCCTTTTCTACATCAGGTTTTCTACACATTCATTTATATTCCTAATAATTGAAGTGTCGCTCGTATTAAAGGTATATAGCTTATTAAATAAATTTTCATTAGGTACGTTCACACGTAGAGCGATAGCATCGATGCTATCTAGGTTTGGAGACTATTTTGGTGATGACCAGATAGTTTTAAGACCAAACGCTGTCTGAACGCAGATAGTCACGAGATAGGAGCGAGTTGGAGCTAGGTTTCCAAACTTTCATTTTAATCTTCCATAAATTTTAACTGGAGTAAGTTCTTGCATTGATACTTGTGCACTATGATAAACATGATATGTCTAATTAGTATGCCAAGTTTTAGGACAATGTGATAATCCCTTCATAGAAATTTTCATTGAGATCTAATCCTCCTTTTGACACTTTAGCACAACACTTTGCAAGTCAGAGTGCTTCAATAGGCTGCAAACTTTAAACCCTTATTAAGAAGTAACATTATGATGTTTGAAGTTTGAAGTTTGAAGTTTATTTGTTCCACATTCCACATTTACATCGAAACAATTTTTCAGAAGTTATTTTACAAGCATAACTGTCAATTTCAAAGGAACTCAAATCAAGTATAATGTACAGTAAATAGGTAAAAAGTTTGAGAAATATATAAACGACTGGCAAAAGAGGAAATATGTAAAATGTGGGGAGCCTAAATAAAAAGCATTGCTTGTAAATGATTAGGCTCCCGTATAAAGCAATTCTGATTTGGATGCAATGAAAAGGGGGGACGGACTAGAAATATCAGATTTATAAAACGTACACGGAGAGCAAAGCTCAGAATATGGAGTAAAGAAACGAAAAGACGAAAGAGAAGAAGAAGAAAGAAAGAAAAAAGGAAAATAAGATGAAGAAAAGAAAAAGAGAAAATGAAAAAAAGCAAAAGAAGAAGGAGAAAGAAAAATTTGTAAAGACATGACAGTGTTACACAAGCAAAGTCTATGTGACCACCTGTACGATCCAACAAGATATGAATATTCATATATACATGTACTTACTTAAGAGGTAACACCTGAGCTTCCGTTTAAAAGAATTGTTGGAGGGGCTATCAACTAGATCGTTATTCAGGCTGTTCCAGAATTTGGGTCCAGTAAAGGTGATTGTTTTGTTTGCGAAAACGGTGCGAGTTCGGGGGAGGTGAAAATGGTTTGTTTGCCTATAGTTGGATAGGAATGTATAGTATTATTGCGTTGAAAAATAGGGACGAAAGCATCTGGTAAATTACCTTTCGAGAGTTCATACATAAATATTCCAACATTATACAAGTACAAGTCAGATATCTTAAGGATGTTACAATTATAGAAAAGTTCATTTGTATGTGCACGAAATCCAACATTATTTACTATTCTAATAACCCGTTTTTGTACAACTTTAATTTTGTCAATTATGGTTATAGAACAATTTCCCCATGCAAGTATACAATAATTAAGATAAGGCAAGATCAGGGCAGAATAGAGTATAAGCATAACATGAGGAGGTACAAAAGGTTTCAACTTGTTCATTACACCTGAATTACGTGATAACAGTTTACATAGGCAATCAATTTGAACCTTCCATGTTAGTCTAGTGTCTATAAAAACACCCAGAAATTTGGTAGATTCAACCTGGGCGATATTTTTATTGTTAATTTGTATATTACCTGGTAGGGATGATATAGAATTACTAAATAACATGAAATTTGTTTTATTTATATTGAGCGACAATTTGTTAGCTTGAATCCAGTCAGAAACGCATTTTAATTCAGTGTTTACGATGTTGAGAAGTGTATCGGGGTTCTGGTGAGAGCAAAAAATATTGGAGTCATCGGCAAAAAGGATAAATGATAAGACTGCAGATGAGTTTTGGAGATCGTTAATGTATAATATAAACAGGAGCGGGCCTAGTAAAGAGCCTTGAGGGACACCACAAGTAATTGATTGAAGGGTCGATTTGAAACCATTTATGTATACATATTGTTTTCTATCAATAAGGTAGTTCCTGAACCACTCCAAGGCCTTCCCCCGAATACCATAGTGGGACAACTTATGCAACAATATATCATGATTTATAGTATCGAAGGCCTTGGAGAAGTCCAGGAAAATACCTGCAGTGTGCGACATACTGTCAATCGCTCTGGCAATTTTATTAATGAATAACAGAAGTGCGTGCGTAGTTGAATGCTTTTTGCGGAAACCAAATTGAGACCCGGAGAGAACATGATTATTATTTAAAAATGTAATAAGGCGAGAATAGACAAGTTTTTCTAGAATCTTTGAGAAGCTTGTTAGGAGTGATATGGGGCGGTAATTACCTACGTCTTGTCGGTCACCTTTCTTGAAAATAGGTATGACCTTTGCAGTCTTCATTTTATTGGGGACAGTGCCGTTTGTTAGTGATAGATTGAAAATATGGGTTAAAGGAGAAACTATTTCATGAACGATATTTTTTAATAAAACATTTGTTATACCATCGTACCCAGAGCTGTTTTTTAGCTTTAAATTGCTTACAATGTCAATAACTTCATTTTCGTGAACCGGTAAAAAAAATAAACTGTGTGATATTTTGTCCATTAGAAAAGAATGGAATGGTATATTGGATTCAGGAATGTTATGGGCAAGATTAGGGCCTATGTTTACAAAAAAGGAATTAAATGCATTGGCCACGGAAGTCTGGTTATCTATATGTTCACCATCAACATGAATATTACTAAAGTCAGATTTATTATTTTCTTTATTTAAAACTTTGTGGATTACTTTCCACGTACTTTTGATGTCTGACTTGAATATGTGGAATTGATTTGAATAATATTGTTTTTTTGCCGTGCGGATTAAAGTGGTTAAATTATTCCGGTAATGAGTGTATCTATTTTTGTTTCTTTCGTTTGGATTAGCTTTATATTTATAGAACAGTCTATTTTTTCTGTTTATTGACCTTAGGAGAGCTTTCGAGATCCAAGGAGATCTTGGCACCTTTTTGTAGTTTATGCGGGCAGGACATTGTAAGGGTATGTTGGTGTCAAACAATTCAGTAAATATATCAATAAATTTGTCGAATGCTAAGTTGGAATCTTCAATATCGTATACCTGTTGCCAGTTAATAGACGAGAGGCTTTCTCTGAATCTGTTGAGGTTGTCCTCTGATAACACTCGAAATCCATTCTGTTTACTATTACCTGATGGAGATGATTGTGTGATGTTCGATATAAAGGAAAATATAGGGAAATGATCGGATAAGTCAGAAACAACGACGCCAGAGAAAACGGGGGAATTAGTATTGGTAAAGATGTTATCTATGAGGGTTGATGAGGTATCAGAAATTCTGGTAGGTTTCGTGATGGCCGGAATAAATGAATGTGAGAGTAGTATGTCTAAGAAGTCCCTACAATTCGAATTCTGATGATAATGGAGTAAATTTAGGTTAAAGTCTCCCATGATGAAACAAGGTTTGTTATTAAGAAGAGGTGAGGCTAATATGGACTGGATAACAGATATAAACTCAATAAAGTTTGCATTGGGAGGCCTGTAGACTTCACCTATAATAATATTTTTGTCACCGTGATTTTTTAATTCGATAAATAAACATTCGATTACTTCGGTCGCGTGTGTTAGTTCGGGTCTTATATCAAAAACTAAGTTATCTGAAATGTAAAAGGCAACCCCACCTCCTTTTTTCCTTTCCCTATTGTTAGATATCAATTTGAATCCCTGTATTGAAAAAAAACGAAGGGGGCGAGTCAGTGAACCAGGTCTCACACAAGCCAAGTACTGAGAAATCTGCATCTAAATCATGAATGAATGACTGGAATTGGTCAAAGTTTCTATTGAGGCTGCGTGCATTGTGATGGAGTAAAGAAAGTGTGTTTTTATAATTAGATGAGGCTTTCTTAGATAATTGATCGGGTAATACATACTCTGAATATCTATTATTAACAAGAACATCGTTAGCATCAAAATTAAGCTGGAGCTCAGGCATTTCGTTGTTAAGGTGATTAATACTATTCAAGTCAAAGTTAGCAGCGCCTTCTCTATTGGACAGAGGGGAAGAATTTCTAGGATCGTAATTTAGAGAGAAAATGTCATTAAACTCGTCATCGGTTAGGATTGTAAAAGCATTCATAGGAAAATCATTCATTGGATATTAGGGGGGAGTTGGGGTTGGAAAAGAGAGGCTCTGATCTATTAACACATGTCTGTATAAGAAAGGAGGCTCTTGCTTGACTGCACATATACAAGAATATGCAAATATAGGTTATAATATACAAAAAGTAGTTGCGTAATTGACAAGCTGGATCGTACAGGGGTGTACAAGTACAATTGTTTGTTTGTATGAATAACAAATGATTTACAAAACTAAATGAATTCTGTCCATCAATAAAGAGAGCATGTGGAACATAGAATGTAATGGACACAAACAATAAATATATAATGCCTAGAAACAGGCGACAATGCATAATTATAACGAAATTGGTGTGGACTGACTGTACCTCGTAGTCACCACCTCAGTACAAGGTGTTTAAGAAAAAAAGCTAAGACGTCAAACAGAAAAAGGTGATTTTGTGGATATATAAGCACTAGTTCCTTCACCTTACAAATTTTACAAGCAAAACACAGTAAACAAATTTATGAGGCGAAAACTGCCATTTACATAACTGTTATCAATACTATAAATTGTTACGATGATTTTGATCACATGCTATTTGTATATCATTTATAAAAAATACAGTATAAATAACCGCAAAAAACCCCTACATTTATATGCCTTGTGTATATAATTTTGCAGATAAATTCGATATTTATTTAAACAAGAAAAGTAATAAATTAATCGCCTTATGGGGCGACGGTAGCACTTTTGCTGCATGTATATATAACATTTATAAATCAATTGATAAAATATACAGTAATTGTAATTGAATTGAATAGTATACCAAATAACAGCAAAAACTCCGACATCAATATCTCTTGTGGATATAATTTTGTAGATTAGTATTTGAACAAGCAAACTAAACGCCTTGTGGGGCGACGATAACACTTTTGTTGCATACAGTACATCATTTATAAATCACTTTATAAAAATACATTACACAAAATAACGGCAAAAACCCCAACATTTATATATCTTGTTGATATAATTTTGTAGGCAAATTCAATATGTCTTTAAAAAAATCAAACTAATCGCCATGTGAGGTGACGATAGCACTATTGTTGCAGTATTTAAATCACATGCATTACAGGGTTTTATTATTATTATATTTTTTTAATAAAAAGTATGTTTAGTTCAATCAGCTTGCATGAAAAAAAAAATTATCGAAATTAGAGTAGGGTATACTTAGCACACTTTAGACGATGGAGGAGGTTCCATATGTTCCAGTTAAATCATGTTCAGTCCTGGTAAGTACTCCATGTTGTCGCGTTCTTTTCTTTCCATTTGAGCTGAACTCTGGCGCCGACAACAACTATTTTCGTCGAAAGATTTTTTTTTTTCCTGAGTTCATATGCTTTCGTGGCTAGGATCCCGCGTTGGACCTTAAGAGCAGGAGGTAGGTCTGTGCGGACGGTAATTCGACGATCAGGTACTGGTGCGGGCCCGGAGTGAGCTGTTGCTGCTTGCGTTCCTCCGCGATGGCCTTGGCGCTGTATGAGGGACTGTGCATTGTTCTCTTTGTAACATCCAATGCTAATTAGTTAATATATAATTATCATTTTAAAGCTGAGAATCTGCTCTTTCAGAATCAGACCTTAACTAAAAATTCATATCTGGCAACTTTTGGGTAGTGTTGTGGTGTCTGGTCACATATAATTATGATGTGGTCTTTGCATATTGATTTACATGTGCTTATCAGAGAATAGTGTGCATGTGTTTTAGTTTGGTACAGTATATAAGATTGGAGTTCAGTCAATTTTGACATGTACAAGGTTTATTTAAAATTAATTATTATAACACAAGTCATGTATTTGCTAGTTGATTGTATTATCGATATTACAAATTAATTGTCATTGTGTTATTATGTTGATTTATGAAGACAAATAAAATATTATTAAAAACAAAAGCTTCGCATGATATGACCCCTGTGCACAAACTTCCGCGCGTTTGACCATGCATACCAGTTATACTCGGGTCACTCTATGTGGCGCAGTAATTATTGTTTTGGCAGCGAGTGAGTGATGATGAATAGTCACGAGTGGGTGATAGAAGCAAGTCGATCATGGCCTGTCTGAACGTACTGGAAATAGTTTTGAAACTTACATAGCATCGATGCTAACATAGCATCGGTGCTATGTACTACGTGTGAACATAACTATTGTGACATTTTGCAATCACAGTGTAAGTGATATTGTTTGGTCGCTCGCTTCGCTCGCTCGCTCAATATTCAAATCATGCTACAAAAGTTGCATCTTGTAAAGAGAAAACCATATAGGCCTACATGTTGACACACCCTCACTCCACATACACACACACACACACACACACGTTTACATGGCTTTACTTCCGAGGACAACTATTGTTCCTCTATTGTTACTCGTCCTCGGACAGTCGACGGAATAAGGCATACATTCATTGTTCGACGTTCGAGGACTATTGTCCGGCTTCCGAGGACCATTGTTGTCATGATTTTTTTTTTGTTCTCTGTCCGAAAATGTCCTCGGACATAATGCTAAACAAACGCACACACACACACACACACAGGTTTACATTGCTTTACTTCCGAGGACAAGTATTGTTCCTCTATCTCGTCCTCGGACAGTCGACGGAATAAAGCACAAATTCATTGTTCGACGTTCGAGGACCATTGTTCTCATGATTTTTTTTTGTTCTCTGTCCGAAAATGTCCTCGGACATACTGCTAAACAGACCCACACACACACACACACTGATTTGTGGGGAACTGTATTGTTTTCTCCTATTGTATTTTGTACCCCACAAGCATGACGGAATAAGGCCATCATTGTGCTCTATTGTTCTCTGTACCCCGCAACTGAATGATCTGAATCTACGTAAGCCCACACCCTCACACATACACTATCTGAATCATTGATCAGGGGATTCCCCTTCCGGAAATAGGAGTTTGGCAGGCCTGTGTAGCGGCAGATACGGGGATCGGCAGATACCGTTCTAAAAACGGCCAAGAACACTATCTGCCGGCGGATCATGTTCCAACCCCGGCAGATACCGTACCTAGACATAGCAACAAATAATGTATGCAAACTGGATTCCAAGTATTGTAGTTCATTCATAACAGGCTAATGGAATACCTCGTTACTAGCAGATGCGTATCCAGGATTTCCCAATGGGGGGGGGGGGGGGGGGGGGGGGGGGCGCCAGGCATTATTGATCGCCGTCCTGGGGGAGGGGTCTAAGGGGAGGGGTAGGAGGGGGAGGAGTAAACAGGTCTATATAGGCACGAGAGTGTCTCGTACAAATCTGCCAATATACAATACACCTTAATCTGCAGCGCCGTGGAACCACATATGAATTTCTCACCCCATGATTTGTTCACATAATTTGAAGGTTTAATTCTGCTTTAGTCAGCTGTGCGCACATACAAACGCGACTCGAGTACCACGCGCTCGATCAGCTGGGTGGTCCAGGTCATGCTCTGTATAAATCGATGTTTTGTTCGCGGCTGTTCTATTATAGCAATGGGGGGCAACAGAGAAGGGAGGGACAGAAGAGCTGCTATTTACGAATCTTACTCCAAGTACACAACAGTGCATACGCGGGAAGGAAGAATTTTACACTTTCTCATTCGACATGATTCATCCATTTCATCCACGGCATGCAACATATCACTCCACAGCTGTAACAACTGGTCAATTCGCATTCACGGTCGTTCAACACACACATTGGATTGATGCACCCCGTTTTAGAATGGCACAGTCCAAATCGAGCCTATATCTGCAGCATTACATACTGTACGTGCTTTATATACATGACATCTGTTTTGCTATGTTGCTTTTTAATTATGCAAAATAGACGGCGGTTTTTTTCGACCAATCAGGACGAACCTGATATCACAAGAAAGAGTAACATCTTGGCTATTTGCTAGTCTTTGCCCCCATACATTTTGACACGTAAGTCAGAAGCTATAGGAGGAATACGAGAGCAATGAGTGCAAAAAAGTCCTTCTCCTCACACAAAAAGCATGAAACCATGCATTTTCAGTCGAAAATAGACGGCGGTTTTTTTCATTCAATTAAAAAATAACTGATATCATGAGATGTAGAATTAATCAAAGTTTTATAAACCGTTTGCCCCCATGAAAAATCTTGCGCGGTTCTCGAGATATGATTTAAAATGTGCCGAAAAGGACGTGTTTTCGCCAAATTTCTGTCGAAAGATCGGGGATCAGGACCGGTTCGCGTTAAGTGAACATGACAAATTCATATGAATCCGCCGGGGAACCAAATCTGGACAACTACCCCCCCCCCCCCCGGACAACTACCCCCCGGACAACTACCCGGGGATAGTTGTCCAGGAGGTAGTTGTCCGGGGGGTAGTTGTCCTAGAGGGTGGTTGTCCTAGGGGGTAGTTGTCTGGGGGTAGTTATCCGGGGGTACTTGTCCTAGGGGGTAGTCGTCCTAGAGGGTGGTTGCCCTAGGGGGTAGTTGTCCTAGGGGGTAGTTGTCCTAGAGGGTGGTTATCCTAGGGGTGGTTATCCGGGGGGTGGTTGTCCAGGGGGTAGGTGTCCGGATACGATCTGCCGGAGAACCGTATGTGCCGCTACACCTGCCGTGAGATGAAAATCATATTCAGGCTATTATTACACAATAATCCTAGCTCATTATAACAGCGCAGTGACTTTATCTTCTTCTTTTTTTCCTTCAATGTTATGACTACTACTCAGCTTTCTTTTTCCCTTTTATATTTCATTCTATGTAGCTCTTTTTATTGCTGCTTGACCTTTGACATCTCTCTTTCGTTTTTCGAACGAGTTAAAATCAGTGCTTATCACACGGAATTATTCTTCAGAAGATATCACTTCGTTGTTTTTTTTTCTTGATAAATTCGGTATATAGACACACTGTGAGAAGAATTTAGACAACTCAAATGAATTATCTAGTAACATTATAATGATGGAATCGAGGAGTGAAAACCCAGAAGAACAGAAGCAGCTGCAGACGGCGATGAAAGCTGTCGGGCAGGCCATTCAACTTGATACCAGCGGGAGCGTTGCGGTGAGTAGCAGAGCTAAGTTCCGTAGAGAGGCGCATGATAGGCGCGCCGCCGTATGATTGAGAAAATCAAGCCAAAAATTGAAGGAATGTGTTAGGCTATCTGAAGTTCTGAACATTACAAAAAATGGAGAGTAAAATTGTGTGTATGAGCAGCCTATGGATGTGATTCAAGGGGGGGGGGGGGGGAACCAACAAATTTTAGCTTAATTTGTATTTGATCACACAAGCTTGATAAACTAGGCCATGGCATGTACTGTAGGCCTATGTAATTAGGCCTAGTATACTATACTAGATGTCATGGATGTCACTTGACTTACAACATGTATTTGACATTGATTGAACAAGTACATCAAACCACGCACAGGAATCATTCTCGGGTACAGAGACAAGTAATAAAAGAAATCAATGGGCAAGATTCATGCATTCCTGTACGTTGAACCTTGCAAATCACCTCCAAAAACTAAACTCTTCCTCTTCCAGCCCATCCGACCACTTCATGAGAAACATGAATGATGAAAATTACACTTTATCATTATGACGACATCGATGTGGATTTACATGTATTTACCGCTCATGTGTAGCTTTCGCTGTGCGATTAGCAGTACAAAGACAGCGAGATCGGCATGGAATGTGGAGTGTGAAATGTGAAAAGGAGTTCAAGGCAGTGCAATGCTGAGCGGTTCGGACACGGCATGCTAAATTTAACTGTGCTAGTATCTCGCAGTGTCACACACATACAGTATACGGCAGTATACTGTATACTTTGCGGGTCTTAAAGCTACGCACCCCCAAAATATGTCCAATGCGATGCGTTCAATATGCCAAATTTCTGCTGTGACAGAGCAACAAGAATATCATTTAGTTTGCAAAATAGAATTATTTTTGTGGTATTATCATTATTTGGAAATAAAGGTGAAATTCAGATCAGTAAGCTTCAAGATTTGGATTCATTTATTACGTGTGCTTAGCTTGAGGACCCTTTCAATTTATCTAACCAAATCTGACACGGCCATCGATATTGACTTGAAAATGTTAGTTCTCTACAATCGTTCACCCCAAATTTCTCAACGATTCAACTTTGGAATATGTAGAACCAAGGTACATGTAGATCACTGAAATGTGTTTTAGCCACTGAAAAACAAAATGATTGGCTTTAATATGTCACCCTATCATACATACATGTACATGTACATGAGGTGGTGACTTGCCAGCTCAAAATGACGAATTGATTACAATGCCACATACATGTACCGTACATGTAGGCAGTGCCCATTTGTGTGTAATAAACACATGCACTTTGAATGTCATGGCTGACTTTAGTTGTTCATTTCACAATGATTGCAACAAAAGAATTTAACAATATTTGCATGATACTTATCTAACAATACATTTACATGTAGGAGCCTGTGCTGTTTGTGTAAGAAAACATTGTTAAAAAGAGGAGCAACAAAATTTAGTACTCTGTTTGCAGTAAATGGATGAGACTCATTTGGTTTGGTTTTGGGAGGTATGGTTGTGTTTTGTAGATTTAAATGCTCTACAGTTTGTATCAAAAAATAATCACTTTGAAAGTACATCTACTGTATATTCCAAAAACATAATTTCACAATATCAATACAATTTTTCTCTTGCGCTAAAATGTTTCATGCAGTCTTGAATTTGATCAAAGTGCGTATCAGGCAGTAACTGCGTGTTCTCTGTTAACTATCACTTATTAACTTGAACAATCATTTAATCCTTAACCCTGTACTTAGAGAAGTACTGACTATCGGCGCACAAGCAGCGTAGCCACCATGCTGAAACATCTTCACTGGATAAGTCTACAAGAGAGGAGGGTGCAACAGAAAGTGTACATGGTCTACAGCATTCTTCATGGTTTGGTTGATCTCCCTGTCACCAACTTCATCCCAGTTGCTGGTCCACAGACCCGTGGGAACCCACATAAGTTCAGGGTTCCCTTTGCTAGAACTCACCTGTACCAAACAACATTCTACCCAGATGCTATCAGACTGTGGAATTCCCTGCCACTTGCTGTCGTCAACTGCACCTCCTTGGAGCTCTTCAAGCAGAAGGTGCAACATGTGAAGCTCCGTTGAGCTTCAGGACTGTTTTTTAGCTGCACATAGTTTGATTGTAGAGCAATTTTTACTTGCACTGTACGCTCGGCACTTGACAAGCACAAGTTACGATAATACGCCAGCGGCGGTCTGTACCAGACTGGAAGAAGAAGAAGAAGAAGAAGAAGAGAAGTGCACACCAACAGTGGTGTATCCAGTACTTGAAAAGGGGAGGGGTGGGATGCTTTCAAGACAGGGATTCAATGTATCTGGACAGCTCTGATCTTGTGCTAAGCATAATGCGCATAACTAGCTGTACTTTTTCCCTGGGCCTTCAAGAAGAAGCTACGCCAGCTTCACCAGCTTCACCAATCGCTGGAAACACCACTGCCCCCAACCCACAACCACCACCACCACCGTTGCGGGTGGTGTCTTTCCAGTACAAATCATCTGCATCACTACCCATTTTGGTTAAAGAGTGTTTGAAAGATACATGTAGATTGCAATAACGAGAGGTGAACATTTACAAATTTCTTCTTCAAATTCCTTATTTCCACGTAAAAGTTACAAAATCCCATGTTAAACAAGGTGTTTTATTATGAATAAGAATTTAGAAGAGAATAAATCTAATAAAATAAATGTTTAAACATAAACATGTACCTGTGAAAGATATCATTAGGTATTACAGTGCATCTTTTCCACATGGCCGAGACAGTAAGGCATCCTCAACTGTTTGGAAGAGATGGGGCAAAGAAACAAACAACATTAAAGGGTCAAAACAGGATTTGTTTTTCAATCTCTTTTTGAAAATGGAACATTCTAGGTCAATATTCTTGTATGCCTTGCAGTTTTCATCCTTTCGACATGCTCACGCTCCAGTAATATGGAATTGTGTGCAGAAAGACATACATGTAATCCCCAACGATTTGTGCGGGGCATTTGTGTGTGTGTGTGTGTGGGGGGGAGGGGGTGAGGGAGGGGTGGGGATGTGCGGCTAGGTATAGGATTCAAGATTAAGTGATTATAAATGATTGAAGAGAAACCTTCAACATGCAGTTGCTGCCTGATAGGCACTTTGATCAAATTCAAGTCGCCAGTACTCACACCAGCATAAAATGGTGTCAATAATTATAGTGTCATCCAATGAAACAGACACTCGCCCATAATTGAATAAGAATAATATCATATTGATATTGTAAAATTATGATTTTGGAGAATATTTTCAAAGTGTGTACTTTTTTTTGATAAGCACTGTACAGTGTTAACCTATTGACTACAGGGCAATGGTTTAGGTGATATATCTGTTTCCAAGTATTGCAGCTTTATTTGTGATTTTGCAGAATAAAATATAATGTATCCTAGATTTTAAAAAAAGGAAAAACAAATGAAAATGAGTCGTCTGAGGTTCAATACATCGCATTTTAGTATCTTTCTATAAAAACACAACACAAAAAGTAAGTTCCCCCTAAATCAAAATGGCATAACTTTTTAACGAAAAGGTTTCAAACAAAATAACTTGGTCAGAGTGTTCCTTACACTTATTGACTAAGTTCTGTGTGAAAATGAAATTGATCCGTCGAGTCATGCATGAGTGAGCACACGTTCAAGGCAAAATTGTCACTTTTCAAAAGTCACAAGAGCCATTTTGGGGGGTCATTTTGGCGAATTCTGTTTCTGGTTTTTGTTCAAGTGCTGTAGTTGTTTATCATCCATCGTTTGACCCCTTCGCACCTATCCTGACACTTTTCGTGTTTTTGCACGGTTTGGTGAGCACAATTTTAGTGGAAAGTAGCGATGTTCAACCCTCTTAACTTTGAAATGGCAAAATTCATTCGGATTATTGAAAAAATTAACATCAGATATTGCTACCAAAATGAGTTTTCAATTGTGTAAACACAAGAGGTAATTTTCTGGCTGGTTGAGTGAGCACACTTTAAAATTAAGCAAGAAATGCTAAAATTCACTGTTAATAATATGGCATAGAATATGACTCCTGTGACTTTTGAAAAGTGACAATTTTCCCTTTAATGTGTGCTCACTCATGCATGACTTGACAGATCAATCTCATTTTCACACAGAAGTTAGTCAATAAGTGTAGGAACACTCCTGCCAAGTTATTTTGCTTAAAACCTTTTCGTTAAAATGTTACGCCATTTTGCTTTAGGGGGAACTTACTTTTTGTGTTGTGTTTAGAAGAATGTAAATTGATGCACATGGAGACAAGAATGGAAAGCCTTGATGATATCCTTCATGTATACATAGAGTGCTCATCTAAAAGATATTCTCTGAGATGTATGTATACATGTATGTTTATTTCATTCTTTAGTGTAGTCTATCTGTCTGAATACAAAATTGGATGTTTACTTTCACTTGCACTTGGCATTTAGTCATATTCATGTGTGCAGTGCAGTGCACAGTAGGAAGGAGACAGGAAATGTTATTTTGTGCCAAAACAGAAAGCAGTTTCATACATGTACATGTGTACACATGTATGTACATGTATGTGCTGTATTGTATGATATGGTTTAACTTAAAACCTTTATAATTTGTTTGCTCTATCTATTTACATTTAACATGTATATTTGCAGTGAAAAAATTACTTCCCTGTAGTAAAGAAGCAAGGCATCATCAATGGTGCAATGTGCACCAACACTGAAGTAGCGGAAGCCTCACAGAAGCCTTGCCAAAGGGAGACGTATTCATGCCGTACCCGCCATATGCAATACATGTATTTAAATAAATTCTGTTCACTAGCATTATTATCGCTGTCAAATTTGATTTGTTAAACCCAAAACTGCCAAATCCTGCTACGACTGTTGACAATTCAATTTTATATAATTTGGCAAAAATAAACAAGTTCAGGTACATTTGTTAATGATATTTTATTGCAGTCTCAAAAAGCAAGTCAATACTGCTGGATGTAAACAAGATGGGTATTGTGATTCAGATCAGGGGCCCATTGCACAAAACTTGTGTTTAATCGCAACTCCTAAAAGTCAAACGCAAGTCCTTAATGCGAACTTCTGATGGGCTGAAAATAAAGTTGCGCTTGATTTTCCAGAGTTGTGTTCAAATGCAAGTTTTGTGCAACGGGCCCCAGATAATACGATAACTTTATGGATTTATATGTTGTGACCATTAAATTTATGGAAGATGTTTTGATTCTCTTTCCAGGATGCATATCTACATTACCTGAGCTGTATGCAGTATATCTCACAATGTCTATTACAAGATGCAAGAGCAAATGGTAATGTACAAATGTTATCGGCCGTTACATGTACGTCCTTACAATGCATTAAAGCAGAATGATGAATACAGTTAACTTTGCATCAGTTGAATCTTTTGGGATCACAAAATATAGTTTGACTTACACCAAATTTGACTTATGGGGTGTTGCAAGAAAGTTGCAATCAATTGCAAATTGTAAAGCAAATTAGAACAACCATTCTGTTCAGGGTCTGACCATTCAAGAAGATGCGCTTGCAACAATGATTTTGATTGGTCAGTACCGATCAGTTGCAACTTGCAATCAATCGCAACTTTCTTGCAACACCCCATTAGGAAATGTACAGTACATGTATGTAAATAACACATATTATGCATAGTTTGGTAAAAAATTTGATTCGAGTTAGGGAAAGTTCGACAAGATGCGACTTTTGATTCAAATTATGCAAGCAGCAAGGTAACTGTACTAACTTCAGATCATGTTCATTCTATGATGGAGAGAGAAATACTCCTAGTTTAATTTACATTACAATTTCTGGGGACATGTACATGTATATTATTGGTCTTTCAATACACTTTAATACATTCAGTCAATCATGGATGTAAACTTTGAACTTTGATTGACACTCGTTTGATGTGGTCGTGATTGGCCTGATAAGAAGAAGTGACCAAAGTGTCGCTGAAGTTCGCTCAACTTCATTATGTGTAGTTAGTAGCCCATATTCTTTAAGTTGATCCAAGATTAACGTTTCCTAACCTAAAGTACATGTATTATACCAAAGTCCTAAGATTCTATACTTAACGTAACTTTACTAAAGTGACTTTGGCTAAAAAAAATGAAGTAAGGCCAGGTTTAGTCCATGGAATAACCTACAGAATCTTAAAATAATATGGTATGAACTGTATTTGCAGTTGTCATAATTAAGCAAATGCACAACTTCAATTACCTTTAAATTTGAATGTTGAGTTAGGTTTGTGATTCTAGATTACATGTCACGTTATCATTGTAATCAAGTGTGAATTTAATGGTTCGCTTCTTTAGCACCGCCTTTAATATATCTTTGTCAAAAAGGAATTACGAGCAATTTTTTTTCAAATTTTCCTTTTCTGTGTCCAGTTTCCCAAACTGGTTCGGTGAACCTGAAGACTAAAGCTTCGATAAGGATGGTTAAACTTGCTCAGCAATGCAGTGAACGTGTGGCTGATATCATGAACAACATGGGTAGGTAGTCATGTTATCCAAAGAACCTTCTAGGCCAAGTAAAATTGATCCATACTTTCTTGTCTCCAGCTTTTTTCAAAAATGAGGAGGGGACTCTACAATGCATGTAACTCGATGTTTGATATTTTCCTGTACATTTAAAAATGCAATTGGGACTTTCAACACAGATTGTCTTCAATTGTACAATACATGCACTACTGCAGCTCAAAACAAGATGACATTGCACTATATTGCCAGTTTTTGTTACCTTGTTATATACATGTAGATGTCCTCAGATTTTTCTTTATTTCATTTCAAAGTATATAATTTTTTAAAAAGAAGAGGCAGGCCGGACACCCCACAAAAGGAAGTGGAATGGGATGAGAAAGTAGGGATTAATTTTACTTGGCCTTGACAGTGTTTGCTGTTGGGCATCCTGAGCAATCATAAAAGTGTTACTAGTACTTAAAGGAAGAAAAGAGGGTAAGGAGATACATGTAATGACCCTAGTTATTAGGAGAATCAAAAGATTATGAAGATGAAGAAGAGTGAGATTTTAGGAATAAGGAGACTTCATGACAAACAAAAAAAGGAGAAAGAAACATTATTTGAACTTTTCTCGATTTAAAACTATTCCAAAGCTACGCTTTTCGTTCATTTTATAGATTTTGACGAAGGCGCTTTTTGTGGACTAATTATTATCGACATGCATTTAAATGGATACTGTACATGGAGTTCATGAAGTCACAAAGTCAGTTATGTTATTAAAACCCTCTTATTTTGTTCTCTTTTTATTTCATACAGAAGGGACATCCACTCCAACAAATGTGCCCTTTTTATCCACCCACCAGACAGCAACACTGTCACCTTCTCCTACCCCTCCATCATCAATGTCATCATCGATTCCAGCTGGTCGCATCAGCCCATCCATGTTCCCAGCTGTCCCCTCCACCTTCTCACACGCTGCACCCACCCATGTAGCTGTGGTACGACCCACTGTTCAGCAGCCAGGTCAACAGAGTTTGCCTGTTCCAACTTCATCTCCAAACCAGCAAAGGTAAGATTTTGTTCACTGGGATGCTATAATTTTGCTTTTAAACCAATCCATTTAATTTCTGAATTTCTTTTCTGAGAAATGGGTTTTCTAGAAATAATTTACATGTTCAGTTTATATTCGAGAGTTATGAATATTATCACAGAAAACAAAACTTTTAGTATTTTTAATGCAGTTAGGTCTCTTTCTACAATGTAGGATCCTTTGTACCTTTTTGGGAAGAAAGCAGGGAATGCTCTAACTGTAATCACAATCTGCAGAATGCTTCAATTAAAAAAAGAAGTGTCTGAGGTATATTGGACTAAAATAATGCTTTCATTAATAATATTTTCATGTACATGTATATTTAGTGCCATAATTTAGTGCAGATGATACTTATTTGTGTGATATCAGATATTAATAATAATAATAATAATGTATTTATATAGCACATTTTCCATATATTATGTTCAAATGCGCTTTACAATATTAACGGAATAAGTGAATAAGAGATATTGTGGACATACTGTAACTTCAAGCCTATTGGACTGTAAAATTCAGAAATTTTATGTGAATAGAGGAATCTTACTAGGAAAATTATTTTGACCCACAGTTAGAAAAATGATCAGTGAATTACTTCTCTCTTTAATTGACATTGATGTAGGTCACAATATGATTGTTACTTACAAATAGGACTCATTTGATTGCTTGAAATTTTTTGATAAATGCTAGGTCAGCGGTCTCATATACATGTAAGGTACATGTATATATCACAATCCCAATTTGTCAGATTTCTTGTGTAACGGTCAAAATTCTTTCTTGGAAACTTCTCATGACAATGACGTGATCATGGTTGTCATGGCGATTCTTTACCACAACTTATCTGTGCAAGGTTTTTCTTCTTTAAGTCCCCCATCTGGACATCATCAGTATTAAACAAAAAAGTAGTTCATGGATATGCATTTCAGATAATCAAATTTGTAATTTTATGCTTAGTCTTTAGTGTTATTTTGGTGATTTTAACTCTAAGTGCAATTTGCATAAAATTTGGAGTTTGTCCTATTAACTCTGTCAGTGCTGATGGCACGTACATGTATATGTGACAGATAGATTTGTCATTTGCATTCACCAAATGCTTGACCACAGGAAAGGTATATGGTGGTCAATGTATATCAAACCTTTGAGCATAAATCAAGCATAGAAATTTTCAGAGAAAATTGCAGATTTTTAAACAGATATTACTTTATAACAATAAACAATAGTAAACAAATGAGAAACCAAAATATACTGGACAAAAAAGAAACTCAAATGTAATTTTCAATAATTCTTATGCATAAAGTTGGGTAAAGTAATAATGTTTGGTATCATAAGAAATGGTTATAAATTTCCTACAAGTTTTGTACACAATATTTTGTGAAATAATAGATGGTTAATGAAGTGCAGACATTTGAAAAGTAAGCATTGATCACATTTTGGTAAAATTTTGAAGAAAGCTAAACCCCTTGGTACAGTAAGAGTTAAGAGAATCAAAGATGGTCTATTTTACCTTTTTTGTCCCTGCAATTCATTTTTCCTGTGCATTGCACCTAGATACACACGTACATATCTTGATGAAATATTCATGAAATGAAGAAAGAAAGACAGCTCCCAAACTAGATGGGAAGTTTATCTGACCAACATGTGCACCAAATGATATTTTCCATTTCCAGAATTGATGGAAAGTTGGAATTAATAGAAAGCATCTAAACTTTCATTACATGAGACTGTAGAGAATTTAAAAATTCGCTTCTGTGACTCAATTATTTTACATCATGAAACTTTCATGAATCACATCCAGTCGCGAGATGATGAGAGAGAAAAAGAGAGAGGAAGATAGAGAGTGAGAGTGGGGTGAGAAGAAATAGAGAAAGAGAGAGAGAGAGGACCCCAATTTAAACCAACTTTTGTTGAAAGGGCAATCCACCCCATAGTGTACCGTATTTTCAAAAGTTAATGATTTTCAATTTGTCAATGACACTATCTACATCAACATTGTCATTGGACTTCATGCTAGAGAATAGGCCATCCAATAGAGTACCAAAGTGATGACGTCACAAAAAGCTATTTTTTCATTTTGACATTTTTTATACCATATCTCAAAGGAACATGGTGAAAAACATCCAGAGCCCAAATTTTATGGCAATTGGCTCATTGGTCCCCGAGATATGGCCGCATGAATACCTCCTTTATAGCCCCATTGAAGTTAGTGTTAAATTGGCCTGGTTCTAAACTGTCAAGAACCAGGCCATTTTACACTGACTTCAATGGGGCTAGTTAGATATTCATATAGCCATACCTTGGGCCACCATGAACTGATTCATGTCAAATTTGATGTGTGAACGTTTTCCATCATGCTCTACCTAAATATGGTCCTAAAAATACTGAAATACAAAAATCAAAATTTGATGACGTCACATTTCGATACTCTATAATAATAATTAAAAAAGCTGCATTTATATTGCGCACATATCCATCCGAGGGGATGCTCGAGGGGATGCTCAAGGCGCCCACAAAGTACTACTACCCTGGCTTTAGCTGTTCTGCCCTAAGGCACTGAAAGCATTCAAGGAATAAATTCCTACCAGGTAGCCATTTACTACACCTGGGTGGAGAGTGGCAAATGTAGATTAATATCTTGCCAAAGGACATAAGTGCCATGGCAGGACTTGAACCGCGAACCATGTGATCCACAGTCTGGTGACTTATCCACTAGTCCACGACACCTCTCAAATATTGCCTCAAAACTGTTTAATCTCTCAAACTTGCAAACTGCCCCAAATACCACTTTGTGAGAAAAAAAATGTCTATCATAGTGATCTTTTCTCTTTGTTGATACTTTGGATTCAGCAGCGTTCCGCCGCCGCGTAACATTCTTGTGTGCGCTCTAGCGGTCACATTACTTGACGGATTTCTTTCAAATTTTGTATGGAGATGTAACTTGGTATAATCTACACATCTTTACTTTTTGGTGGTGCTGCCCTCATTGTTCCATCCTTTATAAGGTCAAAGGTCATTTGTCTTTTGTACGCTCTACATGTAACTTCCACATTTCTTGACAGATTTCTTTCAAATTTTATATGGAGGTGTGTCTTAGTGAAATCTACACATCTTTAGTGTTTGCTGATGCTGCCCCCAGTGTTTCGCTTTTTATAGGGTCAAATGTCATATTTTGGTTGCATGCATTCTGGAGGACACATGTGTTGACTGATTTCTTTCAGATTTTGTATGGAGGTCCATCATAGATTACTCTAGACCTCTACAGTTTTTGGTGATGCTGCCCCCAGTGTTCCGTCTTTTATAGGGTCAAAGGTCATATTTTAGTGGATATCTTGTTAGCGCTCTGAGGTCACATTTCTTGACAGATTTCTTTCGAATTTTCTATAGAGATGCATTATGCTCTAATCTACACACATTGTTTTGGTGATGCTGCTCCTAGTGTTGACAATAGTCCGGGCCACTGGCGGCAATGTCTACGCCATCCTTTTGTTTGAGGGAGGGGCGGGGGAAAGTTCTTTGTCCCTCCTTGAAATCGCAGCCAGTGCCGGGGGATACATTCGCATTGCGCGGCAATGAACATTTCTAGCTTGTCATTGTAGAAACATTGTTTTATGAAAATTATCTAACATCAGAAGTAAGGAAACCAGTTCTGAATATCAAGAAAGAAAGACAAGATTTCCAATGTTCAAACATGTTAGATACCATATCGACACATAAAGGGTAACTTACTTTTCACAATAAGAAATCACTGACCCCCTATCAACCCCCCTATCAACCTTTTACACAAGACGTACATATTAGTGTGTAGTCAGTTAATTCTTCCTTCAACTTTTCTCCTGAATCTCTGAGGACATCAAGAGTGGGTTTCCCCCTTTCTTGCTAATCTAATCAAATCAGATGACTACACCACTGTCAGGTCATTGATAGAAAGTTTTTTCAATAAGTTTTTTCCTCTGTGCTTTTCCCTTGATTGTGATCATCATGCACATTTTTTAGGCTTTGTTGTAATCCAGTCAGTGGCATCACATGAGAGCATGGCAACATGCCAAGACAACAACAAAATGTCGCAGAATTTGTGCTCGTCTTTTCGGCATGCTTATGATCACAACCCCACCAAAAAGATGCAATCGAATGCTAGGAAAATGCTTTTCTTTTCTTCTGTCATACTTCTACTTTTTAAAATGCCGATTGCATCAATCAATTGTTCTTGAGCCAGGGAATCTTAGCCCTAGACATAATCCTTTTCAAATTAAATGAATGATATCATTCATATATTTGTATTTTTACTGTTATTTTAAGTGTGTAGATTCGATTGCTATACTTTGCTATAATTTTGGTATCCAGAGTTTTTTTTTCTATAATGAGCCAAAATAGTCTCTATACTTTGTTCATGAACTTTCAAACTATATGATGGCTTTAAAAAAAATGTATATACATGGTTACTTTCATTGGATGTAAAAACTAATTGCCATCTATACATATACATTATGCAATTACTGCATGTAATGATATATTAAGATACATTAGAGATATGCAACTACATTTTGTTGAAAAAACATAATTACACAGATACCCAAATATCGTCTTGAATCTTGTGTATTTTGTTTTGTTACTGATTTATTCTGGATATAAACTATTCAGAATTGTGCTGTTTTGTTGCTGTTATACATGTACATGAATATACATTATCATAGTCTATATTCATGATTTTACTTCTAGTTACCAAACAAGACCTCATGGAAGACCACCACTATTGGTGATAATGAGTCACCCTGTCTAAATATCAGAAATAAATAAATAAATCCTTTGGTTTTCAGGGCATGGTACATTTAGCATTATAAATGTACAAACAAAGTGAAGAGGCCAATGGTCTATACATGTATCAGGGAAAAAAATGAAAATAGAGAAAAAAGCTACATGTACAGTATATTGAAATCTAATTGAAAGAAGTTTCCCTTGTTTGTTTGTTTTTGTTGTTTTTTTCTTGTTTTTTTTTGGGGGGGGGTGGGGGGGGAGGGGCACATTCATAATTTTAATCCCTTTTGCTAAAAGCTTGTTGGCCAATTTGTGACAGATACATGTAGGATATACTGTTTTATTGTATCACAGGGGTAAATAAAGCTAGCCAATGACAAACACTTTCCCCAGAGAGAAATCAAATTAAATCTTGGAGAGATTAAAGGAGGGGGGGGGGGGTGAGCTTCTGTAACCTTCTGACTGCTGTGTCGCTTTTCCTGTGAAGAATGCAGGTCTATTTCCCCTACGTACATCTCTAATGATTCACTCAGTCCTTCGTCTAATCTCGTGATTCCCAGACATTGTATCGGCGACCGTCACCTAGGCATTCGATGACTCGTCTGAATCAGTGTAACCAAATTTTCATTTGAGTGAATGAAGAAGCATTTTTTTCTTCTTTGTTGTTGGATGCTTGACACGTGGACAGTCTTTCGCTCGTGGCTCTTAAATAAGGAGATCACTGCCAGTGTGCTAACTTTAAACCTCTCGCAAAGATACTTAGGAATCGCTTGAAACGTTTAAATGTAAAAGTACATTTAGGAGTTACTTTTTATGTTGCTGGTAATTATTATTGGTAATTTGGTTAAATTGGTTCTCTTCTGTAGATTTTATTCTTCAGACTTATAGTAATGTCTTAATAAGCATTGGATCTTTTAATCCTTGAATGCCATATTGAAAGAAGAAGCAGTGATGAAAATATGTGGATGTGTAAATCAATTTCGAAGATATTTCTGTCATGGTTTTGATTTTGAAAGTGAGACTTGTGACCAAGTCATTTATAGCTTTGCAGACCATAAGCAGACAATTTGACAAATGATCTGCTTGCCTGCTGTATCACAGTAAGCAGATACATTTATATGCATAGGAAAAAGAAAGAAGAGAAGCTGAGTCTTTTGTTGTTGTTGCATTCCACCCAAAGCATTCAACTTGAACTACTAGGGCATAATAATTTTATGGCATTTGTATGCTGTACATGTGTAGGACAATATTGCTTTCTTAACTCCCAGCAGTGCTTGCTTCATAACAAATTTAAAATTGTCATCTTTTCTTATCTTCTACATGTAAGTGAGATTCAATGCATGTCTTGTTTATATTTCACCATTCATTTATCAGTGATTTGAGACACTGAAACTTGGCTCAGTAATCGCTGGCCATCAGTTCACGATGACACAGAATTTTACTGCAAACTCAATAACTTCCATTGTGTGTTGAGAGTCAAGTGATGAAAAAATGGACTATTTTTCTGCAGTGATGAGGCTCTCGGACCATTAGAGAAGGCATACAGAGAGAACAGAAAACTGATGGCAGCTTACAGGAGCAGACTGAACAAGATGCACACTACGAGCAAGAACAAGAGTCTTGTGGTAAGATGTCCATTTTTAATTCTCGGAATTACTCCTCCATTCATACTTTCTCTGACTTTTATTCTTTTCTTTTTGTCACTTATTGGAAATCAAGGTTCTACTTTCCATTTCGTGTACCATATTTCAACTCTCTGTGACATGTTTTTACTCTTTTCACAATTTGTTTCTTTAATTTATTTCCATTGTATCATTCACTTAAGTAGCATGCCTCCATGATCTTTCATGAATGGCCATTTTCACAGAAAGAATCTATCATGAATTGGGAAATTTCAGTTTTGTGTCAGTTTGTGTCTGATTTTTTAATCGAGACGGCTAGTTTATACACAAATGTAGCATTGTGTACTCAATACTGTAGTCTGTAGTCTGTTTTATTCTTAATGTCTTTCCCCTTTCTCTCACTCTCTCTCCCTCTCTTCACCATTTTCTCTGTCTTTTCCTCTACCTCTCTCATTCTCACTCTCTCACACACACACACACACACACACACACAGGTTTACATGGCTTTACTTCCGAGGACAGGTATTGTTCCTCTATTGTCCCTCGTCCTCGGACAGTCGACGGAATAAAGCACAAATTCATTGTTCGACGTTCGAGGACTATTGTCCGGCTTCCGAGGACCATTGTTGTCATGATTTTTCTTTTGTTCTCTGACCGAAAATGTCCTCGGACATACTGCTAAACATACCCACACTCACACACACACAATCCCCACTGATAACTACATTCTTTTAATCCCTGATGACTCTTTCTTCCTCATTGTTTGTGGTTTTGTCACCTTCTGTTCCTCACCAAGGTGTGGTTTAATGATCTACTTCTTGTAATGAGAGGAAGCACGTGTTGAGTTGTTTTACTTCCTCTATGCCATGTATTATTCATGTGCTAAGAACATTGAGTATGAAAGGTCAAACCATAATAAGGCTTCACAGCTTATGACACTTTATAAAGAAGGATGAGTTCTGGGAAAGGTGAAAAATAATTTGTGAACTTTCTCATTCCTATTATGTCAGTTTGGAAGAACAACATAATAGAAATGTCCCCAGAATAGGATTGCTCCTCCATTGCCCTCATTCAAAAAATATGACAAGAAATAGCTGAATTGTTCGGGCTGAACATTCATGCGACAATGTGTGTGCAGTCCCATATACCCATTTTTGTGTGCAGTGCTTCTGCTTTTCAACGAGATTAGGTCATTTTCTTATCATGTTGATGAAAACCTGAAAGAATACACCAATTCTTATTTAGACATGATCAACCTTTCCCACTTGCTTTGAGTTTCTTTCACAATGTAATTGGATTACCAGAACTCAACTTCATCTTTAAAGGCACTTGAAGTTAAGGACCTCATGAAGTGTCCATTTACACGTTCAAAGTGGTCTTTTGCTGATGATCAGACACATGCCACATTTACTCCGAGTTTTATTTTGTCAAAGATACAGAATTAGGGTTATGGTTAGGTACAGAACCCTTTCGCTGTGATGATGGGTGTTAAAGTGCACATAAAGTACATGTAGCTGTGCGAAATGTGATGGCATGTAAAAAAGCAGGAAAGGCGCAAATGACAAAATTATTTGAAATGATTTTGTTACATAGAAGCAGTACCCAATCATTAGGATGTAGATCTGAAATAAGTATTTAACCCTATAAACACTTTTAAGCCAAAATATATGAAAACCTTTCATGACAAAAGTCTGATTGTAATTCTAAATGCACAGACAAAACTAGCAATTTTGATCTTTGTGTCTTTCCTGCATCTTTATATGTGCAATTACTTTTCACTAAGCTACATGAGCCTATGTAACATGGAAAATATTGTTTTTTCATTACAGGGCAAAAGAAGGTTTACATGTGTGTATGTTGCATTTGTTTTACCAAATTAGATATTCTTTTTTACCCAAATTAGATATTCTTTTTTGTTGCAGTTTTATGATATTTATTCAAGTATCGAGTAATTTATTAAGACATGCAGCATGAACAAAATAATCATACATTTTCACTCCCAAATATTTGATATTTGTTTTAAAGATAAATTTAATATTGTATAAAACAATGAATGGAGCATTCTCTATACCACCCTTTAAGAGTAATAGATTGCAAGGAATGATAAAGCATTTTTATAGTCTAATAAGGAGCCTTGTAAGACTACCAGGAGAAAAAAGGCCTACTGATTGATTAAGCATCAAAAGTTATGGATGATACTGTACATATACATGTACCAGCATGTTAATAAGTAATGTACATGTATCTCCAAACAATATCCCCTATTAAAAGTTAGATGCACTGCTGAATAAGCTCATTCCATAGAATTTTTTTAACAATAGGAAGTGTGGAATCATGTGTCACATCATGTAATTATACCGAGATATTTGTATTAAACTTTGACAGTATGTTACCATTAAACTATTTTGACACAACACTGAACCTCATACATGTGAATTTTTAGTTAGTGGGATTTGACTGGATGGCCTACTTGATTAAAGTAAAGTCACATCACATGTACCTGGAGAGCTGTATATGTATGTTTTTCGGGAGTTCATTGGAGTTTTTATTTTATGGTTTGCTTTATTGTTGACCAGCTTTACAGTTGGTTGACCGTTTACAGTCGCTTCAAAGCGGTCAGTCATGTTGACTACTACAATGATGTTAGGTATGTCAGAATTTCTTTTTTAAAAAACAGGTATCATGTATATATGTGTAAATTTTTGATAAATGTATAGCAAAAAAAAAAACACACACACCGCCTTTTCACTTTGATTCTATTCACGGATTTATTATCATGACTAAACGTGATGTTATGTTTTAACCATAATTGCCCCTTCTTTTGTCATCCAGAATTTGACATTCCAGCGACGGCTGATGGAAAATATGGCCATAGCCAAGGCCAGGGAAGCCAGTGTATCCTTTACAATTTTTTGCTGAGAGCTTAATCACCAATACTGAATCTATTTATGTCTGAACTGTCTGTAGACGGACCACGTCAAGTTTTCCTTTCTGACATCCTGAGGAATAGTCAATCTTATTTTATAAAGCTCTATTTATTTATGAATAATTGAAATAGAAATCTCTGCAGGTTTAAAATAGAACATACAATTTGCAAAAAAATTAATATTTTTTTGAAGAATACCAGTTTGATTTTTTACTTAAATATTGGTTTCTTCTTGTCCACTAAAAAGGAGGAGTATGGGTACAAGTCACTCAATGACGTTGATACAAGCTAAAGTGAACATGGTTTTAGCATTAAAGCAGATTGGAGTAGAACTCATGTAGCGCTTTGTTGGAACAATATCAGTGAAACTACAAACAAACATTTGTATTATGTATGTGTCCACCTCTGAAAATGTTCAATATGATCAAGTAACAATACATAAGTCATCTGAAATTTACAGAAATCACTTGATTGAATTTAAATATTACAAGATAGGATGATTAGATGTACTTGTTAAGCATTGAATAAGTCATAAGTCTGATTTCGAAGATCCTGAAGGTTTGAAAGTTGAATAGACAAGAAATTCTATCCTTAACCCATCCCACTGCCACTCCCAGCTCGCTAAGAAGATCAAGGAACGTCAGCAACGTCTCCAGGAGCAGGCTGCCCAGAGGTTCTCATCCAGTGGACAGCCTACCAAGGAAGAGATGGAACTCAGGACAGTCTATGCTAGTATCCTAGAGTATGAGAATGTCAAGGTATGGGACTAAAATTATTGACATACATGTCACTCATCTGGATTGATTTTTATAAACTCAGTAGGAACTTCCTGGAAGAATAGCAAATTATCAGCTTTTCCTTTCACTGTTATACATTTCATGTTCAAAAATATACATATAAGCTGTTATTTACGTGAGGGTTTAATTTTCGCGAATTTCACGAGTTAATGTTGGGACGCGAAGTTAACATATCACAGCAGTGTCGCCACTTGATGACTGCACTCATTTGCGTCGTGAAAAAGTGAAGCCTAGCCGCTTCGTTGAGAACCCCAGACCTACCTCAGATCGCAATAATTAAAGCCTGATGTTTCACCTTATTTCATTTAATAGAGCTGGCACATAATATGTACATAAGTTCTATAAAAGTTGGTTAGAGACCTTAAAAATGGGCTTGAATTTCACTTTTATTCTAGCTCAAAGCCAAAATCTCATGCCTCAATTCATCCTTTAATAGAAGACATTTATATTCTTTCATTTAATATGATTTTTTTTAAACTGGATTTCAGTTGCAATAAGTCAGTTTGGGTGTCAAATTATTGAATTTCTCTGATTATTCTTCCTTCTTAAATATGTGTAGTCACAAGACTCACAATCGTAAAATCAGCTTTTTACTGGAGATTGAAATGTGGCATGAGCTTTCAGCTTTCAGCTACAATTAAAGTGAATTTAAGCCAATATTTTAAGTCTCTAACCAACTTTTACATAGTAGAATTTATGTTCAAATTAGATGCAAGACCTTGTATACCAACATACTTTAAAATAGCAAGTAAATTATGCCGGTATAACCTCATGAACAATATTCTTGGTCATTTGATAAACCGCGAAAACAACAACTCGCGAAATTGTCTGAGACCCTGCCATTCGCAGAAATATATGTACGCCAAAATAACAGCTTATACAGTACTTGATGAATAAAATAAAATAAAATACTGCCTTTTGCTACAACATTTCAGTTTGCAATGATGGGAAGAATATCACAACAAGATTTATAAGAGTAAAGATGATAATGTCAGCATGGCACACAAACATAAATTTTTATTTGTTGAATGATACATGTACATGCATGTATTTCATTGGAATAGTTACTGTGACATTTAAAAGCTCCTACAACTCAAGTTGTGCACTTCAGGTCTTACTTCTGGAATTGGTTACTGAACGACTGTCAAAGCCTAAAAGGCAGTGTAATAATGTTACTTTCAAAGTGTGTAGTCAGTGGCAAATTGTAATAAGCGATAAACAAAAATAGAAAATATCAGCCATTCCATCCCCAGAAGCCATGGTTAATCACTTTTCTTTTGTTAGAATACCAGCTAATGACAGCAAATCACGAACCATTGAATACTCAATATATCCATTCTCAATTATTCCTCACAGACTTGGCTCCAGGAATGGCGTCGACGGCTCCAAGAATCACCCGGTGACCTCAAACTGATCCACGAACTCATCACCGAGATCTTATCCTGCGACCAGCATCCTCTAAGCCAACTACTCAAGCGTTACCAGATCACCATCTACCACAAGCTCATGCCCCTCATACAGAAGGAACTGCCGTCTATAGAGGAGATTGTGGTCCCGTATAGGGATGTGGAACCACTGAAACTTCAAGGTACGTAAGTTACTCTAGCGTTACCAGATCACTACCGTATATATCGCAAGGTCATGCCCATCATACGGAAGGAACTGCCCTCTATAGAGGAGATTGTGGTCCCGTATAGGGATGTGGAACCACTGAAACTTCAAGGTACATAAGTTACTCGAGCGTAACCAGATCACTACCGTATATATCACAAGATCATGCGCACCTAGGTTGGGGAATAGTCTTCCTCTGTATCTTCGCTCGTGTGATCTGCTGCCTACCTTTAAAACTCAGCTTAAGACATACTTATTCCACATTGCATACAACTAACCACTACCTGTGTCTTTCCTGGATGAATCATAAACTGCATATACAGTATTTTTCAGTCTCATCAGCGCCTTTGATTCCGCAACTAGATATTGGCACTCTATAAATTCCCAGATTGGTTTGGATTGGATGGGGATTGGCTTGATATGATCATTCATAGGTCTTTTCAAAAATGCCATAGACGAAAGTGGCATTTTCAAAGTATATCTTCTCAGCTCTAAGAATACATGGATTATGATGAATATGATTATGGATTGTGATGAATGCATGCATAATGCCCTCTGTAATTGTGTAATTCTTCTACATTAGAAATTCATGTTGTTGTTTTTTTTTCAGAACCCAGAGCAGTTCCAGAGGGCGGTTTCACCACACCTGATGAACTAGACCAGAGTATGGAAGAGACTTTAGCCCAACGTCTGCACGCCCTTCGTGAAAACAGCACCTCTAGTGTAGAAAGTGATTCCACAGATACAAGACCATCAATCCAGACTAGCAGCATGATCTTTTCTCCTAGTGATGTGAGTGACGATATCCTGGAGGAACTGTTGTCAGAGGATGATGAAGATGTTCCTCCTCTGGAGGACCCTAGCAACCATGGAAGGAGTGCTCTCCCAGAACCGCTAGGACATCATGGTGCAACTGTGGATAGCAAAGAAGCAGTTGGTGATGAAACATGTGAAGAGAATGGACACCTTGATGACAGCGGCATTCAGAATGGAGAAGAGTCCTCCAGCTCTGATGAGGCTCTTTCTACAAAAGACATCCAGGATGAGAATGATGTTGGGGATACTTCCAATAAAAGGAAGGATGAGGAAGATGCCAGCTCTGAGGTAGACAGGATGAGAGAGATTAGAGATGAAATCAGGGCCGATATTCAACAAGCCTTAGAAGATGGAGAAAAACTTTGTCAGGAGTTAGAGGGGAAGACCATTGCTAAACCAGGAGATGAAGAGGAGAATGGTATCGATGATGCTGTTGTCATGGCAACTGCTGACTCCATTTGTGAGGAAGATGGGGAAAGTGCAAGTGTTGCTAGGACTACTAGTTCAGATGCTGGTCCTTATGAGCATCATGAAAACTCAGATAATGCAAGTGAGAAGCACATAGATAGTCAGGACTCTGTTACAGATGAAAGAACTCAAAACGATTTGTCAAGTAAGAGAAGTGCCGATGGTAAAGCTGGCGGAGAACAAACTGAACAAGAAGAATCTCCTTCAGACCTAAATCACAGCACACAAGGAGACGGGGCAGGAAACAACGAGTTGCCAGAAACTGGGAGTGATGCGGGGGAGAGGAAAGGTGAAAGACAGAAGGAAGGACCAAAACAGGAGGGTGGAGAGGAGAGGATAGCAGAGATGAGAGCTGAGGCTTTGAGGAGGCATCTCAAATGCATCACAAAGGATGTGCTTATGTTCACAGGTAAATACAGATGCATGTATGCATAGAATATTCAACAAAGTATGATACTCCACACAGATATTGGCACAAGATACTACACAAACATGTGACAGCAAAATTTTGTTCAAAGCTATAGCTAGTCATATTTGGAATATAAGGGTGTTTCAAAGGAATTCTTTTTTTATGAAACAATGCTACCATGATAGTCTTTCATGTAGGAATAAAAAGAATGAGAAATTATTTTTGACCTATACCAGGACTCAACCTTCTCGTTAATAATTTTTTTGTCTGTGTCATTCTGACAGAGCGTCTTCAGTCACTGCTAGTAGCTGTATATGAGCAGCTCAACAGCACTGCTGCAAAGGAAGAATGTATCTCTGTCATAGAATCTTTCTTCTTCAAGGACATCTGGCAACCACTCCTTATGCTCTTCAGGTAGCTGTTTCCCCTTGGCCTTTTGGACAATTCACATTTAACTTTATGCAAAGATATTTATGTGTTTGTATCATTCAGGTACAATAGGGGAGAAGGGAAATATTTATAGGTGTTACTCGGAGATGTAAAAACAAATCAAAATGCAATAAATTTGGTATCAACGAAAAGGGGAGATGCCCTAAAACATTCCATCAACATTCGAAATCCATAGGTTTCATAAATTAATATTATTCTGTTTCAAATGTGTGCCAAAATATTCGCATATTTTCACCCCGCAAGCAGTTTCTTTTTCAACCTTGGAAATGTGACGTAATACTCGGGACACGCTTGCTTCTAGCTAGCTCACGATCACGTCAATACAGCGCGCGCACATAACGTTCATGGTTCGAGGTAAGCTACTGATTTCTTCCAATCTTTGAAAATCTTGTCGACAAAATGTCTGATTTTGGCCCTGATTCAGATGTTAGAACCTGGAATCACACCGTCATTCCATCAATCACTGGGTGAATCACTGCAGCAGCCACACACACATATACGATTCATACAGCTACAGTACAGTCAAGTCGTATACCGTAAGCTAGCTGTCCCGTGAATGACGTCATTTTTTTAATGCAAGAATTCTCGCTTTCGTGGCTCATCTGAGACCCTGTCAGGGGTCTTGAAAAAAGTCCTGATAATTTTTTTGAACAAGCTTACATCCATAAAATTTAATTTCATCGTAATCTTTGGGGGATTAGCTTTCCAAAAATGTATAATTTGTCCTATTTCTTATTTTATGGGACATTTCTCCGGTTATCTGCTTTAAAGACAAAATTGTTTGTGAAGTCTCCACACTAATGCAAAAACAAATTATTTTGTTGTTTAATTAAAGGCAACATATTTTAGCCTTTGCTAAATGACAAATTTGAAATCAGTCAAATTAGGATGCTGGACAGGGCAACCTTAATTAAGTGTTCAGTTTTGCAATACTAGTATGACATGTGTGAGTATGTTTCAATTTTTGTCCTTTGCTGATACAAAGTGGTTTGGTGATTATGGAAGTAAAGGTGAATCTGACTGCAAGAAAATGCACAAAATGAAAATCTGACTTGTGATCCTTATGAAACATAACATGAATTTCAACACACTTTTTTTCCTCACAAAAACTGACCATCATGACATTCTTAACCTATATCACTCTGACTTGTGTCTGTTGCAGACGATTCAACTACAAGAAAGAGCAATGTGCAGCCATCGCCATGACAATGTACCAACATGCCAAGCCCCAGCATATCGGCGTTGTTGAGAAGTTCTGTCTCCTGCGAGAGGGAGACCTTCAAGATGGAGGTCAAGCATCGAGTAGTGACTACCCGTACAGGTCCGCAGTAGAGGAGCTCTGTAAGCTTCAAGGATACACATGCCCACTGCAGAAGATAGAATGTATAGGTGAGATGAAATGTTGTACCTCAAGGTAGTGTAGTTAACTCTTACTGTGCCACAGGGGTTTAGCTCTCTTCAAAATTTTACCAAAATGTGATCAATGCTTGCTTTTCAAATGTCCCCACTTCATTAACCATCTATTTTTTCACACAATATTGTGTAAAAATTCAGATCATTTTTTATAATACCAAACATTATTACCTTACCCAACTTTATGCATGAGAGTTATTGAAAACTACATTTGAGTTTCTTGTTGTCCATTATTTTGGGGTTTCTCATTTGTTTACTATTGTTTAATGTTGAAATAAGGTAATATCTTTTTTAAAAACCTGCAATTTTCTCTGAAAATTTCTATGGTAGCATATGATTATAATCCTATATTTAGAATGCCTGATTAATGCTCAAGATTTTGATATACATTGACCACCATATACCTTTCCTGTGGTCGAGCAACTGGTGAATGAAAATGACAAGTCTATCTGTCACATATACGTGCCATCGGCACTGAAAGAGTTAACTTTAAATTCTTTTTGAATATACATGTAAATGTACAGAATTATAATTGCTGTATCCATGGGAGTATCGAACATCTTTACCAGCTGTCCTCTGATTTTCTCATACTGTGGGGTAGGGACATTGAATTCCGTTCATGGCCCTATTCTGAGCTCTAGTAGCCAATTGTTGCAAAAGTGTCAGGTTGATATTTTAACAATGTTGAATGTCCTCTTTCCATCCTACATGGATTATTCAGTGAACCTGAAAATTAGTATTAATTATTTGTCGCTGCTAAGGTAACTAAACTTTGCGGGAGCATTATTGAATCATGATTTGTTTTGCTATCTTTGAGTGCATTTGACCCTTAGTTTATCAATGGTTGATCATTTCACTAATTTTCTCTTGCAGTACGAGTATCAAGGATCGTGATTGAATGTGTAGGAGACTTCTATGAGAGCCAAGGTAAACCAAGGCAGAGTCTAGAAACAACTGTGTAAGTGGGACTTGATTTTCATGATTATTTGACAATATTGAGAACTCAAATTGCATGAAAATGAATTTTTTTCTCTCTCTCTCTCTCTTTGCCTTTTTGCCCGCAACTTTCGAAAACAATTTTTTTTTTTTCTTTGCAGAAACATTTTTATTAGATACTGCTGTTGAATTTGTAATATATTACACAAATATAACAAAACATTATACATGTACATAATATAAACAATGGAATAAAACAAAAAAATAATTCTGATTATGCAGGACTTAGTGGTAAAATAGGTTTACAGCAAAACAATAGTTTTCCATCTGTTATCAAATGATATAAAGTTATAATGTTTAATATAGATATAATGTTCAAGAGAGCGATAATATCTTAACATGCATTTAAAAGAGCTGATTAATAATAAGCTATTTTTGCATGTGCTGGAAAATATATAGTATTTGGCATATAAAGTAATTAAATTAAATTGAATTCCAACACTTCCATAAAATCCAACCAAGAGGTTGATTTTACTCAGGGTAACTTTGTCATCCAAAATGAAATGTTGGACGTCCACAATAAACCTTCTGACGATTGGGCAATCCCAAAATAAATGCTCTATACTTTCCACAGATCTATAACAAAATGAACATAAATCTGATTTCGTGATATTTAATGTTTTAAGATACTTGTTTACACCAAGGTTGCGATGAATTAACTTAAACTGGAAATAACGGATATGTGTAGATAAACATGCCCTGACAGGAACTACCGTAAGCAGATTTTTGCCCAGTCTAAGTTTTAAGTATTCACAAAGAATTCCATTTATCTATCGATTTATGAGGGTTAAAAAATTGTTTAACACTAAATGCACCAACAGACCCTCGTTACCTGAAGAAATTTACTTCAATGTGCTTCCAATACATATCAAGGTGTTATATGAGTGCAGTATTGATATGAAACAATAAGAGAAACTTCTTATTGCATACAAACTTGTGACTGTTCTTTGTGTAGGAAAATCCGAAAAGTGCTCCTCATATCCTCACATATTTTTGTTTTATAAATTTGTGGTAATAACAAGACTCTAATAAAGACAATTATCCCCCGGGACTGTACCACGTCTTATGTACAACCCCCCCCCCCGACAACAACACCCTAGGATAATTCAACCTTAATCCGTGGCCAACTACCCCACAGGACGACTACACTGCTACAACATTTTTCCCAAACAACTGATCCGTTGATTAACACTCTCCCCATGACATGATTATTGATTTCATCAATTTTATCTACTAGGGATTGTTAGTCTGCAGGGTGGGAGATGGGGAGGGGCATTGGTTGTCCTGATTTGTAATATTAACTATGGATATTTCAGGTAATTTTCTTTTTCATCGTATATCGTTCAGTGGTTGTGATGATCTGCTACCAATCCTAAGTTATGTCATCATGAGGTCATCCCTCCCTCAGATTGTCTCAGAGTGCAGCGCCGTGGAAGAATTTATCCATAATTGATGGGGAGGGGCATTGGTTGTCCCGATTTGTAATATTAACTATGGATATTTCAGGTAATTTTCTTTTTCATCGTATATCGTTCAGTGGTTGTGATGATCTGCTACCAATCCTAAGTTATGTCATCATGAGGTCATCCCTCCCTCAGATTGTCTCTGAGTGCAGCGCTATGGAAGAATTTATCCATGAAGGGTGAGTTGTAAAGAATTTAAATCGTTCAAATTTTTGTTGTAATCTGTTTTCTCTGATTATTCTGCTTTCCTTCAAAAGAAATTGGTGTAAATGTTGGACTGCCCTTGGAGTCCTAGCTAAAAGAATATGCAATTTAGTGTGAATGCCATACTCTTGGGTACTTCCACACTGACTAGCATTACTAAAGCCATTGCGCTATCCACTGTTTCACACTATCTCTTAAAAGCTAGAAACAAATGATGTCCTTATTGTCTACATTAATCTAAACACCTGGGGAGCGTTTCATCAAGCATTTTGTCAGTGATTTTTACTGACAACTTGCTCTCAGCCAATCAGATGCAAGGATTTCAGTAGCTTATAACAGTTGTCGGTAAAAATCACTGACAAAACGCTTGATGAAACGCTCCCCAGTTCACATACAGAGGAACCTCAATATGAACACATTTTTATCAAACTCATTATAAGAAGGTAGTATTGCCAGTCCCACTTCTTAGTAATCTCCTTTTTTTTAGCCTGATTTAACAAAGATTCAAAATAACATGGTAATTTATGTGGTCCCAATGAGTTGTTACAAAGAGATTCTATTGGAAAATACATAGAGGTATATTGTATCTAGTCTAGCATGTAGTATTTTTCATCCAGAGTAATGTTGATTACTTAAAGAATTAGAAAGTAATATTTTCCTAACTTTTATCTTTCTGTCCGTCACAGCTATTTATTTGGTGAAGAGGGTTACTGCTTAACGACCTGCCAAACTGCGCTGAGCTACGTCCTCAAACTGGGCAGTGATAAGGAGATACCAACATTATGATATTTTTCCTTTTGAGCTTCGTTCACAAATGACGTAGTAAACCGCCCAAGAAAACTGCCCCAGCAAAATCAAATAATAATAATATATAAGATTTATAAGGTGCCGAATCCACTTGATGATCAAATGCTCAAGGCACAACTTGTGCAAAAGATGAAATACATCACACATAAGCAAAAGTGCAATAGGAGAGGTACGGACATGAAGGGTAATGGTAATCAATTATAGGCTAAATTAAACAGATACTTTCTAATATTATTTTTGAACACTTCAACAGAACTGCTATTTCTAATCCCTTGAGGGAGAGTATTCCATATCGACGGCCCAGCATGAACGAAGGTTCGCTCCCCCCACTTTGTGTTAAGTCTAGGAATAACAAGTAAGCCAGAGTTTTGAGAACGTAGCAGTCTAGAGGGAATTTAATGCTTGATCAAACCAATGTTGTACTGCGGAGCAGAGCCATGTATACAGTGAAATAATAACAAAAGAATCTTGAAAACAATACGTTCTTCTACAGGCAACCAATGAAGTGATTTGAGAACTGGTGTAATGTGACTGTGCTTGTTGGAGAGGGTCACGACACAAGCAGCGGCATTCTGTAATTTTTGCGTGTGGGTATAGTAGACTGTAGATTTTTGTGTCTTATAAAACACATATGGATGAATATATATAGGGATCCTTGTTGTTGTGCACCTTTTTTTTTTTACCCCAATATGCCATACATTTTTATATATGATAATTTTTCTGTTTTGAGGCGGTGGTTATTTGAAGGCAGGTTTTTGCGCCATTTGTGAACAAGGCTATGTTGTGATTTTACCGTTATGAAAAACTTGCCATCTGTAGTGTGACATGTGACTAAAGGTGTTGTAGTTGAGAACTTTGAACACTTCTCTGGAGATGCGAAGGTCCAGGGTTTGAGCCCAGCATAGCATGTATGTCTTTTCCCAACACTTAAAGGGAAGGTTGAGTTCTGGGAAAGGGGTAAACAAAAAAATTGTGAGGTTTCTCATTCTTATTATGTTAGTTTGGAAGATTAGCATAGTAGATATGTCCCCTGAAAAGGATTGCTCTTCAAATGCCCTCACATACACAATATGACAAGAAACAGCTGAAATGTTCGGGCCGAACATTATTTTGTGCATAGTCCCATATATACATTTTTGTGTGCAGTGCATGTGACTCTTAGCAGGATTGAGTCAATTTCTTATAACTTTGGTGATTCCAAAACCTTACAGCATACACCAATATCTATGTGCTATATAATCAACCTTTCCCAATTGCTATGAGACAGTTTCTTTCACAACTCAGTCTCATGACCAGAACTCAACTTTATCTTTAAACCTACCTGTACATCTCTGTAGCCAGGTGTAGTAAGTGGGTACCTGGCTGGATTATTCCTTGCAATGCACAAACACTAATAACAGTTGTTGCATCTTAAGCCAGTGTAATGATTGTTGCTTAAGCAATTTGGAAGCACAGAGACATCATATCATAATGTAATGTGTGCTTTACAAGATCAATTTAATTTGGCCTCAAGAAACAAAATTGAAGAAAGTTGTCTAGGAATTCTTTACTTTTGTAATTGAAGATCGTGATTTTCAAACTTAAAGGGATTCGGTAACTTTGTGGAGGCTTGATTTAATAAATTGTTAAATTTTGATATATGTCTTTTATAATGATGTTCAGAAGGATAAACAAATAGCCAGGCATAGAAAGGTTTTCAAAATGCTATTTTTAAGATATCCATGACTGAATACTCCCATTTACGAAAACGTATGGCCATACGCTTTAGTCTAACACTGAGTCTATGGGGGAAAATGAATCTGGCATTTCCGGTCTCTTGCATATATGTTTACTTTTGTGAAGCACATGATGACTTTGAAGTCCTTTTTTTTCCTGCGTTTCATTTTTATACCATATTACATACACTGAGAGCATTGTAAGGCCAGGCAGCTCAGATTTTATCAAGCCTCTACAAAGTTACCAAATCACTTTAGTGCGTAAGACTTTTTTTAATCCTTGCCATTGTAAGACATGTATATCACTATATGTCGCATTTCTAATGAATCAAGAAAAAATACTTGAGCAATATCCCATTTTATTTGAAAAATAAAGAAGATTTATATTTATGTAGTAATGTGTTAGATGTGTTATTTTTCATTTTAACTTATCATCATCTTCTCTGTAGTTACCTTCACTTATCCATGACTCTGATTGACTTGCTATACTTGCCTTTAGAGTTGACGTTTTGAAAAATAGTTAACCCTCTGCTTTTGATGCAGCACTTGAATGCTACAGAGCAGCATGGCCAGTATTCAAAAAAGTGGACTAAACTGTAACCCATTGACAACTTAATTATCTTATTACCATAAGCTTTATACAGGGGCAAAGTGGTTCCCGTGGACAACGGGTTAATTCCATATTTTAAGCCCTGACTATTATGGATAGATGGAGAGAGATTAATGCGCTGTCATTAAGCATCTGGGCCCTGTGTCATAAAACTTATTATCAATAACATACATGTATCATATCTATGACAAATTTGCTCTCAGCCAATCAGATGCAAGTATTTCAGTAACTTATAACGGTTATTGTAACTTGTCATAGAGATCTATGACAAATTTACTCTCAGCCAATCAGATGCAAGTATTTCAGTAACTTATAACGGTTATTGTAACTTGTCATAGACATCAAGTTTTATGAAATGGGGCCCTGGTGTCCACTTCTTCCTGTAAAAATTAGCAGAAATCTGTACTTCATCTATAAAGAAACATGTTATCATGGAATCATTTGCTGATTTTCATTTCATAACTATTCATTTGCTTATCCTTACACCTAACAAACTGTGCAGTCTCGCTATTCATTGCCTAAGATCAGAGATATCCTTGAATTGTGTACTTGCAAATACTATACATTTTCATTTGTTTTGATTTTTATTAACGAAGAGAATACATTATTTTTAATTCATATGTCCACTTATTGTATCTTATGATATATACTTTGTAATGCTGCTATATTATATGTATCTACATTTTATTGCATCATCACTCGGTTCTTCCATATTGTTCTGAAATGCTTCAATATTTTCTATCATGTGTTTTGTATTCAACACTTGTATATCTGCGTATTCCATTTGCAATTCATTAGAAAAAATCTAGAAGGGCTGCTGTAAGCTGTATGAATTTGATAAACTCACTGTAAACGATTTGTTGATATGTTTGAATGGTGAATGATATATAAATTTATAAACTGGAACCTTTAAAGAGACTTCTAATCCCAAATAAAACCATAAAACATGTTTTAAGGAAAAAATTTAATCTACATATCCTGCTTGAGGTTTCCATATGTTATAAATTCTGCAAATGGATACAATCAATACTCTTAATCTTTATATCACTTTGGTACATGTCTTAGGGGAAAACAGAATTGAGAATTGCCACTCAGCTATTGAAACTGTAACCATGTGTGCACGAGAAAAAACATTCAAGTGCATTATGGGAAAACTATTACCTCGAAAATTGTTTTGGGGGGAAATGTGATGGAGTGTTTATCTTAACATTTTGATGTGGAAAGCTTGAGCTAGTTTGCAAAAATTATAGGGTATGGAGCAGTTTTCCGAAATTGCTAAGACTATATTGTGAATTCAGTCCTATTTTTCAACTGACGATTTCCTGCTTATCCTTGCAATAAATATTTCAACCCATTATTCCTAACTATTTCATGCCATCATTCGTAAATATTTCATTCCATTATTTTTAACTATTTCAAGCCACTATTTCTATTTCATGCCAATATTTCTAAATACTGTATATCACGGCATAAGTTCTCAGGTAGAATTGTAGGAGAAGTTCTTATTGACTAGAACACCTATCAAAGCCTTTGTGGCACATTAAATAAACATGTGTTTTTCCTTGAAAGAATTATTCAAAATAGATTTTGCAATCAAGGCATGATAAATTCATTATCTTTGATACTAACTGCCCGGAGTATATTAATGGATAATATCAGTTTCATGAATTTATTTTATATCATAATTATTTCTTTTTTTCTACCATTGCTTAAAGACCTCAGCCTGACCCAAAACAACCATATATTGACGTAAAGCTTAGTAAACTAAGAATATAATTACCCTGGTTATTCATAAATTTTCGTCTCCGTTTATCCATAAAAAATAAAAAAGATAATTTTTTTGGTCCGCCCCCTCCCTATGGCGTAACACTGCAGGGGGTCGCTAGACGTGTGACGACATGTCATGTATACAGCTCCGAGTGCGTCTACACGATATGTCGTCATCAAATTTTCACCCCCCGCAAAGTAGCGTTCCTCAGAGACGGGGCCCAAACCACCGGGGCTCAACATTCGGGACGCTGTTACTCATTCCACAGGAAACGGAATCTCATGAAGTTGGTTTCAATTTGTTCAGAAAATATATAGCTCCCCGTGGATGAATAAAGGGTATATTTCAAAATTCGGTCAGGCTGAGGTCTTTAAGGTATTAATATTAATGACCTTTGTTTTCCTTTACTTATTTAATATAACTGTATTACGAATAAGTCTTTGCTTGACATATTTGAAAGGCTTATATGAATGGATGTAATAGTATATTTGTCTGTGGTGTTAAGCAGCTATAATATTAATGTGCAATGAAACATAATAAATATTCCATCTACTGTTATCTTCGTGTTGCCAGAATAGTGTAGTCTTTGTTTCTGCACGACTCCTAAAATGAACTTTGCATGAGAGCGTAGAAGAAAAGAAAGAAACAAACACATGTAGCAGGACGAGATCGAGGTGAAAGGAAGATATGGTCACCAGGGGAGCGTTCCATCAAGCATTTTGTCGGTGATTTTCACCGACAAATTTGCTCTCAGCCAATCAGATGCAAGGATTTCAGTAGCTTATAACAAGTTGTCGGTAAAAATCACTGACAAAACACTTGATGAAACTAGTAGCTCACCAGGTCATGTGGGATGATAAAGATAGATAACATATTCTTTATTTATCAGTCATGAGCATTACCCATTTTCTTTTTCGAACACAATACTTATAATGCAATACATATCGAGGTGCATGACGTTGTACGGGGATCGTATATCGTGTTAACAAATAGAATCGGTTTGAGCCATGGTTAGAGCTAGCTGCAGCAAAAAAAGCACTGAAACCGCTGTGCTGCCATCAACGTTGTGCTATATTGCTCTAAAATATGTTGGACTTCGCAGTATTACGTGGCACACCACGTACATCCAACTAAACTGGAATTTATTCGTGAACATTTAAGCTTATTTGATCGTTTTAATTTTGAAAAATTTATCTAGAATTCTGTTTATTTCTACCATCGTCCTTTCATCTATTACTCTGATGTTTTACCCGTTTCTCACACTCTCAACAAACAGAAAGACCAGGGTCCTGATTCATAAAACTTGTTATCAATAACAACTGCCCCCTATCAAGGACAAATATGCTCACAGCCAATCAAATGCAAGGATTTCAGAAGCGTATTATAAAACATTTATTGTGACTTGTTATTGAGTTTTAAGAAGCAGGACCCAGAAGCACATAAATAACCAAAAAATAATAATTCACTATACCAAAGTTCGATGGCGTTTCAATGAAATACTATTAAATCCACATGTATTTGGAAAAGAAGACAGCTGCGTTGTGGTTAGATACGTTTGTAAATCATATCCAGTTGAAGTGAGCTGAAATGAAGGCAGTAAAGCTCAGCTATTTTTCCTTCAACTCATAGTATAATAAAAAAAAACTTGAAGGTTTTGCGGTATGAGCAGTGGAAGCAGTAAACAGTATTTTTACAATGTCAATACAGGAATCTATGTATGGTCTAATGATCCATAAACGGGTTGATTAATAATTCACCCATTGTCAATGCCATCGGGAACCAGGTTGTTCCTGTATGAAAGCCTGTGCAGGGAGTGAGAGCATTCACTAGTCAAATTGTAGAGCACTTTGGGAATAACATCTAAATATCCAATTTAAAAAAACTTCTTGTTGAAAGAAATGTACTTTCATTGGTCTCATTTTGATTTATAAACATTTTTTTTAATAAAGTAAAATATATAGACAAATTTTAATTACTTGTCATCTTATTGATAACGCTCCACGTACATGTATGTAGCATATATGCACGTAATTGCATATTCAATCGACTTTCTTTTTCATTTATGAATTCGCTTATCTTGTAACTTTAGGGTTACCATTTCTCCGGTTAAGAACTTGTTTATTCATATATGGATGTATTCATCTTATAATGGGCTCAAGCAGCATAAGCTGCAATCCTTTGGTAAGTGCGCGTTCGAAAAAAATACCATCTGTCCGACATTTTGGTATACGTTTCATCTCTTCCATGAAATTCAACAAAATTTATCCCATTTTCGTGGTATGAATGCGTCATGTAGTATATCTCGAGTAGTTTTACCTCATCTTCTATCGCCACCTTTTATAACGTGCTCGGGCGTAACATTAATATGACGGTTATTGCATTTTCTCGCCAATCTTCAACAGGTTTATGGGGATTTGGTCATGTGATATCCACAAGTACAGCTGACCGCTGTCTATAAAGCCGCCAAAATAACGCAATAACCTTGCCTTAAATCCTCCCGCCAGCTTCTCCCCCAAATCTTGTTATGAAAAGTAGTTACAATCTGCATCTACTAGCCCATATCATATTGCACCTTGCTTTATGTTATGCTTTAAACACCCCCGCCGTCATTTTGTTCTCATGCTATTTATCTCGCCCAATCTTGTTATTTCACATCGCTTTCATCGTTATGAATACCTGAAATTGCCGGCGAATTTCATTTTCCACGCGAAAAAACCCAAGAAATCTTGTTATGGGAATAAGAATGATGCGTGATGCTTGTAAATATTATGGACCGATTCGAGGAAATAACAACGCAGACGGTAGCAGACAATGTTCTTTTGGCAGATCTGTATATTGAAGAGCGGGTAAAGGTACTTTTCAAAGAGATTTTTCTTCCAGTTTACCCAAAGGTGCCAAGATTAATGCAGACCTGTAACATGATGTGAACAAAGGATCCCCGCAACAGAAAGAAATAGTGTATTATATACCGACCGTTAGTATGGTATAAGTTTATCGTCATATTGCATTTATTCTTCTGGGGAGCGTTTCATCCAGTGTTTTGTCAGTGATTTTTTTTTTACCGACAACTGTTATAAGCTACTGAAATCCTTGCATCTGATTGGCTGAGAGCAAATTTGTCGGTAAAAATCACTGACAAAACGCTTGATGAAACGCTCCCCAGCTAAGGTATTGCTTCATTCTTGATAAAACAAAACGTATGGTGAGAGTCTGTGCAGTGCTCTTATCTGCATGCGCATACACGCGTAACAACGCCATTCTGATCAAATAAAACACGCAACGAACATAAACTTTTTATCACAGCGATATATATCCATGCAAAAAGCGAGTCAAAATATTGAAAAACGTTCTTATTCCATAAATTTCATTCACAAGCCTCAAACTGCGTGTAAAAATGAATAAGAGCGCAGACATGGGCACCATTGTTTTTGCAACGTTGAAATGACATACGGCCGCCGTTTCTTGTGAAAATGGCATTGTTCTTGCTCTAAATTTGATGAGATTTTTTGCGAACTTACTCTTTAGAATATTAGGAAAAATATAAAATTGAGCAATAGAGGAATTTTAGAGAAATTCTTGTATATTTTCATGTCAAATTGTTGGTGTGCAGACATAGGGCTCCCCTGGGGCTCCCCATCATAATTAACCGCATTATGTCAGGATTATAAACCTACACAAATTTTCATCCTCCTTGTTTATTGCATACATAATAGTCTTGAAATATTTTTAGTCATATTAAATACGTACTTACGTAAACATTTCAAAGTTTCAGATCTTGACAGTCTTCCAAGGCAGTCATCTTTTAGATTTTCAAACAAATTAGAATGGATAAAAAATGTCATAACTCATTTTCAATCATTCCACAAGGTATTCATTCTTACACGCTGATTGTCTGAACAACAAAAAACAATCACAATGGTATGTCACAAAACAAAAAAAAATTGTCAGGCTTACAAATAATACAAACGTAATGATCGCATAGTAACGTGAGAGATGTCATCGATCAAACCGAGTTTCAGACATTTTTAGTCGACTTTACAACTCTTCATCCATACGCAATTTCTGTACAGATCCATCGTAGTCCGCCCAAGAAAATGTTTCGAAATACTTCCATATCTAATGCTGATTCGCATGTATCTAAATTCATGTTTTGAGATATTAATGTGCAAAAGCAAAAATACTATTTTTTGTTGTGGAAATATTTCATTCACCGTCATCGTTATCGTCATTATCACCAACATCATCATTACGCCTCTCGCCATCGTCATCATCATCATAATCATCATCACGCTTTTTCCAACGTCGTCGTCGTCATCGTCATCATTATTCATCATCATTCATCATCATTCATCGTTATCTTCGTCATCATGGTCGTCATCATTAACAACGTTCTCTTCCTCCCCGACATCATCAGACATCATCATCTCCATCTACGTTTTCCATATCGACTTAATCTTAATGATCATAATAATAATGGTCATCATCATTTTCACAATCACCCCAATCACCATCATCAATAATGATGATCATCATCGTCATCGCCATCCTCATCAGGACGAGCAGTAGCACCAACATCCTCATCGTCACCATGATGAGACATCTCGCATCGCCCATCATATCGTTGCTCTTCGCCGCGGGATCAGTGACACATAGCAGTACCATCTGTTGCCTTGGTGTGCGGTGATCGGGTTTCCTTCATGGCTGGATCGCATCACTTTTTTTTCGCGCGCTTTTAAACCGGAATCCAGTCAACCGGGAAATGCCTTCCTGGGCGGAGATGGTCTAAATTATAAGATGTGACCAACCCCTTTATTGCTACAGAAGTACTTTCAATCCCTCAATAAGTTACAAGGGGGTAATAGGCCCATACAAGAAAAGAGCCATTGAAGGTTGGAAAGGTAGCTTAGATTGATGTGTCTTTTCCTTCAGATCAACCGAGTTTCTATAGTAAGAACCATCGCCGCTTCGAATGTCTTGCTTGATACGTGCTGTATTTGACATTGCGTTATAGCAATAAAGATGCATATGACTTGAGTATGCTCTGTTATTAATGATTTAGCGATTACATAACATAATGTGCCAAATCATTGCGCTCAAAGCATTAAGATTTTTTCCAATATTTAGTGATCACTATGTTGGTATAAACGTTCTTCATCTTGTTCATAATAATAGTCTCATAGATATGTGTACACTCATGTTTGTTTTATATTGTATTAAGAACTCCATTATCTGGATATTTCTTTCTCCCCCCCCTTCTCTCTCTCTCTCTAACTGCCTGTCTTTATCTCTTAACATTCCTCTTTTTCCAATTAATATTCCGTTTCTCCTCTCTCACCGCAAATCTTCTTTTGTCCTCTCTGATAAGCCTACCGGTAACACAAGTCCAGTTTTCTTCTAAACCCCTCCAATCCAAAAGAATAATTATATGTTTTACTTATCATTATTTTTATTATGAGCCCGAATTTCCGACCGGAGTTATTAACCCAAACCATGGCGTAAACCTTTGCTATCACTTTATTGTCTAAGTGCCTAGTTTTAACTTGAATAATTTGTCTTTGTAAGACGGAAATGGGATCAATTTTCAGTTTAAGTTTCCATTATGCAACAACAGTGCATCACAAACTAAAATATCTCACAACCTCTTGAAAGTGGCTCTGAATGAAAACAAGGAATTAATCGAAAACTCGAAGGTGATCGCGAGGGTAAAATATACCTCTGCTCATTTCCTTTTTTCAACTTTCTCCCCAAAGTGCATCTCAATTAAGGAGGAAGGGACGGAACTACATGAGATGGTAAATGTATACTAAGTTGCCCCCCCTTTAAACCCATCCCATTCCCCCAATCCGTCTTTAATGCAGCATGACCAATCTTCATGGGCCATCACACAAGCTTTCGCACCTCCCTCTCTCCCCGTTCGCTCTCCGGGCTCTACTGGGGAATCAAACATACCTTGAAACTCGCTGACCAAAAGCTCAGACCTACGGTTAATGCACTTTCGTGTAATTAAATTCCACCCAACAAAATACAAGACATCAGCTTAAGATAGAAAGAAAACAGCCATGAGACACTCGGAGGATGGACTCCTTTCACCTAAATGCTCAACCTAGTTCAAATTTCATCATCAGCGATTAGACGTTCATCAGGTAAAATAATTATTCACACATTAAGCGTTCGCAAATCCTCTTAGCGCGGGCATTATCCCCACCCCTGACGCAACGCCAAAGCCCAAGACGGAAGAATTAATATCTATTTCTGTTTTCCACTGCCCATATGCTCGCTTTTAAGACGTGAAATTAATTTGATAATCTGTAATCAGTGTGCAGTGAACGGTATTGGAGGAGTTGCCAATTTGCCAGGGCCTGGCATGCAATTCTGGCAAGCGATTCTGCGGCATGTTGATCTTTGCTGGATCGGAACAGGTGGCGCAAGGGCGGGGTCCTGTTAATAATATTGGCGCGCTTTTTACCAATCTCTTTTGCGCAGCCAAAACAAACTCTAATCCTGTTTACTTCTGATTAACTTAAAGAATGTAAGTCTGGAGGACGACTAAAAATGGAAGATTGTATTTAAGCAAAGAGAGGAGATTAAACTTTACGGATATTGCATGCAAAAACAATGATTGTTGTTCTCTTGATGAAACTGTATGCAGAGCACGGCCGTGAGTAATAACTCTTGCAAGTTCTTCGACATTGCAATGATGCAGGAAGTGTAATTAAGTTGACATGCAATACGTGAAAGCTCATTTTTTTAGAGATGGTTAATGTTCAGTTAAAGGGGCAAGGTGGGACAAAGTAATATTTAATAACATGAGGTATAAGCCAAAGCTAAGGTTTTACAGAGACCATAACTTGAATACCTCCCCAGTTCGGCATTTTTCATTGACCAATGCTAGTTGAAGGACAGGCAGAATTGAAATTTTGTGATAAAGACGATGTCAGGTACTGGAAAATGCGCATCCTTTAATGAATCGTATTGTTTAACAAATGCATTGGAGAACTAGATCTTCTTTACCCGTCGACAGTGCAAATATTTGTTCATATTCCGACCAATTTTTTTTTCAAATTGAAGTCGTACTTGAAAAAAAAAGGGTGTTGGTACCATTCAGCCAGACGAAACGAAACTTGATGTTTAATTAGGAGTTGATACTGTTTTAATAGCCAATCTTCTGAATTTATGAAAAATAAACGAGTGGAAAAAAACATAGTTACTTTCTACATCAAGCAGTCTTAGGAATAACTATTGTCATCTTTTGTTGTTATAAGATCATTTAAAGCTGCGGCATGGATCAGGGAATGTACATCGTTACAGGCATGACATCGGCTCAAACCATTGAGGTGTTTTGGAACCTCCTCATTCCTTGTCCTCTTTTGGCGGCCATGGGTCAAGTACATAATTATCAAAACATGAGGAAGTGTATTTTCATATACAATGTCCATGTATCTAGTGTTTATATACATATACATGTATATATATATATATATCACGTTGGCGACATGCGGGGTACCGCCCTGGATATACAACCTCAGAAGGTTCAGAAGGTATACTCTAGCAATATCAAACTTATAGGAACAATACTGCGATATATTATAAGAAAATAATTTTATCAGTATAGCTTCAGCCAAAAAGTCGATAGCGCGTTGGAAATATAGATTTGCAAAGAGAAGAAGGAAATAGCAAAACATGCATCTCGGATTTCGAAGTGGTGAGGGAAAACCCAATCGAGAAAGCAATCACGTGTTGAATTCCTGATGGGCGCGAAATATCAATATTAATTCGGGCTTTAATCGTCCAGCTCTTGCATTTATGACCACTGACAACTGTCTTGAAATGCCACGGAGTCATCATGCATGGTGTACATCAACTTTCTAGCAAGCAAGGCTCATAATAATCGGTGCTATTTTTCATTATGGGCCCCGGGGTGATTCGCTGAAGATATCCTACGCCGTCCGTTGGACTATCTTTTCACACGTCGGTCGAAATTACTTTTGTCACCCGGGTCCCGTAACGTCGAGGCTGAAACAAAGGAATGAGATGGTAACAGGTTGATAACGTGTTGGCTTAGGAAATGATCTCGCTCCCTTAATCACCGTCATTTCCTTGGGATGGCGCAAAGAGGCGGCTGATGGTGTCTGGGAGAAACAAGGTGGTGGGAAACTGAAAGCGCACCAAGGCAATGTACACTTTTCCATGGCAATCTGTCGTCTGACTCATGATAATTGCGAAATATATCTTAGTGTCGTCTGCCATGGATGATGTTATATGGATAGTTTTTTATAAAACAAATTATGATTCATTCATTTTGATCGATTACGTAATTACTGAATAGTCCATTTTAAAAACATCTCATATCTATTACCCTCACTCACATCAAACCATAAACCCCAAATGGTCAGTCGTTTCACAAATCAGAAGCATAGGGGTACAATTCCATTAAAACATGTAAAATGCAATTGCAGCCGATTTCTCTCCTCAATTATTTTCTCTGTTAAAACCCACCGCATACTGTTCGATCGAGTGCGATCCGATATTGGAAATAAATTGCAAAAGTAATAAATATAGGCATTTTAACAAATAAAATCTACATGATTCAGGTTCTGAACAATAACATGAATCTTTAACATATGGTTTTGCTGCACTGTCAGCCTTATACCCGGAATTACATGACTTAGGGCCAAATCAGTTTACAATCGTAGGCAATCTTAGGACTGCTGTGACGTCACTACGACTCGGAGACGAATTTGGCCTTTCCTCCGACTAGAAAGCTCACAATAGGCCGTATTTTTTATTTTACTATCTATATGACTTTTCAGAACCTAAATCAAAAGTGTTTTATGTGTTTAAATGTTTATATCAAATGATATTACATTTCGTATACTATGCACACTATTACCAATCGTATAGTGTGCGGTGGGCTTAACATGCAAAATATTTACTTATCTTCAACATAACAGTAAGTTCTTCGCCATTTTCATAATACAAATCTGCCAGTACACAACGGTCGAATGCAAATTTATGAATACTGCAATGTGGATTGAATACAAAATGCATTGTTTTTATTTTATGTCTAGTCAGTACCATCGCCAAAGTCTTTTCTTCACTAAGACAGCATCATGCAAAAGAAAAGCAAAGCTGCGGGAGGAGTGCCTTCATATGCCATTCTAGCCACCCTGAATGGCGGCGCCCCTCTGTAAAAGAAGACCGAGCAGGGATCAGTGCGCGATGCCTGCCGTGACACGAGACTAAGCCCGCTGTATTGGTCCCTGGTAAATTAACCTTCTAGTTTTCATGAGTAAATCCCGAATAAGAAACATGAGCGAAAAATCTTTCGGTAGCTGGATTAAGCTATTAATGGCGCTGTAACCCTCTACGGTGCCGTAGTTTGGCTTTTTAGATTCAATCGCTAAATTCAGCGTATGGGATAGGCGATCATAATAATGAAAATGAATAGAGGTGTAGTATCACCTCCTGATAATCCATGTTTTGCTATACAAAATATGGCGAGAAGACGGATTCGGATTTTTTGAAGTCTTTTAGATGTTTGAAGTCTTTTAGATGGGATAGTTCTCTTTTACAGAAGACATGCATTTATATTCTCTTTGCATGGTTTATATCATATATGTATATTGCAAAGTTATACGCATTGAAATGAAATAATTAGAAATGTAAATTGTATAAATAGCTTGGAAAACTATTTTAGAAAAAGAGACAAAGAAAAAATGGAAAATGACGAATATGGTAACTTCGATATTTTCTATTGTTAATTTATGACGCTGTTGAATGAAGATCTAGAGACAAAATTCGTGTGTGTGTGTGTGTGCGTGTGTGTGTGAGGGAAAGAGGGGGTGAAAGAGGAACATAATAAAATCTTATATCTAAAAGAATAGCTGATATCGCTCACCTTGAGGACAAAGAAAAGTCTAGGTTTATAAAGGGAGACACAGACAAGAGGTACAAGAATCATGGAAAATGAATTTGATATCAAAGTTGAGCGTTAAAACTCCCTTCGACACTACCATACATGACGCGTGCCTGTCTCATCAGGGGTCTGGCGGTATTTTCATTAGACCGCTGCCAGATCAGTTAATGAGTCACGGTGTATCAGCGGAGAAACTCGAAAATTACCGATGACACAAACCTGATATCATTAGAGCTCTCATTCACGAAAAGAAGCCACGTCTTGTTACCGCTTCCATCAGGTGGGGAAATTATGAATGATACATGGAAGAGATCATGAATTCACGGGAGGTTGTTTTACAGATGGGGATAGGGAGACGAAGAAAATGACTGAAGAACTGAAGAAGAAGAAGAAGTAAGGAGAGGTTGTCATTTAACGAGTTTATCAGATGGACAATTACTGTGCACGGCTTTATCTAGAAATTCAGAAATTGATAGTGAGGCCGGAGAGCAGGATCCTAACCCAGAACGGGTGGGGGGCGGGGGGGGGGGGGGGGGGGGGATATATGGATGGAGATATAATGTCATATGCCATAGATCCACTACAGTTTACATTCATTTTTCATTTTTTGTCCGGTCCCTCCGGGGGGGGGGGGGGGAGGGACGCCGTCTCCATAATTATGCTTGATACGCCACTGGAAAAAGACAGGTGTACTGACAAACTCTACAGAAAGGGAAGCGAAAGACAGAAAGAAAGACAGAGGAAAGGAAGGGAGAGAGAGAGAGTATCTCAGTGGGTTTTTTTTAGAAGAAAAGGCAGACGGGCAGGCCGATAGATCTATACAGACGAAAAAGCAGCGGAGAGAGAATGTACTTAATTTTACAGGTGTTTTAATGGTAGTGGGAGAAAGACAGGTAGACAGCGAGGAAAGCGTTTCAGAAAGAAAAACAATAAGAGGGAAAGAGAGAGAGAGAGAGAGAGAGAGAGCGATGGTTGATGTAGGTTATGGAGACAAAGATTCAATATGTTCATGGTGCTGATGATTCATAACATTCGTGAAAACGATTGTCTTTGACCGCAATTACTCTCTGGGAGCCGTCTTTCTTTTTCTTTCTATTTTTTTACGTTAAAGAAATACAAAGGCTTTTATGCCATGTCTTATTCGAACCGTGCGCAGTATTTGCAACATAACAGAAATCAGATCAATAAAATTACACAAGTTTCCGACTCTATCCGCCTTCCTGCAAAGATATTGCGAAATCACCATCTTCAGTGTGGGCGACAGTGTGCAAAATAATGTCAATTCATGACCACTTGAAAGCTGGTAGAGTGAAAATTTCTCGGAAGTAAGGGGGTTGAACTTGTTTCGGACTCAACTTCCAGTGGCGTATCCAGAAATTAATAACCGGGAGGGGGTGGGGGCAGGTGCAGAACCATTCCCTGCCCCGGGAGGGGGTGTATCATGTCAGAACATCATTTTAGAGACACATTGCAAGTTGTAACAATAATTTAAAAAAATACATAACTGAATTACATAAAGATCAACCAAAATATAATGGGCCTTATAATAAAACTTTCGGAATTCACCATGTATCATAAGGAGCCTATATCATTCTTGTTGATTAGCTCCGGCTCCCCTTCCCCCCAAATAGATTTACGCCCCTGCATGGACCTTTTAATTAGTCTGAAAACGTACTTGCTATGCCAAAAATTGGGTTAGCACTGTTACAAAGATCATTCCATTGTCACTGCCATTGTGCTAAGCCGTGCAAAGCTGGGGAAATACCCAGTCCAAAGTGCAAAAAACTAACCAGACTAACCAACTCATTGTATTATTGGTCGCCTTGTATAAGAGCGCCTAAGCGTTTCCTTGTTGCTGTTCACTCACTTAATGACCTCATGATAGCCCGATATAATTACTAGATCAACATTCACATGTTGTCTGTATTGGATTCCGCTTGTGTTTAGCTTTGACTTGCGGTCATTTCATTGTGATCAGCTACTCCGATCCTATAGGTATGCGTATTTTCAGAAGAAAAAAAAGACTGTGATTACATGCCCGGTAATGTGTAGACTGTAGGCTACATGGCGGCTACAACAGTGTACTTGACAAACAGCTTTGAAGTTCACACATATGGCAGTCGATTTGCCCTCTTTATGTTTGTGGACGAATGGGAGCATTTTCAGTTTCCTTGAGTGAGTTTATTTTCATGTAAGTAAAACTTGGAATACATAATCTATCCCCATTTTACATTTCATTAACTGTGGCATGTATAATCATGGGCAAAACCACCTTATCCATAATGCATAAGGTGCTATAAGTGTATGGTAGTCGCTAAGAAAAAATAACATCATGGTCCGTCAATCATGTGTTTATGAAGATTAATTTCACGACAGTAGATTATACATAAATGTACATACAAGTATCTTATGAAGAAAATGTAACATTTTCATAGTTTAATTGACGAGTCTCCTTAATAGTTGATGCCATTCATTTATAAAGAATTTCAATGCTTTCAAAATATGTAATTTATCAAGATCATAATGTCAATGCAAATTTATAGGCCAATTATGGAGCGATATGCAGTGTTGAGTTCGTTGAATGTAATTCAGGTAGATGGAAATTTGATATACTATATGTTAATGTTATGGTACTAAAGTGATACATGTATATCGAAATTTATTGTATAATGAAAGTGTAGGTCAAAATTTACCCGATTCCGATTGCCCAATGCAAAGAACAACACCTGTATCAAACATTATGACCACACGCAATAGGATAGAATGTGATCATCATCAGAAAATAAATATGAGTTTGGTCACATGACAGTGGGAGTGAACCCTTTACATTAAGTTGAATTAAAAGACAGTGTACCATTTACTGACCACCGAGAGGTGATCCTTTTAAGGAGGCAGTTATGGCTGAAGCGAGGTACGCCATAAAATGCAACGATAAAGAAGAGATTAAAACGAGTATAAGACGAAAGTCTGAAACTGAGGAATTCTGCCAAGCATGGTACATGAGTGAGAACATCGTGGAACGATGCGGATTGCTTTAATAAAGAATGTTCAGAGGGTTAAACTGTTTCAAATAAGACAAAGGAAGCGGTTCTTTGTCTTTTCAATCGATTAGTTGTATTCTATTCAAGCACATTGTATAAGATTCGTACTAAATGAGTATGAATTGTAATAGGTTGCGCTCAGTTGTCAGTAAATGGAATACTTTCTCTGAAGGTCACGTGATGTCAAGTTATCCCTCGCACATTCAAGTCACTTCTTACTTGGAGGAAAGAATATAATTTTGCCAGAAAGTCACAAGTGTTTAGTTGCTTTACTGCACAAACTTCACACCAGGGATAAAAATATCTGATCAAACGATTAACCCTATTGTTACCACAAGACTAAAATACTATTCACTTTGTACATAGTGTTGTTGACTTTGGTCGTGACAGGGTTAAAGAGAAAGAAGAAGGAAAAGGTCGAAAATTCATACAGGGATATTTTTACTACCTATAATAATTTCTCACCACCTTCAACACGTCTGTTTAAGTATTTTTCTCTTTTGTTGTTGTTGTGTCCAACAGATCATCTGGGAGTGGTTCGCTATGGCTTCTGCATGCCAGTTAACACCGGCTGAACTGGAGTGTGCAATCTGCTGCGAGTTGCTCATCGATCCAAGGAATCTGGAATGTTCCCACACATTCTGCATGAGATGCTTGAGCCTTCTCTATCAGACGAAGCAGCAAGATGACAGGACAGTGGACTGCCCGCTTTGTCGTCAGGTGACGAGTCTGGAGGAGGGTGATCTATCCAGTTTGCAACCAAACATGGAGATCCAATCAGCAGTGGAGAGCTTTGAAAAGAAGAATGATTCCTTGAAAGAACGTGTGGAGGCGAGGTTAAACATGCTTCTTGAACATATCTCACTCATTAACGATGTCGAAGACACTGTCAGTATTACTCATAACCGAACTATGAACGCCATCGATGAAGCCTTTACCGACGCCCTCCAGAAGCTGACAGGAAGGAACGACGAGCTGGTGGAGAAATTTCTTAAGTACAAACATGACCAGATGACCAAGCTCAGCGTTATGAGGGAGACCAGCGGCGATATAATTTCCCGAATATCTAGTGCCTTCGAGAAGATTTCCCAAGATGCCATGATGTTGTTGGAAGGTGAGTCTTTCGCTGTCCATGAGAGTGCACGCAGCGCGTTACAAGACATGTTAGATCAAAACGAGCCAGATGCGTCAGAGCCAAATGAAATTGCAGAACATTCTGCACATGTGCAATTCATGAGTCTTCCAGGTCAAAGCGGAATGGACATGGGTATTCTTCGAGGAATAGATTCCACACCTACGAATATGGCGAGATTGGTCACCGAGTTCCCTGTTGATAATAACAGAGTTGGAGGCATGGTGTTGATGCCCAATGACAGAGTCGCCTTAGGATTTAGAAACGGTGGGATTCAAATTTTCAGCAGAGACGGTACACGAGAAACATTCCTGGAAAATGTGCAAGTGTGGGCTCTTGCCAGGTTTTCCGATGGGCGTTTTATTGTGAGAGATCGAGAGAACACCATCTCTCTGTTCACACGTGAGCTGGAAAGGCAGAACACAACATTCGAGATATTGTGCTGGCAGGAAGGTGGGCAAGGGGATATCGACGTTGACGGTCGGAAGAACATATATGTCAGCTACTGGCAAGCCATGGTGATACAAATGTTCAGTGAGGCTGGGGGCAGACCCATCAAGGAAATACACTGCAGTGGATACGGACCATCCCAGTTCTGCGTCAGCAACGATGGGGGCAATGTTCTTGTTCAGGATGGACCAACCGTTTGGTTAATCGACGAGGGCGGTGTGGCCAGACATGAGGTAACCAAAGAAGGGGTGGTAGGATATCCTGCATTAGATGTGATTCCCTGTTTAGGTGACGACGGCCCCTCTATCCTGATCGCCTGGGTCAACGACCAAACGGGAATTGTAACCATGGAAAGATACACGGACACTCTAAGTCACAAGGCTTCCCTTGTCGCGGGCTACAAAGTGGACAGTGCTTGGCCTTCACGGTGCTTCATCAAGGTATCTGACGAAGGTTTGGTCGCTTTCTATCGCAATTCCCGTTTGTATTTCTTTCACATCCCACTGTCTGCTCGTTGTTGCATTCTTTAAGGCTGCTTAGCCAGTGAGCTATACAGGACCATGTGAATTTACTGACTTAGCAAATAGCAAATAAAAGTTCACCTTCGTGCTTCCATATCGAAATTAGAAGACCAATAAACACATCGTATGCCATTTAGATCAAAGAAACTTCGTTTGAATCAGTGTCTTGCTTCGAAAGCAATTATTCCCCTATTGTTTGTCACCATGGACGTATAAATAATTCATAGGAAATAATTTTTTGACCAGAATATTTATCTTAGGATCATTCTGGACCTTGGTCGCTTTTTAAAGAACCAAGAGAATACTATGATAATTATACATGTATTATTTAAAACCTGAAAGGCCTTCCCTGCAAGCGACACATGCAACGATATCAACAGAGATATCGGCCCGACAGCGCCATCCTGTTTGCTCCCAAACTCTAAGTTAAAACAAACCAAAAGGATCTCTTCTGTATCAAGGGTATATCGTGTTTTCCCTTCCCTTGGTCAGGACATGTCCTCATCTCCACGGTGGCCTCTCTCAACAGGTCTCGCGAGTTGATTGTAAAATCTGTCATCGTCGGAACGGTGCTCGACATCGGATCCTGGTATCGGGTGGAAATTGGCGATGACTTCGGCCTGGAAATGTTTAAGATTTTGATTAATCAGCAGCGTGTGGTTAGGTATGTCCAGGGGTATGACAGTAATAGTGAGGCAATGACGGGGGGGGGGGGGGGTGAAAAAGCACATTGCTGCAATTGAAATGGCTGTATTAGGAGAGATTTTCTGGGGCTGAAAATGAGTAGGATCAAAGCGTATAAATGAAGATCTGGATGAATGAAATTAAAACGTCACGGTTAGTGAGAGGAGGCAAATCTCTGATCGTTTACCAAAAGAATTTTGATTATGCCAGCCGAAGGATCAACTGACTGACATGGAAATCAGGATTTTAAGAAAAATTATATTGACATTAAGATTTGATAATCGAGAAAAAAGCTTGAAACACGACAAAAAGCAGAATATTTAACGTTATACCCGAATAACCACTAATCATTGTACTTCAATCTATTCCAATATATTCATATGTGAATACAGATGATTGAATATAGACGAATACGAGAGTTCAGTGTCAATTTTATGCATACCTTACTATCGGAAAATTGTATAATTGTTTCATAAAATCTTCTCTATGAATATCTTTAAAAGCTAGAAGTTCAGTAAGTAATGATAAAATGAAGAAGCTCCTTTTAATGAATAATATTTCTTTAGTGTTCCTTTGAAAATGTGTGTTTATATACAAAACATTTTTTTAATGACTGACCTTTCGCTTTAAGACTCTCACTGTTAGTCTAAATATTATATGTTGAGAATGGGGCTGTGAAAGATGTATGAGTCACGAATATCACAGAACCGGAGTTTTGTTTCCTAATTCAATTTACTGCGTTCCGTTAAAGACAATGATTCGCAAATGTAATTACCAACCCTAGTAATTTTCTTTTGGGGCATTCACAAATTTTGTGAGTAAAGTTCTACAGGATCTGTCGTCATGTAGATTATAGTGTATGATATCAAATTGCATAAGATTGATTTCTTAATTTACATTAATGTTTCATATGAAATATCATACTGAACTTGCCTTTGCTATTGTCAAGTTCGGGAGGGGATAGGGGTGAAAATGTAATGCTTCTGATCCTTTCTATTCAAGTTGTTTTTATGTACTTTCTGGAAACATAAATACTGACCATTGATACTACAGTCCTTATACCATGCGTGTATGCTAAATGGTTTATCCTCTGAAAAACTGGTTGTATATAGAGTAGAATAAAATATCCTTATGATAAGGTACTACAGCAATCAAGATATCCGAGTCTCTTCATAAGTAAGGTATGTCAAACAGGATGAAATAAGAAGATTATAATTATAGTGATAAGATAATTGCACGAATTTACTCATTCTGATTTTGCTTTGCATCCATCTGTATCTAAGTAGTCTTTATATTCATAAATCTGTATCAAGAATCTCTGAGAACACAAGTATATTGTTATGACGTCATCAAGAAACAAAAAAGAATACATGAACAAATCTCGAAGCGTACTTGATCCAATCTTTGATGCATTTGATCGTGTAAAGGCATTATGATAAGTAGAGTGGGGTTTTTTTTAGATATGGATATGTATATCTGTTTCTCGGAGCGCAACAGGAGTTTGAATCAGCCTACGATATGATCCAATTAGGGAGCCTGTTTGCGCCATAAAAGCAGATGAACATGTCACGTGATTGATTTGTCGTCTGCTTGATTTGAATGGCAGTCAAGCTTCTTGTGTGTGACTGAGGAAAAGTGTGAACGAATGATGGGATTGGGAAGAGATGTGACAGACGAAGAAAAGAGCACGAGGAAGGATAGAGAGAGAGAGGGGGGGGGGAGAGCGAAGGGGGGGGGGGGTTAAGGGAAAGTGGGTAAGAGTAAAGGTGACAGAGAGGGGAGGTGATGACAATAGATATATTTTTTTTTAAAGACAAGCATTATAAGAGAACGATTTGGAGAGAGGGGGACAAGAAAGTGGGGGAAAGAAGTTGTGAGTGTTTGTGTGTGTGTGTGTGTGCTATGTATGGGTGTGTGTGCGCGCGCGCGGGGGTAGGGGGTATTGGTTTGCACAGAGCTAATAGAAAATATGGATCGCAAATATCGAGATAATCAGAAGCTATATGAATGAAGAGAGGTAGAGACAGGAAGATTATTTTGGAACAGAAGCGACTTTATAGAAAAGGCGGAAATGGTAGTTCTGATCGCCTCTGTATAAAAATAGCAAGCTTTTCAAATACATTCAGACATACCGTCATAATAATTTAATATGAACGGGGAAGAAAGAAAAACAACATACAGCAGTACAATATTTTGCATATGTTGCTCTTTCTACTGCTCTGTTAATTGAAAGGATGGTATTTGCAAGTGTATTATAGAAGGATGGAAATGATAGGAATATAATTGGCCCAAATATGAGTAAAATGCAAAGAAGTAATTTCATGGATAAAACAATAGGAATTGATACTTTTTAGCTGGCCTACAGATTAGTAAAATGGAAAATAGTCATGCATAATACAATGTACTTCTCATTGTTGTGTTGTTAGAAAAAAGAATAGGAAGAGCAACAAAATTCAAGGATGGGCGTCCATTTATGAATCATAAGAGACAGAAGATAAAAAAGAATCGCATGAAATAAAGCAAAACATGCATTAGACCGTTATTACACACAACGACCCATATCATTCCCGATTGCGATTGCTCGTAATCAAATTATCAGAGTGATATCGCTTCTAGACGAGCCAAGCGCGAAATCGCTGCTCGCTTGTAGACAACTAGGTTCACAAACATGTTGCTTGTTAGTCTTCATTGAAGATATTTTTCTTTTATCGAGATATTATCGAGAGCGTGGCATACGATAGCTCCAAAATGAAAAGTTCAGACCCATTACAACTTGTCTCTCTTCATTTACTATACTGTACAGATGTATTATCATTCGTATACTTTGCAGGCAATGTTTAATGACAATCGCAATATCGCCTTCCCTCTCTCGGTTAAAAATTGTGATTGCAATCTCGTTTTCAAGCTTTGCCAAATTCATGGATTCGAGAGAAAAAAATTTATAACTACAATAATGAATTCTTATTTTCATTGGTCTATTTATTTAGAATTCTTGAAACTGCTGTATCTTTGGTTCTAAAATTCGTTTTCTTCCACTTTCTTTTGTCTTCCATTTACCTACAAACTTATTTGGTAGTAATGTTGTACGCCCGATTCAAGAACGAATATTGTGCAGGAAATGAAAGTATCATTTCAGTAACAAATTATGTCGGTGCTTCTTCCGTTTAGTAAAGGAATAGAATATCTGAATCTGAAAATGTAAGAGTATACACGTCTTTTTAAAGACTATTTCTGACGTTTTGCATCGACCACACTGAACGCGCTCTAAAGAAGCAGAAGACGGGAACAGAAACCTGCCACAGAAATTACCGCCTAAAATATGGACCAAATTTGATTAGTGGATATCTAAGCGTATAAAAGGGATATACATAAGGCATTTTAACGTTCTCTCGCCCTATTGTACATGCATGATTTTTATATCTACGGTTTTATTTTCATTATTCTTTTTTTTTGTGTGTGTGTGTGTCTTTGGAAAGCAAGACCTAATTTTGTGTTTTCAAGCGAAGACCGTGATCGTGTTTGATTGGTAAGACATGGTTGCTGAAACTATATAGTCTGTTGGAAGTCAATTATGGGTTCATTGACGCGAGCGTTAATGGTCATGACGATGGTGAAGATTTCAGCCGTATATGAAATGTTTGTGGTATTTCCTATCCGTAAAGAAACTATAGAAACGACATTATTCAATTGTTGATATGCAATTTACCGCAGCTGTATCCCTTAGTTATGCATTGCAGCATTATTGTACGTACTATAAACCATGCTGACGCAGGTATATTTTTAACGTTAGTAATACATGACTTGTTTCGTGTTTTGCAATAATTCCATAAAAGCTCATAACATGTCATTCCTTTTTTAGCTTCATTCATTAAACTTCAGTTAGATTTCTCTCTTTTTTAAATGTTACAGATTTCAGATTTTACAGCATTTTCATGAAACAAAAGTAAGAATTCAAAGTAGGTTTGTTCGAATACAAAGCAAATATACATCAAATCGGTTTTGCTCACTGGGAGATAGTAGCTACCTATATAAGACTGAGCTCGATACAATGAAAGCTGTTGAATCTTCACTGTAATTTACGATTTATGTAAATGCTTCTTTTTTCACATGCATGTACATGTGTACATACAGCTCCAGCATTTTTGAAATCGTGATTCTGATTTATTTAACTCGTTGCAGTGACAACCACTGATAACAACACGCGAGGGGCGTCGATCCGTTTTTTCGTATTGGCGGCCAAGATAATAGGGCGATTCATGATGTTTCTAACGCCTCTTCATTACCAGCTTCTCTACGGTTACATGAAACAGGAAAAAATAGAGAATTTCCGCATTTCCTAGGTGGGGTGGAACGATATGCCCCCCCCCCCCCAAAAAAAAAAAAAAAAAAAAATATATATATAAATAAATAAATAAATAAAAAAAAATAATAAAAAAAAAATAAAATAATAATAAATAAATAAATAAATTTAAAAAAAATTATAAATAAAAATAAAAATAAAAAAAATCTGGGGGATAACTACCCCCTCCCCTTGATCGACGCCCATGCAACACACCTGTAGAGATACATAATCTTGAGATACTTTCTTCGGATGTGAGTGGATCACAATTATGTCTACTTCTACCCTGACACTGCTTCATACGTCAGTCTAACCTTTCTTTATCTACTTCGACAGGTAGCCGAAACCCCCAAAACGCCTTGTTCTTCTCACCTGCACGTACGATCTCTATCAAAATACGTGTAATGCTGTGTTTTGGCGCTCCTTTGACACTCTCCTAAACATGGCGTTCTAAACTTGGCTACAGGCCGTGCCATTTCTAGCGTCTCCGTAGCCGGGTCGGAACGTGATTAATTGCTTGCTGGGGTAGTTGCCCCCATGCAGGTCGGTCGCCAGCGCTGCATGCTCTCATTTTCTCGATATAGGTAGGCTTCCACCAGCTATATAGCATCCACCAGCATCACCGTAACAGCTTGATGTAATATCACAGCCGATCCAGGTTTTGCCTGTTGAATTCATGCGCGACTGATGACAGGAGATGAAAGACAAACACTGGGGTAGGGTAAGGTTAGGTGCTATACATCATCACTGCCTACCTGTCTGCATGCATCCATCCTCTTCCCGCGTTTTTACGCTATAAACCCAACCGTTCCTCTTCAGTGACCAGAAGAGTGCAGAGTGGGGGCATGTGGGGTGAATGATTTCTAAATGACCCTCTCTATTCACGCCTGCTCGGGCGAAATATGAACCCTTTTGGGGCGATATTTCTTGTCATATCGGGTGATTTTACCCTGCAACATCTCTTTAATCGGTGAAAAAGTTGGAAATGAGATTATTAAGCACATTTTATTTCTTGGGAAAATATTGGCATTGTGCAAATATCCTCTTCCTACGATTAAAAGACGATTGTCCGTCACAAAAATTTAAAGTGAAATAGCAGTCTTTGAACCCTCTTCAATAAAAACACAAAAGAGTGCTACTTTCACGACCCACCTGAAACGAACAGTTATCACGTATGTCTCTTCGATTGCAAATATAGTTCACCCGACTTTCCTAACTTCCTTAACCTTTTGGAAAATAAAAAAAAAACATGTTTACTATAACCTTTTTGTATTTATTTTCCAAATAAAAACGCACACTCGATAAAAGGTCTGACGATAAGTCCGTTGACTTGTTGTTCAACATGCCTGCACCCAAGAGGTATGATCCAAACAATCGAAGATAAAGCACGACCTGCTTTCCCCGAAGGCACTTGTAGATTTGTACCTGTTCACCGCTTTCCTTTGCAATGCAACGACTGCTGTTGGGAGCGGGGAGATTTGATAACACAAATGGATTGGAAAGCTCTAACAAGATCAGCGAGGTTTCGGGAAAGATGCACCGCCAAAACAATTCCCTGGGATGATGCATGTCTTTCAAGGGCTTTGGGGATAAAGAAGTTCTGCCTGATAATTCTAATAAATATAATTTGCTGGCTTTCTTTACGTCGCTGCGCACTTGGACAATGATTTTGGCCTACTTTTGGCCATGTTTTCCCTGAACTTCTGAAGAAATGTCACGTCGTACACAAGGCCAGACAGTTTTGAGTAGGGGGAGGCAGTTTACACGTCCCACCGCGATTGAAAACTACGGGCATGTGCTGAAAACCAATAGAAAATGTTTTCTGTTTTCCGAAAAAGCCCTTCATGGTTAATTTTGTATGTAGGCACCACGAACGTGAGTATAATGGGTATAGAAGGAGAAAGAGATGATTTAGAGAAAGGCCCTGATAGCAGAAAGTGGTAAAAATTACGTGATAATTACGTCGTGGTTTTCGTCTTTTTTACGTCCTGTAATTACGTCAATAAGACGACAACTTGCACCAACGCAAGACGTCAAGAGGACGTCTTATTTTGACGTCATCTGTACACTGTAAAAACTGAAGTGCTGTATATAGCACTTTTTTAGGGCATGCATAGGGACTTCACTCAGAGTGCTATTGAATGCACACAGCGTGCTATTTCAGCACTTTACGATTTAGAGCAGATCATATTGTTACATAGTGAATTTACGACACCACATAGTTCATGTTATCTACTTGACTCCCATGACTAAACTGGATTGCAAGAAGCATTCGTTAGTCCATCGGTAACGTCAGCGCCTCTCAATCAGCGGAACCTGGTTCGAGGCTCGCCACGGTCACATTTTTTTTTTGCTGGTAAATTAGCACACTACAAGTGCTATAAACAGCATTTCAGGTGCAGTCACTATACATGCCCCTAAAAGTAGCACTTTAGTTTTTACAGTGTACAAGACGTAGAGATGACGTCAAAACAAGACGTCCTCTTGACGTCTTGCGTTGGTGCAAGTTGTCGTCTTATTGACGTAATTACAGGACGTAAAAAAGACGAAAACCGCGACGTAAATATCACGTCATTTTTAACACTTTCTGCTATCAGGGAAGAGGAATGAAGACGTAGAGATGACGTCAAAATAAGACGTCCTCTTGACGTCTTGCGTTGGTGCAAGTTGTCGTCTTATTGACGTAATTACAGGACGTAAAAAAGACGAAAACCACGACGTAAATATCACGTCATTTTTTTAACACTTTCTGCTCGCAGGGGGGGGGGGGGGGGGGAGAGATAGGGAGGAGAGAGAAAGATATCGAATGAAAGAATGTATTCGCGGTGTAGTTATAAAATAAAAGCTCTGCCGGGAAGGCCCTGGGAATAAAATAATCCTTCAGGAATCTAATTGAAAAAATAGAGGTATTCGGTACTACATTACATAGCAGCAAACAGATTTGGGGACTTGTCATTTTGTTATTACAGCGATATGCAACTCTGTCGATCTAAACTAATATAATTATTTCTGAACGGAGTCTCGTAAAATATACGACCTCAACGTTATCAGACTTTCATCTTTAAATTTCGATATCCCTCAGGAATGATTAAACCGGTCAAAAAGTAATAATAAACGTACATAACTTTTATGTCATCTAACTAGTGAAGTTCAGTTGATGACTCGATGTCTTCGACGAAAAGAATAAAAACCAATGGATTTTTAGCTGACCCATCTACACGAAGACTCTCAAGAAATCAACTCAATACTACATTATTTTGCTTATAGAAGTCATGTTCAAAGGATGCTTTTGTTTCTTATGTCATTGTATGTTTGCATATTTCAAAAGGTGATACACAAGCCTATATTGAAAAGGTTGATTTCTTGAAAGTCCTGGAATCGTCCTGGTGATGGCAATGGACTAAAAAATAGAGATTACTTCTGAAATCTAGTCTAATGGTATCCATTCAGTGACAGACGACCTCGCACGCAACTCCATCTATGAGAAGAAATCGATACCGGAGATAATACGATTGAGTGAGAGACGAGAGCAGGGAAATTAATGTATCGATACAAAGCGCAATTATCTGATTACCGTCGTCTGACCACATGCCGCCAGACACGACTTGAAAGAAGAAAAAAGAAACGTGATGAAAAAGTCGTGATTTTGAATGTATACGTGTAACTCCATCTTATGATTTACACAATTTTAAATCAACTTTAAGCGTGAATTATATTGTTGTAAACTAAATATCTTGTTATATGCGGCGATTGAAAAAGTTTAATGGTTCAGTTTACCTGATTGTTCAAAAAGCGTGTGTATGCTTGTAAAGTAAGCATGCAACCACTGGTTGGGGGGGGGGAGTCGAAGACAAAAAGTTCCACGCCAAATTACCTACAGGATATATGGACATTTTTATTTCATTTTTGCTCGCTCCAAAGTATTCTGAAATTGTGCCCCGGGTGCCTATGCTCACCCCCTCAAATATTTTGCTCATTATGCCACTGCTTCGAGGGACTCGGTAATGATGATCAATGCCTTACCAAAGGGCACTAGTGCATCCACTTGGTTTCGAGCACCTGTATTTATATTTCATATGACTAAGATATGGACTTATATGTGCATAAAGGTGTACCCCCTCCCGGGCTTAGCAAAATGTGCAAGTTGTAGTATTAAAGCTTTAACAGCAATCCCAGACGAAAATATTAATGTTTCAGGTGAAAAACATCCCCAACCGAACTCATTATTCTTAGACTTTATTGATTTTATAGCAAAAAATCGAGGGAGAGAGAGCTGGGGAGGGGGGGGGGGGGGGGGGGGAGGAACGAGTTATCTTTTTCGTAGCTCAAAGAATCTGTTGAACAGGACTGAAGTAGTTCTTATGAAATGCTTTTCCTCTTTGCAATTTAAATGGATTTAATCTTAATTATCCAAATCAGGTTCATTCCTCCAATCATATAGCCTATGACACACATCCACATACGATCCCTAGGCTTACCCTTCTAAAACAAAAAAACAAAGTAAAACAAAACTACAAACCTTTGTGGTAATGGAAAGCTCGCCAGCCATTTGTTTATTAAAGACCCTCCTTAATAAATAAGTTCACATCAGCAGTAGATTTCATTTGAATCTAATCATCAGCTGTCAGACAATGCAATGGAATAAAAGAAAACGATTTTATTGCAATACCCCTCACTGTTCGACAAGACAGGTATCGAGCTAAAAGATTGCTGCTTACAGGGATCCCCTGCCAAGACATCTTGTATTCGATATCCTCCCCCTCAGCGCAGTGTCCTTGTGTTTTGTCTTCAAGTTCCACAACAGATGTCCCCACGACCGCCATCTTTTGTCCAGACCGAGATTACATTTCCTACCACACCCTGGGAGATGCGCCCAATCCGCCATCCCTCTTAATGCCAGTAGGCGGAGGAGCATCGTAGGAGACCTCCGGTGGCATTCAGCAGGGGTTAAACCGGTCACTCACGTTATGTAGAAATAGAAAGAAGGCTTGATTACCCCGTGCGCTTCAACGCACACCTACCAGGGAAGTGTTATTACACGCGCACACTTAACTGAAGGAAATGCAATTTCCCCATGAGCGAGATTGGCTTGTATTAACGAATCGCTATATCATCGTACAATGAGGGTAATAACATTTCTCGTCGCAAACGACCGTTGTATAGTAATCCTTGACTGCGAATTGACCTACTTGACCAGGTGGTTTTTTATTGTGTCAAGTTATTAAGACCTTCCGCTTTTGGGGGAATCTCAATGCAATTTTCTCATCTGAGAAGACCTGATGATACTGTTTATCCTTGTCAATTCACGTGCAAGATCATTAAGCCATTTTCCATCCATCCACTATGTCTCAAGCAGGCGTCGTGTTGCGTTAAGGGTTAAGAGGACAAATGTATCACGGTGCTGAAGTTTTAACAGTATAACAAATCTTCAACAGTTTTAAAGTTAGGCCTATTTTTTTCACGATCTATTTATTTCAGTCTCCTTTACACAGTGTAGCTATGTTATAATTTTAACACGAATGATTGTCCATCCCTGTCCAAATATCTTATGTCGTTGCAAACTTGCATTGTCTCTGGGCTTCACAATATTTTTTCTGATCATGCCTGATATTTATTTTCATTAAAATAAATAGAAAGTAGATTGATAATGATATACTAGAATAATCTATTTATCATGAGGGGAAAGGCAACCTAATTAATAACAAATGTTTCATTTATTTTATTTAGTACTTTTGACGGGCCTCTTTAGAATGCGGCTACTTTAATGACAGCTATTAGTTGGTAGTAGGCCCAACATGTAGATGGAAATAAGTTGGGTCTGGGGAGAGAAGCAGGGTGGATGGATGGAAATGATGTCACTTTATTTCATAATGACTTTGCTGTTTGTAGTGATATATATTTTCCAGTTTCTCCTATCATGGAAGCCACATTTCAGACCATCAAACAGAAGGGATCGCAATCATGTCAACGGATTGGCCGGACCTCTCATCCCAACTGTTGAAAGACCACTCTAAAGAGTGGAGAGATCGATTCCTTGCCTTTTACCGCCTCCAAATTTACGTCCTAATTTCGTTAATTGTGTTGATCTTTTGCAGCTCGGCGTGCGATTATCGTGTCAGTAACTTAATAACGACTTTCCCATATCCCCATTCCGTCTCTTCGTTTTCTTCTCTCTTACTTCCTCGTCCGCGACACATCGAGTGGCTCTTGGGCTTTCCATGTTTGCCCCCATCTCTTTGATTTGGTTACATCGATGACGCTAGACCGTAGTCGAGTGTTGGGTTCCCTACGGAGGGGTGTCCCGCGGGCATGCGTTGTAGGTACTACATTCGAAGTGATTCACTCACATGCGTGACACCAGCACCGCTCGCTCGCTCGCTCGCGCGCTCCAACATGATGATTGCGATTGGACGAGTAGAGAATGTATTGATCGCTGAGGAAAGTGAGTTATGGAATGAACTCCCGAAACCAATTTACCTTTAAGCACTTTCTTTGTCTATCATTGAAGGCAAGTACTCGATAAATTGTAAAATATAATAAAGAAAAAGAATACATAGCGTTTTTATGTCTTCTGCAATCATACATGTATAAAACAAAACTGTCAAATGAGACAATCACCATGTTGAATATTTTCATTCGATAATTGTGCAGTTTTATTATGAGGCTAATATGGAAAATATGAACCAAAACTTTATTTCATGCACAAATAGAAGAAAGCTAGTTCTCTAAACTAAAAAAAAAAAAAAAATATTAAGAAATAAGCAACTTAATCATTAAGTAATGCTTTTAAGACGCGAAACGTTAATATCAAAAAGCTTGAAGAATTTTCCATTAGCCCAAAGAAATAAGTTCGAACAGAAACATACTCATTCCGATCGATAATAACTGAAATGTTTACACATTTTGAAAAAAATTCTTTCATAATATTCGACTATTGATTTTGAAATATAATGACTGTAATGAATGCAATGTTTCTCGTGATAATCTATTTCCTATAGACGTGTTTAGGAATGGAAAACCCCGAGTCTGGCTACCCTTTCTGTGAAAATATATTTCTTTCTCATAGTCTGTGTATGTCGGGAATTATATTATTCGTGGAAAATCTTGATTGAATTTGAAGTTCACCAAAATCATTTCAAACTGGAAGCCCATTTAGAATTATGGCCTTCAACTTATGGATTAATATTCCAAGTCTATAATAAAATTCAATATAGGCGATACTGTTTAAAATAAAATGTAATTATTTGCAAACCATTACACAATAAAAAGTTTGACAAGGCCTTTATTGAATTTTTGGTTCAATATCAATGATCACTCATGATATTCGACTGTGTAATCATATCATTGCGCAAATTTTGTGCCTCATTTGATTATCATTACACCAATACTTCATTATATACACGTATATATGACAACTCTAAATAATAATGAGGGGGGGGGGGCGTACCCCCTTTAACTCCGCATTCTAGCAGGATACCCCCGATTTCCACCTGCTCCAGTTATGTTTGATCACATTCATAAAACATTTGCTTTAGCCCATGGGGGTCCAAAGTTCGTGGATAAAAGCCTGAAATATTGATCATATGATTGACATGACTCCGAAGAAGGCATTTGGGGATGTCCTCATGAATATTTCATCAGCGTTGTCCGACTACAAAGCAACAGAGTTATAACATGGTAAATATTATCCTCTGAGGAATATTCTTTGAGCTTGTAATATTCAAAGTAATAATAACGTAAGGTATGTATTTAACGAAATTGATGACTGATTCTTCTAAATAATATCCTTTTAAATGATATCGAACGCAACAAATCACATAGTTAATTTCATGAGCCAAACCAGATTTATTTACAACATCATCATGATTGTTTTTCTGATTTCAGAGTTAGAAGGGGAAAAAAAGACTTCCTGCTATAAAACCCACTGAAATAGCAATAATAATGATAATAATAATAATAATAATAATAATAATAATAATAATAATAATAATAATATTAACAATAATATGTTTATTTACACCCATCAGTACTAAATACTGTTCTTCCTGGGGGCCCTGTATATTATAACCATGGCTTTCCAATTTGATACAGACAGGAAACACTTTCCATAATCATGATAATGCAAGTAAGTACACAAAACACAATCACATGTATACGTGTTTAGATGGAACAAGAATAATCGTGGCCGCGTTTTTTTTTACATTGGATCACGCACACAGTGGGGTGTCGGGGGGGGGGTGGGGAAGTATTCTTGGAAGCACACACTGCATAATCAAGACACGGAGCTTATATAAGCCGCAATTCGCTTGAGGGTGCATTCGACCCATTTCTTCCAGAGCCATCACTACATAGTGTTTGGCCACCTCGGCGCCAGTGGGTATAACAATATGGCACATGTTGCTTTGTTAGGCAAGCATGCAACAAAGGAATCTACACCATGTTGTGCCCATTTGAAACCGAGTTGGCCAAACTCTGTGTATGGATGGCTCTGATTTCCCCTAGAGTCCCTCTAAAGAAAGGGTTGGACATCTCATGGCTTGAACGCCATTTGTTACCACTGTTACGTAACATTTCTATTTAAGTGCGTTTAACATGTATTATAAAACGGGTTCTAGGATGTAGGCATTCTCATTGGTCATATTACACCACGTGACCGTGCATTTTTCTTTCCTACTGTCATGACCTTTAAAAAAAGTTCCCATCAAAAAATGATTACCCACGGCAAAAAGTGATAATGCACGGCTGAGATGCGCGTATGCGTACCTCGTACAAACTTAATACGGGATGAAATGCGCGTAGTTTCATATCGTTGACCCGTTTTATAAAACAAATAATTCCAGTTTTGTGGCTCGAGCATTAGTAATATGCACTCCACTCATTTAAGTCACAATGACACGGATAATGAACTGGACAAGTCTTGTTCAATATCCCATTGTGACATTTTCACTAATGCACTCGCAAACATGCATTATTTGTATCATAACAATAATAATAATAATAATGAATACTTATATAGCGCTCATATCCGTCATTATTACCCTGGTAATAGCCGAGCCGCCAAAGTAACTAGCGCTCAAGCATATCAGCTATACCCATTTATACCTGGGTGGAGAGTGGAAAATGTAGAATAGAGTCTTGCCAAAGAACGTTAGTGCCGTGGTGGGATTCGAACCCCGTGCCTCGTGATCTGCAGTCCGTTGACTTATCGACTAGACCACAACACCTCTCCCTGTACCTCATACGTTCTAAATAGAAAGAATTCGAACACCACTTCGTTTATACAAAACTCGGACGTCCACATCGTGACTCTTTCTATATTAACATGATAAACATGATAAAGGGATTCCCTTTTCCTTCCCGGGACGCCCCTCCAAATCGATTAGAAGGCATCCATGCGTTCTTTTGCAGTCATGTTTAAACGAACCCATTATCTTTTGTAAGTAGGTCATATCAACCAACAACAACATGAGCGGAATGAGCGTGTTGATGGACCTAAATTGAAGAGCTCCCGATACAGTCACCAATTAACTTTATCGCCTGTCCTGCTAACACCCTTTGTATGTAATTTGAGTATTATTTTAATAATAACGTATCCCTTTTCCCTCCCAGGTTGTCGCCTCGCCGCTGCTCCTAATTGGCAGACGTGTGACTGACTTTTGGCGGCACTTTTCAAAGTTGACCTTTCCCGACACCCCGCTTTGTGGCAAAATGGCTACTCGAGCTGTTGATGACGCAATGGCGTACTTCACGGACTGTGCGGATAGACAATGCTTGCGGGGAAATGCGATCGGCAAGCAAGACGCAACAAATAATTTAAGAACGCCTTCGCTGGAACAGGAAGAAATGGGAGCCAGATGGAGCCGAGATGAGTAAGTGACATGGTTGACTAAATCAAAGCCTTTCTTGGCTGTGAAATTGCGGTAAAAATAGGAGTCCCATGCATAATAAATCGTGTAGGCTCAGACGCCCCTCCGGCAGCGTCATGCACGGGGATATTTGTCGTAAATATCTCGACAAAAAACAATGACTTCTACAATTTTCATAAGGAGGAAAAGAAATATAAGAAAATATGTCACTGAAAGGTATTCACCATTCGTTTGCTAGAGGGATACATTATGTGCATGATGATGGAAACAATTGCAGTTTAAAGCACATTAATTTTCACCATTATTAAAATTGAGGAACATGTAAAACTAAAAGTCGCACTTTTTATCATGAGGAAATCTTCAAAATCAAGTTATTCAAACGCTTTACCGCAATAATATCAAAAACAGAAATTTAAAGAAGTACACAAAATTTAAAAGAAGTCAAGTTCTGTAAACAAAGGCTATTAATATATAAGTAAATTTTCTTTGATATTTGTTTGTTGTGTATGTGTGGGCGTGTATTGTGTGCGCGCGGGTGTGCGTGTGTGTGTGTGTGTGTGTGTGTGTGATATTTGTTTGCAAGACCATTTTTTTCTGAAATTGATTTCGACCAATCGTACTTTCTTAATATCGACGCAGGATGACTTCCTCCAACACGAAGACAGGAATATGCAAAAAAAAAGAGGAAATTATCTCCACTGGATTTGGCTATTAACATCTTGTAATGAGGTAAGTTTGAAGGGATCGGTATCCACTCTCGATCATCCAGCGGGAAGCTTGGATGATTACAATGGGGTGTCTCGGGCGAACGCGACCATCACATCACACCTCGCCCCTACCTCCGTTAATTGGACGTTGTTATGTCATCAATTTTTCAGTCGTGCCGATTTGTCAGTGGACGCAGTTGGCATAGTGGTCTGGCGCTTTTCGGAGATGGGGGTGGGGCGGGTACTACGAGAGAGAGAGAGAGAGAGAGAGAATATTAAAGGAAGAAAAGGGGCACTAAAGTGAAAAGAAACGTATTTAATGTAAATTGAGAAAATGAAGATAATGAAGAGCAATTACATTAGTGAGATCTCAAAAGAGAGAGGGGGTATTTTTGGGGTTTGGTCTCATGGTACCCCCCCCCCCCCCCCAAAAAAAAAAAAAAAGAAAAGAAACAGGTAGAAAAAAGAGAGAGGTCTGGGGATATAAACATTTTCAGGTAGTTTTTCGGGTATTGCTCATGGGAGAGATTGACAGAGAGAAAGATAGGGAAGGAGAGAGGGAGTTAGAAAATTAAATTGGTATTTACTGAAGTATTGACTATTAGTTTAGGTGGGTTAGATAGTGCAGTATTAGTATGAGAGAGGGAGAGATAGAGAGAGTGAGGGGAGAATAGAAGTAAAGGATAGAAGAAATTCAAGAAGAGCGATTAATAGTATGAGATATGACTGTGTTACCATCAACCCACTTTACTAATATAACTTTCAATGTCACCTTTCTCCCAACAATGTTGGAATGATCAATGAGTTCATCCTACGACATTTATCACCTCAGACGATTTGTCTTCGGTCCTGTTTTTTTTTTTTTTTTGGTAAAGAAGTCACTGTACTTTATAAATTTGATCGTTAAAGATAATTACGAATAATATTAACTATTTTAAATAAACTGTTGGAACTCCCATCGCAAACGCGGCACAAGAGGAATCCAAATTATAAGCTGTAAAATATTTATTTGATTATTTCTTATTTCAATTACATGTACGTTAAGAAATCTGCATGCTTTAGTTTAGAGCGATTTCGATGTAGGTTTATTTCATTAAGTTTCCTCTGATAATGACTGTCATCATCTGTAGATATGAAAACACTGTATTAGAGGAAACTGATATCTCGGTTGATGTAGATAAGTGCCCTTGATACTATTCTGCGAAGGGGGACTTCTGTAAATTAATACATGTGACTGTAGTATGTAACAGCCTTGTCCATCTGTTGAAAGTTTTAAATATGTTCCGACTTCAAAAACATTTAATAATTTAGCTCCTGCCCGTCGGAGCAATTTTCACGGCTGTATTTGTGGCCTAGCAATAATTAGGTCTCTATTTTCGTCAATTTGTTTTCTTCCGTGGTTTGGGTGATGAGGGAGATAGAGACAGAGAGATAGAGAGACAGAGAGAAGGAAAGAAAGGGAGATAAAGATTGGAACGCGCGGGTATTTTTCTGGTAGCATCAAGGCCGGGCCAGGTGAGTGAGTTGACGCTCCCGGGTCCCTCCCCGGGAGGTGTTGGGCGCGCAGGTGGCCAGGCAGCGGCGGCAATTAGGGGGTCCATCGGGATTGGCATGGCGCGCCCGTAACTTTGCGCCTTCACACCTTACAAGAGTACACTACGTGGCCGTCTGCTCCTGTTAATCTCTCTCTCTCTCTCTCTCTCTCTCTCTCTCTCTCTCTCCTTGTCAGTCTCATGTTTTGAGATCATGGTGGTATAAATTGGTGGTGGTGGTGGTGATGGTGGTTGCGGTCCGTCTCGGATGCGGTAATGTCTTGTTCTGGTTACTGGTTCCTATTACCGTATGGCACTAACAAAACATGGGTGAGATGGCATGGGGGATGTATGTGGATAATAAGGGACGTAGAAATGGATTTCGTGGGATTATATGCTGTTTGGAGAGAATTGTCCATCCAGGTTACAGACAATGTAAAAGCGATTGAAAAAAAAAGTTTAAATTTTTCTCTGAATATAGTTTCATATAGCTTTCCCAAAGAACCTATAGGCCCTACAGTAATATCATATTTCATAGAAAATAGTTAAGATATATCTTTCTCATTTTTGGTAATCTGTTTGATTGTTTGGCATTTATGGTTTGATAAACAACGATAAACAAAACAAATGAATTTTTCTTTTAAAATATACCTATCTTCATATACATTTCTGTAAATTTCAATTCTTAAACATAAAGGAAATGGCAACCTCCGATTGTCTACTTCAAGTTTTTATGATATCTTATAAAAACATAGGTAGTCGAATCATATTCCTTGGTTTATGGAATATCAATTCCCATTGATTTGAAAAAAAGAGTTTATTGAAATCTCAATATGGCAGCTCAAGAGCTGAATAACATTGAATATATATATATATATAATTATATACAAGGTAAAGTATAATTTCATATACAATTTGACATACAGTCATGTTTACAGCCTTATATATAATGTTATTTTAACAGCTAAGAACATAAGATTTTAAATTCATATCCAACTAGAAAGGCCGTCAAAGGTGGCAGACCCACGCCTTAGCGGCGCTACAGATCGAGTAGTTGCATTCTTTCCCTAATCCATTCTTTCCTGTCACTATCCGAACATTCCCTGAAAATTGGGTGCAAATCTGTTCACCCGTTCTCTAGTTATCTTGTACACAAACAAACAAACAAACACACAAACAAACAAAAACAAAAAAACAAAAAACAAACAAACAAACAAACAAACATACGGAGCCCTATACATAACCCTGCCGATTTTATCGGCGTGCGTAAATATATTGTAATCTAATATCATACCCATAAGAGAAAGGTTTGATTTGATTAGTGTTGATGTAAGTAGGTCTATGGCGTAAAAAAATGATACTTATTTTTGTTCAGTTTTTCAAGAGTGCCTAAGAATTATCGAGAAAACATGCATAGCGTTTTCTTTTTAATCTTATTTTCATACTCCTTGGAAAGTGTAAAGCAAGATATACTCATCAATCTTGTGTCTAAAGATGCGTGACTTGCATGAAGCAATTGACACCAAATCCCTAGAAATTAAACGTAATTTCAACAATTGTCTCATGGTATTAATATTTCATAACACATGCATTTCTAACCTATTTATTTTTTTCTTCGAGTTTCTGAAAAAAAAGAAAATTTTACTTCTGTGAAACAGAAGGGTATTACGGGCTTGATATCTAAATGTAAATGGATTTCCTCTGAAGGGGTACAAATTCTCATGAATAATTTCCAGGCAGTACCATTACCTATTCACGAGACATAGTTTCACGAGACTTGTTGAAGGGGAAGATGAATGCCGCTAAATGTTTAATTTATAGACAAACTACGCGTCGCATCTCTCTTCCAGGCTTTCATTATTTTCGTCTGACAATTTCCCTCTATGTCCCTTCTCTACATAATGTTAGTTTGGTTTTATGGCTTTCCTCAATTTTCTCTGTTTTTCTTAGCCCGAATTTTCTCCGTCCCATTACCCCTTTATTTATTTTCTCTAAGTATTAACTTTGCCCTAAAGTTTTTGTTTTTTCTTCCAAATATGAAAATGTATATTGTGCGAATAATAAAAAGCTACATCATATTTGAACATGCAAGTAACAAATGATGATATTCCTGAACATTGTTCTACATCTTACAATATTTACTAATAATTATTTTACTTTTCTTTTTCCTATTGTGTTTTTGCTTCGCTCTCTCCTCGTTTCAGTTTGGGCATTGTGTTTTGTTCTTCATTGTTCGCATAATTGAAGATAACATGCACGTAAGAAGAGAAAATTATGTATTTGTTGATTATGTCTACATTTTCTGAAGACTACTTTTTTTTTCTTTTTTCAAAATATACTCTTACCTTTTGATTCGCCCCCCCCCCAATCTCTCCCTCTCTCTCTCCTTGTATCATGCTCTTCTTCTCACCTATTTCGTGCATTTCTTTCTTTCCGGTTTGGCATACCAAATTTTCCCTCTTTCCCCTCTTTCCCAGGGCTTATAGGAGAGCAAATATCTGTTGATTGTTTTGAAGTGCTGTTGCCGACGCACATGGCTCAGGGCTAAACACGCTCAACAGCTATACATGAATTATTATTAACCGATAAAACAAAAATAGAGAATATTGTCACTTCGTTCTGTTCCTTGATCAAGGAAATGTGCGTGGATATGAAGGAGAGGTGGTAATCGGGGTTGTCATTCTAAAGCTAAAAGCAACAACAATAAAGGTACAATTTTGGGTCCGGCGTTATTTCTATGTTTTATTAATGATATATCTAATAACATCGCCTCTACCATTAGATTATATGCTGATGATTGTATTTTATATCGTCGCATTTCTACTTTAGATGATTGTAAAATTTTACAAAATGATCTGGAAGTTTTAAATCAGTGGTCTAAGACATGGATGCTCGATTTTAATTTATCTAAATGCAAGATCATGACGATGTCTCGGAAGCTTCATGATATAGCTTACGCATATACCATTGGTGGTCAGGAGCTACAAAATACAATGTTAGAGAAATATTTAGGTCTTATGATAAACAATACTTTAAATTGGAATGATCATTGTTCTGAATTACATGTGAAGTGCAATAGACTTGTTGGTATTATACGGAGGAACTTTGTTGACTATCAAATTATGTTTTAATCTGTTTTAACAAATCTTTATGAATCTTTAGTACGCTCACGTTTGGATTATTGTTGTATAGCATGGGATCCATATAGAATTTCACAAAAACAACTGGTTGAACGAATTCAAAAACGCTATTTAAGAATGATGTGCAAAGACTGGAGCACTAGTTATGATATTTTATTACAAAAGTTAAGTATGAATACATTAGAGAATAGACGAAAGTACCTCCGACTGGTGTTTTATTATAAGCTTGTTAATGATTTAATAGATATAGGACATAAAGACAGGTGCACACCTGCGAACAGAATTGCAAGAAACGATCATAACTTAAAGATGCATGTACCCTTCGCAAGAACAGATTATTATATGAACTCATTTTATCCTAAAACCATGAATGATTGGAACAAACTTCCGAAGTATGTAGTCAATATGAAAACTCTTAGCATGTTTAAAAAAGCGTTAAATAACCATCTCAACCCACATAGTTAAATTCACAGATGCTATACCTCAACTAAGTAATTTTGTACTCTGCAATACTACAGTGATTTTACTTACAATCATAGTTGTTGACCATCGTTTACATCTTTTAAATAATACTTTGTGCAATATGTTTATGATATTGAATTTACTTGTTGTTTATATCCGGGAAACAGACTTGTATGGGTTGGTCAAACCTTTTTTGTTTTCCCGAGACATGTTTTTATGTCTGAATAAATTCAAATCATATCAAATCAAATCAAACAATAAAGATAAAAGCTAAAAAGACTTTAAAAAATGGGAAAAAAAGTTGCACTTAAGGTTATATGAAGCATATTGTGTACATTTCCTATGCAAGTTAGCAAATTACCTTTTTAAATTGTTATGTAATTCTCAGGTACAATATGCTTCCCTATTAAACTGTATGCTCATGAAAAGAAAGAGATAAAGAAATATGCAATAACCCATGCTTAAAAATTCCGAATCATGAGTGATTGTTTGATTATTTGTGTAAAAGTCAATGCAAATCACTAAAGTGCACGATTTTTTTCCATGCATTTTGACATAAAATTCATTTTTTCACGCCAATAATGATATCTGGGGGCAATGATATGCCATTCATGTTATGAGTAATAAAATTCCCTATCCATTCCCGTTTGAATTATGAAAATCGATAAAATACTTTTTGAGATATATCCAAAAATGCTAGGGGGGAACTTACTTTTTGGGTTGAGTGTATATATTTTATATATATATATACATGCAGTCCTGGAAAAAATTATTAGACCAAGCCTCTGTAATAAATGTACTATACTATCTATCAAACGAATAAAAATGATTTGTCTTTGTATTTCATTGAATGAATAACAAATTCCAGCAATTCTACCTTGCTTTTATATTTTATTTCCTTCTTACAACAAAAATAACATTATCAATAACCATTTTTGGTCTAATATTTTTTTCCATGGCTGTATATATATATATATATATATATATATATATATATTTTATATATATATATATATATATATATATATATATATATATATATATATATATATATTACTGTAAAAGAAGTACATCAACATGTCTAAAGACAAATCATAAGTTCACGATGTAATCAAACACATTCATTTTCTTTGGTAGTATATCATAAATAACAGAAGATAAGAATTAAAAAAAAGAATAACCGGAAACATTTCTGTTATATTACAGGAATCGAAACTGTTCGACGTATCTCTTAAAACAGCATGTAAATTGTGATCTTTAAAAAAAAAGCTAAATTATTGCAACGGTAATTCTCATGAATCCAGAATATTCTCCAAATTTCTCACTCTTGTGGAGTGCAGGTTCCTGTAATTTTATGAATGTGGTTGAAAAAAGGTTCCGATTATGAGTAATAAAAATATACATGTATATGGTTTTAATTTGTAAGATTCAGGCAATGCAATGACTGATAATCGACAGACATTAGTTTAGATCTGTTTTGCCGCTACAGTAAAAGCAAAAAAAAAAAATTGTGATTAACAGGTTGTATTTTACGTGTCTGAATCCTTATTATTTATAGACACTCAACTTTGTTTTTCGGTCACTTTTTCCGTCAAGAGTAGATCTGTTATATTTAGGAGATGGTGGCCGACTTAATGCGGAGTCCACGTCAGCCTACCCTGATACTGGGTAACAGGTTATAGTTGTCATAGCTACAGGCTATCTTTGCAAATCATGTTCCCCAAGCTGCTCTCGCTCTCCGTGTACCAGAATGTCTTACTAAATCAAAAGCCCCCGTACAAATACCCCCATCGATCTGAAGTTGCCAGGCCTTCCGTCTTCAAATATAAACAAACAATCCCCATAATGTCACATGTATAATGATACCAAATCCTTGCCCATTAATCTTTCTTTCCCCCAGAACACGAAGAAGTCAGAGGAAGATGAAAGAGAAACAGGGAAACATCGCCGAGACTCAATCATGCTTTGGATAAATGAATTACTTCGGGGGTGCACAAAAGCGAGAAAAGAAGAACAGGCGATGCACTAATCACAGCGGCGAGGGGGAGAATGCTATAAAACCCTAAATCATTGTGCGAAATGAAATCTAAATATTTTGATTGGGCTGACAGAGCGCGGGGTTTTTGCTTGTTTAACGGTCAGCGCAGACGATTGACTTGGGCCTATTCACATCTCGAAACCAAGGCCTTTTATCTAAAGCCTCCGTGTCTCTCATGATCATGACGTTTCATCGGTTGTTCCTTGATACGGAGTATTGTCAAAGTTACAAATTTTTCAATGCAATAAGATTTTTTTATCAATTTCAAACATTGAAATTAACTTTAGATTACATTCGAACATTAGGCTACAACTATACATATAATTACCGTATTCAATTACAGAAATATCGTTACTCTATTGTATATTATGTGGAATTGCTTCTCGTAATTGGTTTGTTTTTCTTTTTGAAAATCAATACATTTTTTTCTACAGCTGTTATTAAGAGAGTGATACTGATCGCCATAGATATCATAACTTTATCCCGCCAAAAATATTGATCACGTTGCCGTGCAGGTGGCAAAGTTTTTGACCCTTTTTTCACCAAAATGTAGTAAATATACTCAATTTAAAAAAAAAAAGTAGGTTCCCCCTGACACGACATTTTTAAAAATATAACTCAATAAATATTTGATAAAATTGTTTCATTCAAAAAGCAAAATATGCAGAGTTTCCCTGCTCACATTTGGCAGTGTTTAATTCAATTTTGTATTTGTAACCAAATGATAATGTTTTCGTAAAGAAATTATGATTTTTATTGCAGTCAGCACAAGAACAAAAATCATGCTTTGTGTTTCACGATGTACATATTATTATTTTTTTCTTTTTCATGTACAGATGTTCAGGCGCATAAATTGTAATTCGAATTCATGTTACTGCATTGAGAATTCGTGGTTTTGAATGCAGTTCGATGAATTTGAAGGGCAAATTATGCATCTGTACATGAAAATAGACGAAAATATATGAATTTAAAAAAATGCATTGCAGTATTAAACGTGAAGTGCTACCTTTTTTTCTAGTACCGACTGCAAAAAAAAAAAAAAACGATTTCATTATAAAACATAATCAACTGTTCACCCATATAACCAAGCAAAATGTGGGTAGGAATATGTGGAATTGTATGCATTTTGGGAATATCAAAAGCAAAATACCTTCTCTCCTTAGACTTTCACTTGTTACGTCATCTTTTGAAGTTAAAATCTGGATGCGAACAGGGCCTGGTCTCGCGCGGGACTCGCGGATTTTGATATACGGATTAATTCCTGAAAATTGAGTGTATTGTCACGGAGGGGATCAAACGACAGTGGGCCCGGGATTGAATGGATACGTGACTGCGGCTGCATGGCAGGTTTGACGGAGTGACGGAGAGATTAGAAGGAGAGTCAAAGAGAGAAATAGAGAGAGAATGAGAAAGAGAGGTCGATAATATAGACAAAAGACAGAGGATGAGAGAGAGAGAGAGAGAAAGAGAGAAGAGAGTACAAAAGAGAGGGAGAAACAAAGCTTAGTGATGAGAGGATTGTCGGAAAAGGAGAGAACGAGAGAGAGGGAGAGAGAATGGAGAAATGGAGAAAGAGAGCATATTCAACAACATTCGATTGATGGGGAGAAAGGGAGAATAAGATCAAATGAGAGAAAGGGAGAGACGGGGAAAGAGAGGCAGAAAGAAAAAGAAATGAAAAGAGGGACTGGGTGACACCATATTTACATCGTATGAAGTTATGAAAGATAACGAAATAAAAACCAACTAAACATTATAGCCAACTCTTGTCTGACAAAGGATGGGAAACCGTGAGTTTCACAAGAATATGAAATCAAAAAACGAAAAACTTTTTTTAACAGTGAGAAATCCGACATTGGAATGTATTCAATTATTTATCTCTTTTGTTAAATAAAATGAGCAAAATGAGATTGAAATCCATTCTTGCTTTATAACCTATTAGAATCATTACTGATTGTGTTGATATTTAATTATTTCTTATTAGATCAAACTTAACAAGGGTAATTTTAAGTCCTTGAAGTTGCTCATGCTTCGTTGATATAATGAATGAAGTATCTCATAATAATAGTATACTTATTTATCTTGTTCTCGATTTTTTTTCTTCGTAGGCCTGCGATTTATTATTTCTTTTAATAACCAAACTATTGATGATTATTCCATGAAAATCATTATCCTATATTAATTTGCAAGGCAAATTTGTATCGAGTACAACATACAGTAGACAGTCATGGAGAATAAGAGAGCCTAGGGATGGAGAAAGAAAGAGAGAGAGAGAGAGAGAGAGAGAGAGGAACATGAATACAATTACGATAAAGACTTTGATTATTTCTTTCATACCGAAGACAAACATAGCATACGAAGTGAAAACAGGGGACTAGTTGCTCTCATTGTACGATTAATCAGGGAGCTGGGGTTTCTGCTTTTCACTTAATTGAATAGATTGATTGAGTGAAATGAGATCCAGGCCATCGGCTATTACCAATATTTTCCTTTTATACTCTTTCTGAACCATCTCCTCTCCCCTTTTCCTGATATATATCCCCTTTCTTGTGTTGTGTTTATCCCCCTTTCGTTGGCTCCGCACCGCGTCCGTGTTTACTTTGTAGTGCGATATATAGCCACGCGCTCCAACCGAGAGGTAATACACTTAATGGCAGCGGCGAAATTGAATTATGTCTATTTACACACCGTTTCATAATACGCACTGTATTGACTCATAAATAGCGTGTGTACACGTGTAAACGTAATTATCGTATTGTTATAAACCGGAATCTATTTAGGGGAGAAGTCACAAGAATATGGGCAGAAGTTCGGTTTGTTTGGTAGGGTCGAATTTAATCGCAAGAATTGAAATAATTTCCTACCTTTGCAAATAGAGGAGGCTTTCCAATAGGCTACATTCGGCAAAAATCAAACATTTGCTGATTTGAACAACAGAAGGCATAGACAAACTGCAATTGCTTTGTTTTACATGAGTTCTTCGTAGAGCGAACAGATGCAGGGCAGTTGTTTAAGCAAAAAAAATACCCTATGTGAGCTTTCTCTCTGCCGCGAATTATTCTTCGATAATCTTATTTCGTTTTAAGTCTAATCAAAATCTCATAATCTTTCTGAATTGCTAAGTGGCATCTTAAGAGACCAATAACACAATCCGAGAGATATTCATTTCATAATAGAGTGTTAATCTGTTTAAGATGACTTAGTGACAGAGTGCGGGAAAGAGGGGGGCAGTGGATTTTATTTTTTTACTTTTTTTTAAAACTCCTTTATAATCCGTATGTCAATTTTTCAATCGCTTATTCTCGAACAGATTTGTTTTGTGTTCTAACGACAAGTATAAATAAGACAAACCCATTCCATTCCCATCCATTGTCAAGTGAAATAATGTTAACCCCATGACTACTGAAAACTCTTATTCCCATAGACTTATATACAGGGACCACCCGGTTTCCGTAGGCAACGGGTTAAAGGGAAGTCCACCCTGATATCAACTTGGTCTATAAAGAAGCAGAAAAAATAAAGAACGGATCCATGAACGCTTTAGCGAAATCCGATAAGAAATAAGAAAGTTATGAATTGTTGAAATTGTAATCAATCAAACACAAATTGGCAACTACATGACGTGTCTTGCGAGCTCCTCTCCCATTTGCCCTGTAATGAAAAAACCCATACATTTCCATTTCTATAAAGAAAATATTTTATCATACATGCACCCTAGATCTAATCATTTCACTTATGCTTTTACACAAAACCTGTATGATACAAATCTACTCCATCATCAAAAAACAAGAAACAAGTCCAAAAGACTTAGTTTCAAATTGTAGACCAATTTCTTTACTTACATGTTTCTCTAAAATACTAGAAAAACGTATAAATACTCGTCTGATAAGCTTCTTGAACAAATTTCATATTTTATTTGATAAACAATTTGGATTCAGGGAAAAGCATTCAACAGCTCTTGCTGTTACTGATTTTTTATTTGAATTTGAATGAAGCTATAGAAGAACGAAAAACGCTAATTGGTGTGTTTTTAGATTAAAAAAAAGCTTTTGATTGTATTGACCATAGTATTTTGTTTTACAAACTTAGCTTTTACGGTATAAGAGGTACTCCACTAAAATTGTTTAAAAGTTATATTTCCGATAGGAAACGTAATATACTGTTTTTAACTCCATTAAGTCTGACGTGCAAACCCTAACGTGTGGTGTCCCGCAAGGATCAATTTTAGGTCCCATATTATTTTTACTGTATATTAATGACTTGCCTTCGTGTCCATCTCTTCTCAACTTCATTATTTTTGCCGATGATACCAGTATATTTATGAAACATGAAAACATGAAAATGAATGCTGAACTGGTAAATGTTCATACTTGGTTTGTTAGCAATAAATTAATCTTAAATCTACAAAAAAATAAACACTTTATGTTATTTAGCAATCAAAAATATAATGTTGATCAATTACATATAAATGAATGAGGATGTGATATCACGATAAAATTCGATGACATTTTGGGGAATTCTTTTGGGAATTTTTTCGCCAGACCTTCAAAATTCGCTCAGTGGGGAGGGGGTTATGGGGGTCCAGTTTCCCTCCATAACTCCCTGACAAGCAACCCCCCCCCCCCCCCCAAAAAAAAAAATAAAAAATAAAAAATAAATAAATAAATAAATAAATAAATATATAAATAAATAAATAAATAAATAAATAAATAAATAAATTGTTGTTGTTGTTGTTGGTTTGGAGGGGGGTGCGTTCGCACCCTCCGTACCCCCTGGCGACGGCCATGTAAATACATTTAAATATAAGCTAAAAACGTACCTTCTAAAACAGTTGTAAATCTTTTGATAGTATATCAAATATATAAGTCAATAGGCTTGTTTGTCTTTGTCTTTTTTCTATATGTATATTTCTCTATCGTTTCCCTTTTGTTTATACTTTAATGATTCATAATCTGTTGTAACTTCCAACGGGATCGATCTCTTAAGTTATGGATTAACTTCTTTTAATCCCACCACATTTTTATATACCTATTTATTGTCTCGCTTTCTGTATTCATTTTTTCTTGCTTTTTGTGCTTTTATTTATATATGTATTTTACCATGTTGATATATTGTTTTTATGAAAATGTGGAAATAAACTTTAAACTTAAACTTAAAAAATGAAAATCTATGAATTTTTATGTACGGAGCAAATGGGACAGGAGCTCGCAAAATACGTCAGGGGGTTGCCAATTTGTGTTTGATTGAGTATAACTTCAAAAATTCACAACTTTCTTATTTCGTATCTGATTTTGCTCAAAAATTTCATTGATCTGTCTCTTTCATTTTTCTGCTTCTTTTGAAATCAGTTAACATCAGGATTGACTTGAAAGGATTATGCGTACCAAAGTCAGAGCAAATGAAAATAGAGTTCATAATTGATATTATTGAAAATGTTATAGTCAGGGATGAATGCCTGAAAGAAGGTTGAATAAATTGGATTGTTTGTAAGGTAACCATAGCAAATCGAGTGTGTATTGTCATAAAGTAATAAAATTGCATTCATTTTGTGCATAACCATAAGTGAGTAAGTAACCGTCTGTTTTCTCGTTGTTATTTTTAGAATTAAATTCGACTTTCCCTAATATCCCCCCCCCCCCAAACAAAAACAAAAAACATAATGATAATAAAATATGAAATACCAGTTTACTATTTTAAAAAAAATAAAACAAAACAAAACAAATAAAGATTACCTGTTTATTACCTAATACTTTTATGTAAATCAGTCCTTGAAAATCATATGGAGAACCGAAATGAATAATGGCATGATTAGTTTTACGTTTCATCCATCTCGAAGCAGGATCTACAGAATGAATAATAAAGAAGACTTTAAAGGGAAATTCTACCTTAATAGCAAGTTGTTCTGACAGAAAGAGGACAAATCGGGAAGCGCATTGGTGAAAGTTTGACCAAAATTGGACAAGCAATAAGAAAATTATGAATTTTGGTAAAATTAATTGTAATCACTATACATATGGGTGATTTCACCGTGATGTAGTGGCGGACAACTCCCCTATTTGCTCCAACGCACAAAATGACGAAAATGTCATAAAAGTAGGATCTTTTTCTTTTATGAGGACCTAGAACAATATGCTATCTATACAATACATTTTGAGTACCGCACTGCCCTGAGGGAAAAGGCGCTTCTGAGAAAACCGCAAATTTATGATATCTTTGTGTATGTCAAACGGCGATTTGACCTCCCGTATGTCACAATAGACGCACCGAATTGGCAATTTGAGATTCGCATAGATTTAGTATTCTGATTTTTTTAAAAACATCTATAATATTTTTATTCCTTGTCCGATTTCTTTCAAACTTTTACCATCCTTTTTTTTTTCGTTATACTTTCTGCTTTTACACAAATCATCTTATTACCAAGGTTGGGTTGGCCTTTAATAAGCCAAAAAATCGAAACTGGCAGGGAAAATGTTGCAAAATGAGAGAACCATATAGGACGACGGAGAAGGAGAGTAATTGGATGATTTCGAGGATACAATTATTCGTTTGCGTTGGCATAATATCATGTACTTTCAACACAAACATTTCCTTCATTTTTGTAAAAATACTCCTGCACGCAATAAACCTTACAATGAATGCTCACCGCGCAGATAACTAGCTTATACAACGCCAGCTACGATGGTCTTAATCCGAAAAGTGGGGGGAAAGTTGAGAAAGGTATGATTATTCATATCGGAACAATACGAAATAAAACAGCAATAACAATAACGATTTCACCAATAACACGCATGGTTTTATGATCTATATATTTTTTTTAATACAACATTACCATTGAAAGGAAAAAGAAAGATGCGAACTGCAACTCATTGTAAGTACATATAGATAGAGGTTAAATATAATAATTTGTAACGAAATGACATAAAGAGATACATAATGAGCAATGTGTACAAGAATTAAAGAATGGATAAAGAGTTAAAAAGAAAATAAGAATAAGAGGAAGAGACAGAGAGAGAATGAGAGGAAGAGACAGGGGGAATGTAGATAGAGCTTTGCAACAAAAAAATGAAGGCACGAAAATTGTAGAATGCTAAGAAGAGAAATATCTCCAAATGTATGGTCCGTCAGTCCGTGACAGTAGGACGAAGCCGCTACAGGCGGATAGTCAACCTTTCATAAAAGTTCAAATCTTAGTCCTTCAGAATTATAGCATGACGCATTCATGGTTGGTGAGTCTAAAACAAAGGAGGGTAGATGGCAATTTGACACTGCTATCATCACGCTTCTAATCTGTTGTAGGGTTGAGCGATCACAGCAACCTGTCTCCTTGATGTTAGGGCTACACGCCTTCATCTACATCTAACTGAGACAGCGAAGAACACAGACCATCTGTTGAGGCATTTAATAGGCAATTGGAAGATGGTGGTACGGGACGGTGGGACTGATACAAGGGGTGTGGGAGTGAGAAAGGGGAACAAGGAGCAGGGATGGGGGGGGGGGTGATACTGGAGTAAATGAAAGGAGAAGAAAGGCATTTTTAGGTAACTGGAAAATGGTACGGTGTTGCGGTCCCGGGGAGCGTTTCATCAAGGGTTCTGTCAGTGATTTCTACCGACAACTGTTATAAGCTACTGAAATCCTTGCATCTGATTGCACATGCTGAGAGCAAATTTGTCAGTAAAAATCACTGAAAAGACACTTGATGAAACACTTCCCCGGTAAGGCCGGTAGAAGATTTCGGGAGTAAGGAGAGAACGATGAACACTGATGAAAATAGAAGAAGGGGTACTGGAGAAAAAATAAAGGAAGGTGATAGGGAAAGGGAAAATACATGGCATAACTAAATGAAGGGGTATTGGGTATTCGCATATCTACTCCTATTGGTGGCGGTCATGATGGTAGTAGAGGCAGGACGCTGCCTTTATAGAAGTAACGTGGTCCCTGGTGGAAAATAGTATGGGCAGATCTAAAAATAGGGGTATAAGCATGATAAGGGGTAAGAAATTGGGTCTGGTCGTTGTCAGAATCGGCCACTAGGACCGACGCGACGGAAGAGGGATTTCAACTAGTGGTTAAACTTTGGTATTGTTATTAAGGCCATTTTGAAGGGAGTGGTGTATGTCCTTTGGCAAGACACTAATCTACATTTTGCCACTCTCCACCCAGGTGAGGTAAATGGGTACTCGGTTGGAAGGAATTCCTTGAATGCTTAAGCACCACGGTAGCTCGGCTAAAGCTGGGGTAATAGTATGATTGCAGGACCCTCAGGGAGAACAGTATATAATACTGATGAGGCTTTCCTGGGTAAACAAGACATATTATTATTATTATTATGTCATTTTCCCATAATATTTGACTATAATAATCAATTCAATGTCTCCCCCTCAATAATATGAACAGCAATCTGAACATGAATGTTACACTCTCTCTATCTCTGTCTCTCGATAGTGTTTGCTTTGTTTCTCTTTCCCTTTTACAGCTATAATGTACTTCCATCTACTTTCTATTTTTCTTTATCCACTTCTCCCCTACCTTTCCCCCCTGACATTCTCATCATATTTTATTCCCTTTCTCGTCCTCTGCAAATCTTCAAATTTTTGTGTCCTCTTGAACTTCCCCTTTCATGCGCCTTTATCCTGGCGTATAGTTTGTCTCAAGAGATTTACAGAGAGCTTATTTTTAGCCTGTTATTTACAAGACGGATCTGCATCAGCTGCCAGGTTGTTGCATCGTCTAGCCTTCAGCTAGTATTCATGACAGTTATATAATATTAATGATTTTCAACCGGGGATTTACCTGTCTCGGCTCAAAGCCAGGCATGTTTCACGTGGCGTCGTAAATGCGTTATTCTACCGTGATATGGTATCTAAATTTTGGAGAAAAGGATTAAACATTTAGTGTAAAATCCATTTTGAGTATCAAAGTGCGGAAAATTACTGAGTATTAAGAACAATGACATCTTATTTTCATTTTCTTATACAGATCCCTACGTGACATAAATTGCAGTTCAATTCATGTAATCTTATTCATCATATTGTTTTGAAATTATTGCTTTCTTGTTTTATTAATCCTTTCTCCTGTGAAAATGTTTTCATTATTCATTATTCATTCCACAAACATGACAAAAGAAATAGATGTTAATGTACCAACTTGGCGTCATGATCGAACATAATTTTAATCATATTCCTGTCTTTCTGATAGTATTACACACTATCTCTTAAATTGAATTTCTATATTGTAGACATATTTTCATAAGTTTTGGAAAATTTCTAGGAAATATTATTAAAATAAATTTATGTAGATATACAACATTATGTTCAACGTGAAAACGATAAATAATTAAATAAGCTGTAATTATTATGATCAACGAAATCATTGTTGAGGAATTTGAAGAAAAAAAATAGCCTAATATCGTCAATAGCTTTTGAAAAATTCCCAACCCTCTATAATTAAGTAAGATATTGATAAATGGGGGGGGGGGGGGGTATCCCTTTTGCCCCTCTCCCTCCTGATATACACCATAATCCCCCGCCATTCTCAATCACAACAAATTGCCGGTGAAATACAATAGATGGAGCGATTAAACTGCGACTTTTCCCAGGAACCCCTCCGCGTTAATATTTCACTACTGTAAATACAACGACCACTTCATGCGGAATGCGAGACCCTCCTTCCCTTTTAATCTCGAAAATTATCTACTATATCTGGTCCTCTGGGGATGCCTCTACGAGAAGAAGAAGAAAAGCGATTGTAAATTCGAATGAGCCGTGCTCTTAAAGAGCTCTGCTTGTATCTCAGCCAACTTGTTGATACCGCAATGAAGCGCAAAGGCAGTAGATCGTAGATGGTAGGAGAAAGATTGTGATGTATTTTTTTTAATGTAAAGAGACATGCTGCTGTCTTATATAGACATGGTTATATTGCATTATTTCGAAATATGTGTGGATTCGTGTAACTCCATATCTTATTTTTTACCAAAATAGGTCTTTCAGTTTTGAAGCCTCTTTTCTACTCGTAGGAAAGAAGACAGTCCACTAATGCCAGTATAAAACTTTTTTTTTTTTTACAATTTCGAAATAAAATAGAGGGGGAGAAATAGCAGAAGGAAACCAAGGTGTGAAGACGAAAAAGAAGGAAGGGGGGGGGGGGGGGGGGGAGAAAGAGGAGAAGAGAAAGAAAGAGAAAGAGATTGCCATATTTGCATGATGTGAAAACCTGGAGAAACAGAATGTATGACTCTGGAAAAATTAAGCAACTTAAATGAACGAAAAAAATTACAGATTTTTTTTTTAAACCATGTAAAATTAAATTTTATAATGACACCATGATTTCTCTTTCAAATTTCCAAGCGTGTATGGATTAAATTTAGTAATCGTTTGCATCTACATGTAGTCTTCACCTACCCTTTAATACTCTAGTATATATCCATCACAAATTACAAAAAATAGAATCCTCAGAGATGGAGAAACGATCTTCTCATCAGTGCTTAATTTCTCTGCCTTACATTCCCGCCAAATTTCTCGTTCTTCTTCTTTTTTTTTTATTTACGCGGGAATCGTGCACGCGATGTCGTCTGCGTTTCGGGCCCCATTTGGAGCCTAATTAACCGGTGCTGCTAATACGTGTCAGCGAATCGATAAATTATCCCAATGGTTTGTTATTGAGAAATTAGGGGACGCATGAATCTATATACGGGATGCTAGCCGATGTAGTACATCGAAACCAATGTGGTCAATATGACATAGAGGTGATGACGTACGATTGCGAGTGGATGCTATATGGTGCCTCAACAAAATGAAAATCGATCAGAGAATCCAGTGGGTTTTTTTCAAACAAAAATGAAAGGTGAAAAATAACCTACATTCTAGGCTGGGATGTCAATTCCCTGTTGCGACAGGCATGGGTAGAAAAAGAGGGATAGTTGTGTATCTGTATACGAACCTCTAAATAATGCTGATTCAATTGCGATGGAGATGTCCTTAATTAGGTGTTCCTTTCATAATTTACACTAACAATTAAATATAGTACAGACACATCACGTAATTTGATTGTGATATTTTTTGTGATCATTAAACCATTAAGAAATTTCCTTAATCATGGCGAAGACCACATAAAGTAAAGAGGAATGTGTTTGTTTGGTTTTCTTTCTTTTTTTATTTGTTTGCTTTTTTGGTACTGTGATATTCTTTTCCATATGAACAACAACAAAACAAAGAATGAGAGAGCTCACAAAATTATTTGTTTACTTTTACCGGATTTCAACCTTCTATTTAAACTTAGTTCTCTAATAATCTAAGTGATACAAGTCTGGAAAAAAACTGCCATACAGAGCATCGTTTTGATGTAACACCCTGTACTTGTCTGTCATCTTTCTCGATATCGAGCTTAGCTGAGGCATGGCGTTTTGGCTAATTCGCTGGGTTTCGTAATAACATGTGAAGCAATGCATGAAAGAGCCACCTGTTCATTTAGATATGAAGAGCAACACGTAGTGAAATATCAAGGCAGTATTATTATTACTACAGCTTAAATAACGCTATTCCCTACCCTTGGTGTAATTCACGATAATAACGAAGACAATATGTAAGGTTTTTGGACCTCTCTTAAGGAATTACTTGCTGTTTTAATGCTTGTTTGTGTTTTGTTCGTTAGTCAATAATGATGTCTCATGCTATACTCTGTTAACAAGGAACCTAAATGCTCGAGAACTAGCTTCCATTATGATCGGTATTAAGGATAATGACTACTTTGTCAGAATATTGATGTAATAACTTTAACCAATCGAAATATCATTAGATCAATGCTCAGCAGTTTGATGATGATTATGATATTAATAATAATAGTATCAATAATGATAATGATAAAAATAATGATAATAATAATAATAATAATAATAATAATAATAATAATAATGATAATAAAACAATAACATCGATAATAACAATAGTAAAAACAACAAAGAATAATAATTAAAAATGATAATAATGAAGATAATAATGAAAATAGTAAAAAAAACAGCAACAGAGAATAATAATAATAATAATAATATAATAATAATAATATAATAATGATAATAATTATAATAATGATATAATAATAATTATAATAATAATAATAATATAATAATAATGATAATAATAATAATAATAATATTAATAATAACAATTATAATTATAATAACAAGGCTAAACTGGACCCTAATATATACAAGTGTCTTTAACCTCTTTACAGATATCAGTACTCCCATCGTCAGATTCATTCACGCTCACATTGTGTGCGCCACTATTCAATCACACGCTCTCTCGGTATCCTGCCTTGTCTCCACCTTCCCCTGTGTAGTGAGTGGCAAGCACAGATTAAAATCCTGCCAAAGGACATCAGACCTTTTGACCCCAATGAGTCTATACTTGCAACCAACTTTGGGGTGTTTAACATGGTTAGGGGTACGAGTGTCCGAAATTGCATAACATTGACATTTCATAAATGCCACGAGTAGAGAACGTCTAAATAAATGACAGGTTTAAAGAGGATACTTCAGACGAGATAGAGTCACATGCCTCCTCAAGACTTACATAGAGGCAAGTAAAGAGATTTCGAGACAGCGACAACGAGCTGGGAGTCGATCAAGTTTAGCCCTGAGCTTTGCTTTCTGTAAATCCACCCAATACTCCCTTCTATCAAAGCCGTCATAAAACGGGCTTTTAGGTTTATCCCTTCCAGCTATTCGAAGGTGAAGTGCAGAAAAATCGAAGCGGTCTTAAACTGGCGCTTTTGGACCCCATCGATCGTCGTGCGGGACCGGCAAAGGGGCTTGCATGTACACGCATATGCAGTAATCTATGTCTTAAGATCTTGCCAGGGTTGTATATTTTCAGACTCATGCCGGAATCTGGCAGTTGTGTAAGCCAAGGAGTCGTTGACATAACTTTGTAGAGGTTGAGGTGATTGATGTGACATGAGCGATGCTGGAAATAATTTACCTTTTTGAGTACATGTTCATTTTCCTGAATTTGGTTCGTTCAATAAATTAGACGGTGTCCTTTCAGATGTGGTATTTTCTAGCAATAGTTATAACAGTAAATTTGTTTAACATGTATCCGATACAAATCTTTGGAGAATGAAATAATAATAATAGTAATAATATACATTTATATAGCGCATTATGTGAATACTTCAATGCGCTTTACAATGTTATTCACTAATATGACTGCTTATTCTAATTTATTAATATGACTGCTTATTCTAATTTATCAATATGACTGCTTATTCTAATTGCCTTAATTTCTAATTTTAAAAGAATCAAATGCATATGTCATAAGGTTTTTAACAATTACTAATTGCCATGGATAGTATAATTATAGAATGTCATAATAGTTCCCGGTTTTATGTATTCCCTTGTGCAAACACAAATCTGGCAGCAAACGAAAATACACTACTTCCATATCTTCTATAGATACCAACATTTATGCCGATCTATAATGGCCGATTTCATATGTTTTAGTTATGTCATTTATGTATTAAATGTTGTAATTGACTGATAAAATAATTGTATTGCCTAGATTGTTCATTACATTTATTACAGCGTAGAACAGTTTACCATGATGCGTAAAGATTGATTCGATTAACAGGCACTGTATTAAATATGTAACTTTACCTAATTGTCTATGGAGGCTCCTATTAGTTAAGATGTGGTTCTGCGATACAGCAATATTACCCGTCTCTGTAGAAGGTGGCTATAACGAAGTAAGGAGTAACAGGCATTGTGAGATGTAAATTCACCTCATTGTCTATAATATGCAGGCTCATTATTAGTTAGGATAGTTCTCTGTGTGATTTAGCAATATTATCCTTCTTTGAAGAAGGGGGCTGGGGATAATTAAGTCATTTTGGGGCTGAAAATGAACCGGTGAATGGAAGCGGTGTGGAGGGGAACGCGTGCGCCCCTATGGGGACCCGAGTCCAAGCATCATCCACCTGCTCAGCTGGTCCTTTATGATGCTAAGATGGCTGGTGTATGCTGAGAGATGAGAGGGGGAAGATGGATATAGAGAGAGAGAGAGAGGGGGGGGGGGTAGAGAGAGAGAGAGAGATAGAGATAAAAAGAGAGAGAGATGGATGAGAGAAAGATGAAGAGAAAGATGTATAACAATAAAGAGAGATAGAGAGGGCATGAGTGAGAGAGTGAGAGAGGGGGGGAGAAAAAGTGGATATATATATATATATATATATGTATATATATATATATATATATATATTACTGTTTATTATATATATACAGAGAGAGAGAGAGAGATGAGTGAACATGATGAAGGACAGATACAGAGAAAGACAGACAAACAGTGATATCTATGTAGGCAGAGAGAAATGGATAAAAATGAATCAAATTGATTGTAATAATTATGGAGAGGAAAAGGTGATGGAACCGTTCAGGAAGAAGGGGTGGCGAAGGTGGTGATGAAGGGGAGATGCAAGTAAATATAGTGATGGTAAATAAACATGTATTTTTTTTAATAACGTCAAACTAGTGTGAGCTCAGAACTGGTAATACGATGAAGAGAATCTGTTCAATGAAGATAAAAATGGAGATAGAGGAAGATGTTCTAAAATAGAGGGTGAAATAGGCAAGAAAAGAAACAGAGAGAGAGACAGAGAGAGAGATACAGAAAGAAACAGAGTGAGATAGATAGAGAAAGAGAGAGGGAGCAAGAGAGAATAATGATGATGATGATGATGATGATGATGATGAAAGTCAACTGTACAGTAAACGATATCAATAATGAACATATTTTGTGTAAAAAATAACTGTAACTACAGGTTTCCTGGCCCTTGAAATTACAAGTTATTGCCGTCATTTCAATTTTACAGGCTTTTTCCTGTAAAACAACAGCAAGTTTGTTGGTTTACCGGAAATCAGCATTTATTTTCAATCGCCCGATAAAAAACACCGTTAAAAAAACATTTTCTCATATTTTAACAAGTTACCCTGTTAAATTACCAAATATGTGGGAAAACACTTATATGAATTTTCATGAATTTTTAGTAAGCGTATGGTTTGGGGTTGCCGGATTTAGTAACTGTCACAAAAGGAATAAAAAACTATAAGGTGCATATAAAAGATTGCATTAAATTGAATTAACTAGATAGGATATATTTTCCTGTAAAAAAAAGGAAATATTTTTTACAGACTGTAGTTTTACATTAGGCTGTAAAATAACGTGCACTCCTGGCGTTTCGACTGCCAGGAAATTTCCTGTAAAAATACCCACATATTTTTTAACAGTGTGGCATTGACGAGACAAAACATTGTCAGTCGATGTTTCTACTATTTATGGAGCAATCAATATTCGTGACATCATACTCTGCGATCGATAAAGTTGATTTGGTCATCGATATTCCGTACGCCAAGGATTTAGCAGTCGCCAGTATACTCTTTGATCAGTGAAATAGATTTGTCTTAAAGTTTTATTTAAGGTTAGGTGTGTAGGATATTCTTTTTGCTGCTCAAGTATTGGTGAAAATAGCCATACTCCATGTTGGCAATGCTTAAGAATTATTTAGGAAACATCACTTCCTAATAATCTGTAATAATGATTGAAAATGTGAATGAGCTCATATCGACTCTCGGATAATTTTTCCTTCTTTCATACATGTCAGAGAAATGGTCTATGGTGACTTTTTCACATCAATACATAAGTAAAGAGTTCCTGTAGCATTTTAGGGTGTTTTGCAAGTGAAGTAAGTCGCAATAAATTTTGACCACTTGCCAAGCTAAGGCAGTAGCAAATGTCGGATTTTTTATTAGAATAGGCACCCCAATAACCTTATACGTGCGTCCTGTAAGATTTTCTCGAAAAATAGAGAAGGCGCCTCCTTGCCCCCGTACCCACTAAATCCACAACTGTAACGAATAGCTTATCAGCAAAAAAATACACTTCAGAGTGTCTAACGAGGGTTTAAAGCGTATTTTTTTTAAATGCCATGTATAAAAATCAATCTGATACAAATGAAGTGCTACTTTCATGAACAAGGATTGTTCATGACCTAGTGAACTTGTTGTGAGCGAGGAGGACGACTGAAGTCGCTGGGTTGGTACGTGACTGGAAAGAGAAATTTTCGTTGACAACACTTTGCGATCTTTCGCCACAAGATGAAGAAATATCATATGGCCCAGGTCCTTACTCCTTACGAATGTCAATGCACTCTTAGTTTGAAACTTACCGGGTTCTTCCTGGTCCTATATTAAATTTTAATGAAAAATATTCTTTTCACCGACATTCATATAAAATAAGGAAGCTTTACTTCTCTACTAGCATGTGCTGACACATCAATCACACTGATTACATAAAGTTTAATTTACAAGTTTGGTTTTAGTATTATCTTCTTCATAGATGGTTCATAGATGATAGAGGGTTCGTTTTGGACCTGTACTAAACATGTTAAATGTTCATCGTTTTTCTTATTTACTTGAAGCAATTCTGAATTCTTTTTGTGACCTCTAAACTAATCCATGCCAAAAATGACGTGGTTTTTTTTCAACATGTGTTCTCTAAGTTTCGTAAACATTTCTGGATATTCTTCAGAAATACATTTCATGGTATTTGAAATGGGAAATTCGAAATATATACTTTAACCCGTTGACTACTGAATTATCTCATTTCCATAGGCTTAATACAGGGACCACCCGGTTCCCGTAGGCATAGGGTTAATATAGTAAATGTCATTTCTACTTTGTCACTATACTTGTTTCTTAAAGAGAGTTTATCTTAAATTGTTGAAATATTTTTGTTGAGTGCATCTATAGGGGTTTATGAAAGGGGATTTTAATTTTCTTGTCACTTTGAAGTCAAAGGGTGCCTTAGATGCGTATTGGGCTCATTCGATTTGCCCAGCATAGCAGCATTTAAAATCACATTAAATTTTACATAAAAGTCGTGTTAACAGTAATAAGCAGGTTTATGAAGTAAACACATTGGCCGATTGGTGATCCATAGAATAATTATATCATAAATGTTATTATGTCTGTAAAGATGGAAATAAGAGCAAAACAAGGTAGTCGCTAGCTTGTTTAGATTCGTTTCCTTCCCTAACAAGTGTCTGCCAACGATGAATATTCGTCAGCACTTGCCATTTCTCGGTTGAATTCTTTTCTTCTTCAAATCATCCCGCCAACGAAATCTTCTCTCTACTTTCTATATATTCACACTTTCCCTTCACATATATATTTTCTCCTGCCTTCATTCTACTCTTCCTTTTCATTGCTCCTTCTTCTCTCTTTTCATTCATCCTCCTCCTCTTTCTCCCTCGCGCACATTCTTTTCAATTTCCTCGGCGAGAAAGCCGCATTATGAGCTAAGCCTGTTGCGTGCGTGCTTGAGTACTTCCCCCTCGTATCCAGTTGCAGAAGCGCTGAAAACTCGGGCTCATTTCGGGATATGGAGGCCACTTAATACACGCTCCCGTTTCCCTGCCGGAGAAAAAAAGAGAGAGAGAGGAAAAAAGAAAGAGATGCACCCACTCATCGCTGTAACAATAGATGGTCTCTTGTTTGAAGTAGTTCGTTTGCGCCTCGATTGTATCTATGCATCTATCGAACACCCTGGATGGAATCGAGAAAGAGAGAGAGAGAGATAGGAGATACAAAAATATGGCGGGGTTTCGCGCGCGCCAAATCCCCAGGTAACAGAAATACCAGGCGACGAAATGCATCCGGGACACCATTTTTTTTTTCATTCACCAAGTCAATCACAGTTTCGTAGAAGACTGGGGTTTGTTACAAGTGTTTTTCTCCTTCTGCTCTGATTAAATGTGAAACTGGTTCTGCTCCCATTACCTCGATTGTCCCGTACTCGAATCAACTTTTTTTTTAGCGACGAATATACAAAATGGTGGTCCAACTAAGGATTCTATATCTTTATTCAAAATAATGATGATCGCCCTTACGCGATATAATTACTCTTTCTGTTTCAATAATCAGATGTTCACCCACCTCCAGGCCAAAATACTTTGACAAATGCCTACTATAATGCTTTTATTTTGGGATAGCCATTTTGTTAAGGACGATTATATACCTCGTAATTTCAGCAACAAATTGGTATTATAGGCGTATTTTGATTCGGCATCTATTATAGACATCATGTAGCCATAAGAGTGTGTATATATACGGTTAAAGCAGGGAATCAATTGTAATGTAACGAAATAAATGTTGACCTTGTTTTCCGCCTTCTTTAGATGGCATTTTCATTTTGCTTGCACCGTTGTTTATCGGTTTTGGATAATATTGATTTCCAACTTGATAATTCTGACAAGAGTGATATCTTGTTAACCCAATTTTCAGCAAAACATGCATTAGCATATTTAGGAATATACTTAAATTTATATTTATAGTATATTTAGGAGTACTATACACAGTTATTAATTTTGATCAATTTTATTTTGAAAGTAAAGCCCGGCATTTAATGGTGACCTGCGCACTCTTGGAATACTGCAGTTCGCACAACCCCCCCCCCCCCCTCCCCTTCCCATCATCATCGTCAGGAGAAAATGGAACATGGCCGATACAGATACACCCTCTGAGGGAAGACGATGACGTCAGTATCGATCCCTGCTATCGCTTGTACAGAGTATCCGTAAATGTAACCCATATTTGCCATCCAGTCTGTCATATTTGGATAATTTTTCGATATTAAACATATCCAGTTACCCCGGGGCTTCGTGTACGCGAATTCCCTACCAAGTCCTCGCCGTATCAGAAGCAACATTCAATCCGGGCCAAGTCTCTGATGAACTGAAATGTCCATACCTGCGTCGATTTCTTGTCTGTGTGCAAGTGTACTTCGTGAACTTTTTACTTTGGCACCCGGCCATGTGTACTTTTTTGGAGATGCACTATCATGGCATTCCTACAAGTTCGTTATGTCATTAAGTTTGCCTTGTTGGTAGGATCCTCTGTTGTCATGGTGGGGAGGGGGGATGAATAAGAAGCGGGAGGAGGTGCAGATTGAAGGGAAACAATGACATGGAGAACAAACCACGCATTTTTTTTACAAAATGTAGTCGATATAGATAGCATGATGATGATTGATTGATGACCAGTACAAGATTTTGTCGTTAATTTTTTGTGAAACGACTTCTTTCTATATAGTTTGGATCAATCCAAATAAATTGACATGCAGATTGGAGATCAGTATTGACAGGCATGTATACATTAGAAGGTTGGTCATCTTGTTAACGTATTAGAAAATGGGGTCAAAGATGATAATCTTATATTTGAAATAAATGTTTATGATGATGGCGATGATGACGACCGATGACAAAGGGTAGAACGATTTCCACGATGATGATGATAATGATGATGATGATGACAATAATGATAATGATGATGATGTTGATGATGATGATGTTCATATTAATGATTATCATAGTAAAAGAAACGTATTTCTCCATCTCATTAAAAACCAATTTAGGGAAATGCTTGCTGTGATTTTAACCGACTCGTCACAGTTATGCTTATGTCTTGGACTGCCCCTATTATTTAACCCAAAATGGCTGCGAGATTCTACAAACAGTAAATAATTCATGAACCCGTATACTGACTGACTGACTGGGTGAATGAAATCATTTACCCATATCTTGCCTTTTGTTTCGAGGATTAACCGGACAAGTTTCCCTGCATGCGGTTAAGTTATAGAAAAAGTCCGTCTGAATGTTAAAACACGAAAAACGCACAGTTGTCTGTCATTGGCTGATATATTACCAAAGCTCTTCCAAGAACGTTCACTTTTCATCCATTGTTTCATATAGGACATAAAATCACGGTTGTAGGAAATTACCTAAAGCATGAACTGTGGTGAAAAGAACCAGCTCTATCGCTGCATCTCGACCATCTATTTTCCCCGGGAGCGCTGGCGGCGGAGAGTCTCATTGTCCGTATTATGAATCGGTGGTAGGAAATGGCTGGATTATTCCTAATTGTTGGTGATTGCATTTCATTCATCTTATCTTTTTTTCCCCTTTCCCTTCTTTGATAATCACCATTTCTAGACTATTAACTAATAGTTAGCGAAGAGGAGAAGAAGAGTAGGCCCATGAGATGAATAATTTATTTAAAAATCTGTAAAATGCATGTGGATCTTCCATAATAAAAAGTGTTAGATGAAGAAGAAAGAGAGAGACGAAGAGAGAGAGAGAGAAGGAGTAGGAGGTATAAAGGTGAAGTAACATTTTTAAAAAGGCCATAATAGTGAGAAGATTAAATCCTATCAGCTGTAAATGAAAAGAAATGAAAAAGAAATTGAAGAAACATTTGAAAATTGTTCGTATTTATTTTTTCCTCTCGGGACTTTTTCCCGTGATATTTCAAAGTAAACATTAGCAATCATGTGTTTATTTATCATTATTTTATCACAATATGAAGGATGTCTATCGAAATGTCCCATAAACATTCTCTATTTTACGAGCTCCAAAAAAAATTAACTTTGTATTCACCATAGAGACATGGTTAACGCTAAACGTCTAATTCTGTCATTTTAAATGTTTATAATTATGTTTGTATTTATTTATTTATTTACGATCTATATTACAAGTTTTAATTGTAAATTTTCTGTCGTTGAATTAAACATTGATGTTTTTGGTGGATACAGCTAATAGCGAATAAACATTGTTTTGTTTCTCTCTCTCTCTCTCTCTCTCTCTCTGTCACACACGCACACATACACACACATTAGTCCAAGCCCACGGACAAAAAAAATATTAAGTCGGTATCAATGTTGTTGCTTTATTCTCAGCTCTCCATTTCGAGAATTCTTCTTTTGTAGTATTTTTAAATTCATTACTCCTCTTTTATTATCTCTTTTTATTTACATAATATCTATGTGATTCTCCTTTTGAATACATAGCGTTCTCTCTCTCTCTCTCTCTCTTCGAAATGGGGATAATTTCTGGCGTCAGAAAATCTGGTAATGCCATTAGACTGATATTAGTTCATATCCCGGCCAATTACGCATCACTCGGACTCTAAGTGAGATATTGCAATTAGCACAATGCGATGAAAGTTAGTAAGAAAGAGAGAGAGATAGAGAGAGATAGAGATAGAATTAGAGATATAGGGCGAAAATATGGAGATCAACACATGAATAAAGAGAAAGACAAAAGATAGAAAACAGAGCGAGGGGGGGGGGGGTAGGCTACAGAGGGGGAGGAAAATAGTGATGGTGGGAGGGAGAGAGAGAGAGAAGAGGGAAAGAGAGCGTTCGAGTTCATAGAAAAGACGATGAGAGATAGAGCAAAAGAAGGAGATAAAGAGAGAAGAGAGAGAGAGAGAGAGGGAGAGAAAGTAGGAAGAGGGAAGAGAGAGAATATAGAGAGAGCTAGAGCGAGAATCCAATCATAGCGCTTGCCTGTTGCCCGCGCCAAAATGATACGCCGTTTGAGAGATTATCGTAATTACGAAATAACGATTGCCTCTCAATTTAAGTTGCATTAAAAGCTATGGATATAGACACATGGATTTTGGAATGGAATTTGATGTCTTTAAGTTCACTTATACTTTAAATTGAAATTCTGGATGAGCTCTTTGCGATATTGAATATATTCTGCACTTTAGAGAAATTAAAGAATTTATTTGATAATTATAAAGAATGAAATTTGATTAGATTAGTTTTCTCAATATTCAACTGATATTAATAAAAACATTCCAGTGTTTCACCCGGCATTCCACATGCAATATGAAAAGAAGACCTCATTACCCAATGGTTACGCTTATCAAATAAAAGAACAATTTTCTTTTATAATTTATTTGTTTTTCCCTCCTTCTCTCTCTCTCTCTTTCTCTCCCCTTTCTCTCTCTCTCTCTCTCTCTCTCTCTCTTTCTCTCCCCACGCTCACACACGCACGCACACACACGTGTTTCGATTTGAAAGGACACCTCTTATATACGTCATCACCCAAACCATTTTGTCTAATAGTTTGTTTCATTCCTGAGCGATAAAAATAAAGTGAATGCATGCCTAATATAATTATTTGTCTTAGATATATTACAAGAAAAATGGGGTTGAAAAAAGGTGTTACTATTATAGCTTTGTCAATAAAATTAATCAGTTTATCTCCAAGTAATTACTGAATTCACATCAGACAGATACCTTGCCAAATTTACATAAATTTATTTTTATGCTATTCCCATTCATACGCACTAAAATTGAGATGTATTTTTGGATGCTGTAATCGTCTTATATAAAATGGAAAGCGTCCTTTAGTCCCCGACGTTTTATTTTACATGAATGAGAATGAAATGAAAGTGCGTGTTCTGATGCAACATTCGCGGACACATTTCCCCAAGGGATTCGTAATTCTGTGTTAGCGTTTGATTCTCGTAGAAATCCTATAGTAAGTTAATGTAGAATATATATGGCATTCTTAACACAGGTCTCTCTTACTAGGGCAAGTACTATTCAGGAATACTGCTTTAAAGCAAGCTGTGCTTTAGCATACATCATCTGGAATAAGGAAAACGATGTTTAGAAACAAAGCGAATATATTTTCATTATTTTTACTACTACTACTACTACTACTACTACTACTACTACTATTACTACTACCACTACTACTACTACTACTACTACTACTACTACTACTACTACTACTACTACTACTACTACTACTACTATTTATACTACTGCTGCTGCTAGCACTACTACTACTAATAATAATACTAACACTACTATACTACTACTACTACTACTACTACTACTACTATTTCTACTACTACCACTACTACTACTACTACTAGTACTACTACTGTTACTACTACTACTACTACTGCTATTAAATAATGATTTATAATAATGATAATAAATCATGATAATAATAATAAAATTACTATAATTATGATGATGATGATGATGATGATGATGATGATGATAATAATAGTAGTAGTAGTAGTAGTAGTAGTAGTAGTAGTAGTAGTAGTAATGATAATAATTATGATAATACAAGTCTTATAAATAGCGTATGTACTCCAACCACAAGCTCCTCTTTTTGACTCCTCTCCTCCTGTGTAACATTTACTGTATTGATCTTTGTTTATCAAATACTTTGTTATTGTTGTCAGAATTCCATTCAATATGTGAGGGTATATATAGATATATATATATGTAACATTATGATTTTTCATATTACTATGGTACTCGTGTAATGATTTGAATGCGGTAATGACAATAATATGTATAAACTCTGTAAAGCGCATAGAGGAAAAGCAATGTACTCCTGGTATTTCCAAGGGTAAGTTTAAGTAAAGTAATTTGATTGAACAGGACATATAGGAATAGACTGAATTGTCCTTGGAAATTGAGAAAAGGCCCGTAATAAATGTATGGAATCGTAATGGGTAATGATTGATGAATATACCAATCTTGATTTGAATACATTACCCTCTTTCTTCTTCGAAACATGCACATAGACATTGCTGAAAGATATATGTAATTTGTCATCGTAATTGTGAGCAAGATCTTGGGGCAGGTAGGGGAGTGCATCATTTTGATAAATGGTTTGGGCTCTCCATGATGAAGAGGACGAGGGCTTCTCGTAAAAGCCCGCCGAGTATATGAAAAGGGTAAACGGAAATAAAACAATTCTTGAGATATGCGACTCCATGTTGGGACACGGGCTTGAGGAAGGTGCGATGAGAGAAAATTAAAAACGACGACAGAGGGGAAATGGGCTGAGCACCTCGAAACACCTGCTTCGTTCTCAAACGTCTGTCCTCGATGCCGAGAGAAAGAACAAGAACGGGAGAAGGAATTAGGATAGAGGGGGAAATAAATGAAAACACTCTCGCAAATTGTATTTGCTTATCGACCGGGCGAGAGCGGGGGATGGAGAGAAGTAATAAGATAGAAAGAGAGAGAGAGAGAGAAAAAAAAAAAGAATGCGCAGGTTGTCTGTCTTTGATGGATTCTTCTAGTATGTATTCCACAGGTTAAAGCTGGCAGAAAAGAGAGGATGTCTGGCAGCCTGGGGGAAAGGGGGGGGGGGGGGTGATGAGCGAGTTTTGCAGGTTAGATAAATTTCAGTGTGGTGAAAGACCTCCTTGACAGATGTAAAAAAAAGTAAGATTGAAGAAAGAAATACAAAAAAAAAACATCTTGTAAGTGATCGATATAATCATTTAGAATGCTACAAAAACAAATTATGCTATAGAATGAAAATAACTGAAACAATAGTGATTATCAACATGTAAATAATGTGTTAATGTCTGAAAATGTTTATATATATATTTTTTTTCTGAATAATTTATTATTCTGTATCTTGCTCTTGAGCGCACAAATAAAATCAATCAATCAACATGTTACCAAATAGCAATTATATATATATAGCATAACAATTACAACAAGCGAGATCACTGTGCAAATTATGATAATATTCAGGAACACGTTAATGATTAAAGTGCATTTTCATCATCACTGGCGTAGCCAGACTTGTTGAACAGATAGGGGGCACAAAGGGGGGTGGGATGACACACAAAATCGTAGAGTGGATTACTTTTTTGTTTCTATTCACCAGGCATTAAACATGAATGAACGCATTTACCGACGCTATTGAGCGATTTTTTTCCCAGAAGAAAAGCTTCCATTCTTTAAAGAAACATTATTATCATTATTATTATTATTATTATTATTATTAGATTATCATTATCACCAATATCATCATCATATTCATCATCATCATCATCATCGTCGTTTAATATCATAGTTATGTTTTAATTGATTCTCTCTTTAAACTCCTCTGCAATAATTTTCCTCACCAACCCCTTCCACTTCAACCCGCCCAAGTTATAATAACGTTAAATATCAAAGCAGAAACATTTCCAAAGCAATTTGTACTTTAAAAAAAAAATAATACCGTACATTCCTCTTTACTCAGCATCAAGTTTATTACTGTATAATGGCGTACTGATACACACACAAAAGCCTTAAGTGCAATTTCTAAATCTCATTTGGATTTGATGTTACGTGCAAAAAAAAAATTAATCAAATTATGATTTCATGATCCAGCGCATACCACATGAGGACCCCTGGGACATAGGCAGAGAGAGAAAGAAAGAGAGAGAGAGGGAGGGGAGAGAATAACGAAGGAGAGAGAAAGGGGGAATAGAGAGAGAGTGGAGAAAAGTAGAGAGAGAGAAAGAAAGAGAGAGGGAGAGAGAGAGAAATGAAATATTGGATGAAAGAAGTAACCAGAGGGAGAAAATAGGAGGGGGTAAAATATATATACCACATGCAAACTGGAAGACATCAAACACAATAAAGTTTTACTTTCTTACGCTTTACTTTTTTAGATTAGTATTGAGAAATCAAAAGAAGTAGTGAGAACCAACACACGAAATGATGTTTTGAAATTACTAGATGGAGGATAGAAAAAATGAAGTAATAACATATTGAAACAGGAAGAGTTGATATTTTAAAAAGAAAATAATAATCATGGCTTTCAAATATATTAGATAGAGAACATAAAATACTTCATAAGAGTGTATACGGTCAGAAAGAACGGTGTTAACAAATGCTATAAAGGTTTTGGGACATATAATTGAAGAGAAGATAAAGACCTTCTTAGAAACAGATAATGTAGAGTTGTTATCAAACCCCTTCCTACCCGTCTTGGGCCAGCCGTGGCGTCACTATCTCCGTATATTCCACAGGTCCGTGCGCGACGCCACCAGAGTGTATGTGTGTGTGTGGTGCTAACAGGTAGTCGCTAAACACGTGCGAGCGTAGCTAGAGAGGAACGGCCGATTGAGTAGTGCATTAGTACGCACAGCCGCCTGCCCTATCAGTGGAAGCAAAGTGAACAGTCTTGCTTTTTCTTCGCTTTTTACTTCGAGATACATAGGGCAGCCTTCAACATTATCATTAGACTACTGGCTTTTCATGAAAAATCGTCTCGTCTTCATGATGAATACTTTGAAAAGTAAACAACAAACTGCGTCATATACACGTAAAATGAATCGGGTTTTGAATATTTCCAGATTTTGTCGAATTACAAAATAAAGCAAACATTTACATGACTAATTGAGTCCTGTGACTGAATTTGTGAGTATAACACTTACAATGCATTCCCAGAGTGCATAACACGATAAGAACTACATGTACTTTCGAAAAATAAACTCAAGGGCAATTTCAAATGCCTATTGTACTGCCCATAGAAATCAGGTTCGGATTATGTAATACACCATTGTAATGTTCGCACATTTCTAAAGGTGACAGACAGGGCTATTGAAATTGTCTTGAGTTTATTTTTCGAAAGTAGTTTTTATCGTGTTACGTAAAAAGAATTTTTTTTTTAGCTGGGTTGGAAAACTATATGCTTGAAAAAGAATGATCGAACATGCATGAATGAACAAAACTTCGATGGACCTTAATGATAGTAGCACGTAATTGAAAAAAAAATACCCTTTTTCCTCAAAAGAGCAAACAAACTTTGCTTAATAAGATTTCCGGGAGAAGATATCTGCCTTGAGCTGTGTGCACTAGCTATCTACAGCAGACGGTAAAGTAATTTGTTGGTGAATAATTTACGCGCCAAGGGAATGGCGTTGTCAAGAAACAAAAACTGGAGGGGAAAATGTCCAAGGTTGATAGTGCGCTCTGCACATCAAAGACAACCTGTTATTTCCCGTGTCAAATAAGGGTCTGTTCCCACAAGCCTCATCTGAACTTTGTAACTCTCTTTCTTTCTCTCTCTTTCTGATAAAACGTATTGAAGTTATGATGCAGATGTGTCGGAAGTAAGGTGTGCGCAAGGAAATGCTGACTCGCATTTTCTACCAGCGTAGCAGTGGGAATCTCCCATAATGGATAACTTCAAATTGGTTTGCAGGTAAAGAGCAGTTCCTCTGGAAAAAAAAAAGAAAATAATGTGTGATATAAATGCAGACGTAATGTGAGAGGGTACTTGAATGACCTTAATCTTAAGTGACGTTTATGGTTTATGGTTTAAGTGACGTTTATGGTTGGATTTCTTTCTTGGACTTTAATGGCCGGGAGTGCTTTTCTGCCATTCTAAAGTGTTGGTGTTCATTTAGGCGAAAGAGTTCGATTAACAGAATACTACAGATGTTGATCATGTTATTTCCGTCCATATGTGTATGGGTTTGTGGGTGTGTGGGTGTGTGTGTACGCTTATTAAAAATGCATTCAACGCAGATTTGTCACTTAGCTAAGCTACCATGAGATAGAAATAGTGGGCTAATTTTAAAGAGACCGAGATTCATTTTAGATCAGTAGAGATATGGTGTTATTAAAAATGATGATAAACAGATATAAAGCATTTCGCTTTTCCAAAAGTATTCCTCAAGAACGAAAAAGAGCCGTCTGTATTTAATATCACAGAACAGGCACGACTTTTTTTGGTGACGAATCCCTTATTGGTTTTAAGGAGAAGTTTAACACTTGGTGAGATGACTCAAGACTCATGTTGTTTGGCCAGATTAAATTTTCTGGAAAATCTAAAGGTGGCAAAAGATACGGAGGACTGAGAAGAGAGATATAGACAAGAGAACCATGAAGGAAAAAAAAGAAATATCGGGCATACAATTTTCGGGTCCAGTCGTCGAACCCTGGTCTGGATTCCCCCAGAGAGCGCACAGTTCACGGTGTTCCGTGATGAAAATGCCACACTCTGTTGCTTTTCCAAATTACAGCAAGAAGCGGAGCGCATCTAATACCCTCTCCCGTCTTCAGCCCGCCGCTTAATCACAGCAATACCAGTTAGGCAAGCTGCCTGATCACGTGCGCTTATAGACCAGTGATGCGGAACTCCCTCACTCTCTCAATGAAGGAGAGTAAGTGTGAGAGAGAGGGGAAGAGAGGAAGGGGGGGGGGGGGGGCAAAGAGAGGGGAAAAAAGTGTGAGAGAGGGGAAGAAAATCGGAAAAATGACAATGACACATACATGACAGAGAAAGGAAAAGGGGTGATGAAAAGAGTAGAGATCCGCAGACAATGGTGGATGCTTGCTAAAAAATATATATTGCGTACAAAATGAAAGGTGCCCTCTAATTGCGCCCCTCCCTGCGGCATTTTTAGACTATAAAGGACACCTGTAAATTTCATATCCTCTTGCTTTGTTTTGTGTTTATTTGTTTTGATTTGCTTTTAGAGTGAAAAATCACCCCAGATAAGATGACAACTTTGATCGGACTTGTGCCTCCCCCCCCCCCCGAGAATATTGATAATAGTTGTAAATAAATATTGCGCAATTTCTATAAACATTATACTCAGCTGTGCATTACAATATAGCAGGTTGTTAAAACGCGTTTGTTTTATAAAAAGGGGAACACTCATTATGTCAGTAAAATTGTTTTATAGGATTACATAATAGTGCTTTCCAATCAAGTTTTTAAGCGTGATATATCAGTATTTATCAAGGTATATAATACTTTCTTGTATATCGGCTGACATCTAATCGCACTTTGTATGGTATAATGCTGTTTAACGAATGCTACTGATGAAGTTGAACGAATTTATTCATGTCTTACATTAAAAAGACACTACTAAAAGAGGGCAACGACGTTTTGATATAGAAATTTAGTACGAAATGTAAAAGTTCTACTACTGGGCGTTAAAAAAAAAAGGAAACCCAACTTTGAAAATTTCGTACATTTGGGACTATATATATATACACCGGCGTTTAATTTCATATCATATCAAAGAGTAATTAATTGCTTTCCAGTGGTAATTTGTTTAGGTTTCCAGGGTCATCAATGAACACCATTGTCTTCAAAATTTTGTGCAAAATTGCAGTTGGTTCACTTTCTTGTAAAACACAGTAGGCTTGGTCTGGGTTGAATGGCTTTGTCAACTAGCCTGGTTGCTCTTCATGGGCATCCGTTAGCATGGTTAGTAAGCATATCTTATAATCATTAATATCACGCCTTAACAAAGAGTCTTATCAGTCGGACCCAACTTCGGAAAACCGAGCACAGGTTTATACTCCGCAAACGGCGTATAGAGGAAGATGAATATAGAGCCCACATCGTTCAGTGCGAGACACTGTGTACAAAAGGCATGGGGAAAATCCTGCAATGTCGACCTTTTGATTTTTTGATTTTTTGAGTTTTTGATTTTCCTTCTTTATGCTCTTTGTCTTTGATTTGCAGTTCTTTGTGATATTGCAATCCTTTTGGTTTACACTGGCTTTTTGGCATGCAACCTTGTTAAAATTCACAGAGACTCTCTTCTTTGCAAAATGATTCCTATCTGAAAAGGGTTTTATAAAGCAAAAATCCTGAATAACATATCATTAACACAAATTTGAAAAAGCAAATTATCCACAATGAGAATTGGAGCACCAAAGCCATTTCACAAAAGGCATTTCCTTGTGTAAAGTGAACCAACTAGAGTTTTGCACAAGATATTGAAGACAATGGTGTTTAGTGTTTAGTGGAAACCTAAACAAGTTACCATTAGAAAGAATATGAACTACGCTTTAATATGGTATGAATTTCATTGTCAGTAAACATATAGTTAATTTACAGAAATCTTTCAAAGTTGGGTTTCCTTTCTTTTTCTAACGCCCAGTATAATACTCGCTGACAACGTTAATTTTGCACGTATTATACTTCCAGCTGATTTTTATCTCATTCTACATACCCCCCCCCTCTCTCTCTCTTCTCTGTCTGTCTGTCTCTCTCTCTCTCTCTCTCACTCTCTATTTCTTCATCGGTTACTCTACTGTACCTGCTTCTCACGTCAATTGTATTCCTTTTAGTCTGGTGTCAATGGAGTATCCAGAATTATCTTCGTCATTTTCTCCGAATATAAAGTCCATTTCCATTAAATTTCGTACCATCAAGATCTTGGAAACGTATGACCCGAGAGAAAGGAGGATCCACGAAATGACGTATGCAAATGCAATCACAGACACAGACACACGATGTTTTCTTGGCGTTGTTTTGGAAATGTCGTTCATTGAACATTTTCCAAGATCAAACTTGAGTTTGCCTTACTTACGAATATTTCATTATGTATTGTTTATGTCTTTAAAATCACTTCAAGATATCTTAATGCATTACTTTCTTCGTACCACTATAATTAGGCGACCAAGAGTATGACTAAAGAAATAGAATAATAATAATAAAAAGAAATAAATATGAAAACAAAAGAAGTAGTAATTATTTAATCTCTATTCGTATTTTCCAGTATTTTGTTTTGTTTTGTTTTCATGTGAGAAATTATACACATACAAGACCATATCTTTACTATTTTTTTTTTCGTTAATCAGTACAGGGAGTAGAATAAACCAATACTACTTGTTCTTATCAAATTAAGTACAGACCAACATTAAAAAAAACAATACAATGGACGAAGAAAATCCAAAATGACACAGATAATTTCATATCAAGAATATAAATGGAGAATTAAAACACACTGCATCATATTTTACGTCATTCTTATCTGTTGAAATCTTGTTACGAGTTTTTCCATATATGTATATATACATATATAAATATGATTCAAATTAGGATCTCATTATAAGTGATATCTTTAAAGCATATGCACACAGTCCCTGTGAGATGTACAGGCCTGGCATTATGGCATAAACGAGGTTGTTTCGTCATTACTTCTGCTGTCTTCGCAAAGGAAAGAGGGCAATAATCTTTAATGAAACCTGACTCTGCCTGTCTGGCATTGTCGTTCAACACACAGCAGGAATTGTTATCAATTCCGAAGCTTTTTGCCTTAATTTGCCAGATTTTATCATGATTAGTAAAATGACGTCATGGTAAGATGCATTGACAGGCTGAGACAGAGAGGGAGGGGAGGGGAGGGGAGGGAGAATGCGTACTCGAAGAGAAGATGAGACATAAGAGTGAGAAAGAGAGAAATAAAGAAAGCTAAAGAAATGAGAGACAGGGACAGACAGAGAGAGAGGAAAAAAGTATAGATACATAGATAGAGAGGGAGAAAGAGAGAGAGAGAGAGAGAGGAGTAAACACAAAGAGACAGACAAACAAAAGGCGGGAAGGGGAGTAAGAGTTTTTTATATGTTTGGAAAATGCAACAGCTATTATGTATTACAATTGCTGTTTAGATTACAACACGTGTCTTTTATTTTGATACCATTCAGTCTGTATGACTTCAAACAAGAAACGACTATTTGTTTCCGTCTATGTAAACTATAGTTTGCCTGCGTTATTGCATATGATATTAAAATTCTAATGGTTATCCTGTTTTTTTATTTTAGAGAACTATCATATCCCTCGGAGTAAATATTATGCCTCAATAGTGATATGATAGAATGTGGCCTTTGTGAGCTATCATCATGTACTTTTCACGCAAAAACGGAAAACAAGAAATAGAGAAAGAGAGAGAGAGAAAAAAAAGGGCCATGGCTAGACATAAGTTACATACCTCGACATAATTGTCATGATTATAGGCCTCATAGTCAGTTTCTTGGATTCATTAATACAAAGTTGAAAAAACAGTACTTTTGCAAAGTTACCTAGGCTATAAAGAAAACAAGGAGGGGATCGATGGACGTGCAGTCGAGAGAGAAGATACATAATCATTTCTAATACACCGACTCCAGCTCTTTCAATAAAAATGCACGTCAGCGTAAAAAAGTACGAGCTATGCAGTCGTGTCTTTCCTTTTTCGTAATTGGATCAACTTCATTCAAAAAGACTTTTCTTTCCACCCAGTACTCCAAACAACAGTGGAAATGAGAGATGACAATTACTGGACGAAATACCAACTTGTAGAGCAGGGAGATCAATCGGGAATGCATTATGCTACTGCATCGCTCAAATCAGTAAGACAGCAATACAAAAGAAACAGAAATCCGCCATCTTGAATGCATTTGCACTAATGAATTAGTCGGCGTCTTCAGTCATACGCAAGGAATCACGTGACTGAAATCCTGAATGAAGCTAGACGTCAATTATTCCTTTGGGTCGAAGCAACAACCAAGTATATGAGAAGTCATTGGAGATTCGAAGCACCGCATTCTTGTTTTTGAAGTCAAATGTTAATCAATGCAAATATAAATCCATGAACTGACTTACTAATTGTAAGTATTCTCAAGGTTTTAACCCATCAAAACAAATTTTGCGGGAACTGCTATTGCTACCTCTGATCAAAGTACATTTACAAAGCAGTTCTGAGATTCCATTGAAAGGAATCATGATGCAAAAGTACATAGGTCTATTACGTATTGTTTGTGCAACATTATTTTTTTCAAATGCACTTTATATGATTTGTACGATATGAATACTTCTTTCATGTTTGTTTCATCCTCAGATTGTCTTAATGTTGTCATAATGAGGAGCTTCGTCCGAGCAATCTAGCTCTTAGTTCGTCATAAATTGAAGGGAGGAAATAAAGCAAAAGCAGAAATACAGGGAAAAAAGGACTTTAAAAAATGTAGTCGCAAAGGGTAACATTCGTTAAATATAATTGAGTTCAAAACGTCAGAATAATGACTTTGTACTTTTTTTCCTTTAGCACATGATAACCTTTGGCTTTTATGACTACCCCAAAAGAAATGTAGTATTTAAAGATTCTTAAAAGTTGTCCTGAGACTAAAGTGGAACCATGCACTATCCTTAATCATTTGCATTTTGTTCAGTGTTTAAAAATGAATGAATTTGATTGCAATACACAAAAAATATTTAAGATGAAACAGTTCAAGAGGAGGATATTAAAGTCTAGTCGTTCTACTGTACGAGGCCTGCGATCCATTTACAGCAACGTAAGTTTCATAGAATGTTTTTATTGTGGCGCCTTTCCTTTTATTTGATTTTTCTTCTATTTTTCGAACAAAAATGAAAAAGACTGATTAACTTGTTGTATTCATTATGCTAATACGGGATGGCGTGTTACAGGTCTCTATACATCGTGGAGCGCACTCAATCTCATACCAACCCTTTCATTCTCCGTCCGTTCCGTCTACAGGGCCGCACTCCGCAGGAGAAACCAACTCGCCAACGGATGTTAGTTTAGCTGTCAGGTGGCGAAGCTTTAATTTGGTACCTCTTAATTATTCACTGGCGCTAATAGTTCTCCAAAAGCGACGCAGTGGCGTGTTAGAATCGGCTCAACCCAACCGGCATGATTCCGCGAGGCAGTGAGTGGGGGACCGGGAGATGAGACTATTGGTCTGATATCCTAGACAACCATGGATGTGACAGCTTCTTCCTGGTAGCCACCGACCAAGTAGCCAAACTTCTATTGTGTCGTGTCCGGGGTTCGTGTTTACCTCCAGCGTCTAAGCTCACCACCGGAGACGATTTTAATTTTTCTATTTTGTTCAATTGTCAAATTCATTTCCATCTAGGTCATTCTTCCCCTCTCCCATTATTCTGCCATCGGACCTCTCCATCTTCGCCGTCTCCTGTCGACTAGAACTCATGAAAACAACTATCTTGATCCTTACTCGTCCCGAATCCTCAAGTTTTATAGATGTACATTTTGTTTTTGTTCGGCGCGCGAAATGTGTCGTCTGCATAGCTGTTGCCCATCCGTGCGCGCGCTCCTACACACGACCAGTCTTACGATACTTTGGCACATGGTGTCGGTTCACTATCCGGTCTGATTAATAACCGTGCACCCCTATGGCACCATTCATATCGCAACATCCAGAAAAAAGAACAATATTGGATGACGACGACCGGGGGCACCTCCTTTTTCTCTCTTTGATTCTCTTTCTTGTCAAAGAAGAGAGCTGTTGCTGAGCTGAGGGTGTCTTGTTGTTGTTGGATTAGGAAAAGGCAATGAAAAAAAGTTACAGGTTGTTGGGGATTTTTGAGGGGAAATGTGGAATAGGGCACGCGCCAAACAAAGGCGACACCCGACCGCTGGAATAAGACACCAAGCATACGTTTTGTTTGGCGGCGAACGATGTTAGGAGAAGTGCGAATATGAGTAGTAATATAAGGCGCAACAGCGTGCGCGTGTGTGTGGGTGTTCGAGGGTGTGTGCGTGCGTGGTGGGAGTATAAAATAAGAGTGGTGGGTTTATTGCATAGATTTCTCCGTTCTGATTAAGAGATTGATATACACATATCAAAGTAAACCAGAATCATAAATATCACAATTTTAAGAAGGAAAATGTAATGAATTGCTTGGTGTTCAAAATCATTTCCTTTTCCTTAAGTGATCAAGCGATTGTCATAGTTACAAATGAATGATTCATAAACTGTGCGAGAGAGGGAGAAATGGAACGAGAGAGAGAAGGGGTAGACAGAGAGAAGGGGGAGAGACGGTAACGGTGGAAAGAGAGACGGACATGGGAAAGAGACGGATATAGAGAGACAGAGAGAGATAAACTCTCTGAGACATGGCGATAGACAGGGTATAGAGAAAGGGTGGGAAAGAGAGGGATAGAAAGAGAATGAGAGAGAGAAAGAAAAAATAATGGGAACGAAGATGAGATAAAAGTATAATTGGCGTGTCTAAGACATTCACTTCATTTCCAAATATTGATGTGCATAATTTGCATGACTTCAGACGTAATGAATTCATATCTTACCATGACTAGTACAAGCAGGCGGAGACGCCGTTTCCATCTGTTGCTATTATCAAAGAGACATTTTACATCGACATGACGAGGGGAAATGGGCAAGAAGGAGCAATGTTAAGTATTCTTTTTCGATGTTGTCATCACCGACGGTTCTTGTTTCGATTCATATTATTCCTGTTACTATTTACATAATTATTTTCCTGCTTGTTTCATCTAATTCAAATGATATCAAATATAATCGCAAGTTGTTTTTGGAATACAAATTTTGTTTCGTGAAGCTGCATTATTTTGTAAGACTTGATTCAGACATTGTGGATGTGTATTTACATGATGGATGGAATGAATACTTGCAATGAAAATGGTATTTATAGCTGGTATAAAGACGGTGCATACAATTGTTTTTTGTTTCTCTTTGAAATCATTTCTGCAAATAACGTGATAGTTACACGACAATTGTTTCACTACAGACGTAACTACATGTACAAAATGACGTTTGACCATTATTATCTTTATACGTCCAGCGTCTTAACGCATTAAAAAAACAAAAACAAAAACAAAAAAACATAAATTCGAAACAAAAGTACAGCCAATACTCACATTATCCAAAAATGAAATGATTATATTATAGAATTTATATTATCGTCAACATCACCATGATTTCGTTATCTCATATATTCGATTATGATTGCACACCCTATTGTAATTAATGTCATTGTTATCGTTAAATCATTATCATTATGTTGTTATTTTCTCAATGGATTGCTAGAATCACTGCCGTCGTCATTGTGATATTGCAGGACCATATAATAGCCATGCTGTCACATTCTTTAAAAAAGCAGCTTCAAAAGGTTGAATAAAAACGTTGCCATTTTGTTGAAGTGTACATACCAATTACCCTGTTGATTGTAGCTTAGTGGGGCAGCGCCTAATCCCGTCACTACCTATATCCGGCCGAATTTTCTATCCTTCGTTCGGGCCGGAGAAAAATTAAATAACGCTTCAACTCCGAGACTTGGGCTCCACATTTGCAATTATAAAATCCCGAACTTAATGCTTTGTCTTCACGATAGATTTACCAGCATTAAAGATGAAAGGTTAATTAAATGTGCACGAGGTTCATAAGTTTGTTTTTTAAACATACCCTACAGTCACGAATATTGTATGATATCTTTCCCAAGCAGACATTCTTCAGGTCGCAATGTCTTTTACAGACAAAACTAAATTTCATTTAATCCTGATTATTATATTCGTGAAAAAAACATCTAATTGATTAAACGTCTTGCAATCAGTTTACGTTCAACATTTGAATTTGGAAAGCCTAGCATTAAAGTGATGTTCCAGTTTGCCAAAGGTTGTTAATCGAACCCACTTTTTGATTCTTTATGCATCACTTTACCTAATGTTGTTTTGACTGAGTCCAGTTTAAGGGATGAAAGGTCACAGGGAATGGCATTGTTTGCGTCAAAAAGTACAAGGATATAGGGCAGTGACTTTCCATTCCTTTTTTTCCCCTTTGTAGTCCGCCACCATTCTACAAACTTTGATTACTACCCTCGGCGAGTCATACTTCTTGACACTTCCGATACCAGTGGGTTTTTAACGGTTTTCAACAATGATAGGCTTAAACTTTGGCACCACATTACTGATAAAAAAGTGTATTTCCGAATATTTTGTGACTTGATACGTGTTTAGCGTAAGAATATTTGTCAAATTTGGATTAAAAGAAGCTTTCTTTCACTTCTTACTCTTCCCTGCGCGCGCTCTCTCTCTCTCTCTCTCTCTCTCTCTACCATTTACGTTCTTGCTGAGCTAACGGTTAGAAAAGAATGTCGGTAAAGTCTTCCCCAATGAATATTCACTCTTTCTCTTTATTGATGAGACATGTTAATTCTCTTAATTGTATGATGACAAAACAGTCTTAGAGAAATCACCCATTGTGCTGCAATGCAAAAAAAAAAAAAAATTTCTATTAAACCGACGCTTCGTATTATCATAAACAAAACTTGCCCGATGATAGTTATATGTATCTGAATTGAGACTCAGATCTAAACACAACTGATATAAATTTAATTTTTGGCCTCAAATTATTGAGGGGGATTTAGGAAAATTCAACTGCAAATTTTATGATCTTGACCAGCACTTGTTACCGTTTCATCGTAACAAATGGCTCATTATTCTTTGTAATTTGTCCTGTTCCACATGCGTGTGTTCCTCAGTTTTGGGGGAAAATAATTGGAGTAATACCGATGAAAAAGTTCAATAGGACCTAATAGTGTATTTAGGGTTGACCTCTGGCCAGGCTTAAGGGCCTTTCCCACTGTTATCTGTGGCCAACAGCTTTGAAACGTTACACGTCCCTTCTTTGTCCCTAACAAGGGGTAAACGCACCCATATCCACTGTTGGACAAGCGATGCCGATCAATTTAAGAGGTACAGCACTGACCAAAACTATTAGATGACTGAACTTTATGATGAAGTGGAAACAATGCTGACCTCATCAGAGTGGAGGGTGTTGGACAATCTGGTATCGCGTGACCCAGCCATGGAAATTTACCTCTTTAAACGTGTTTACATACAAAATATTACCTCTATTTCCACTCCCGAAGAACACGCCCTCCTGGCCCCCACGCCCTAGAGTTAAATCTGCTAATTACGTCGATGAATACAAGACGAAAGGACCGTTGGCTAGTGGTCAAGCTGCTAAAGTTCGTCTCTGGTAAATTGAGACTGGGATCAGCGATGAGGACAAAGAAAAGTTGGAATTTGTGTTTTCCAGACCGATACCAATATTGCATGTTCTTCCAGAAAGTGGATACGATTAAGCCGATGCTGTTTTTGGTGTTTGTAGGATGCGGAAACATTGTATAATTCCTCTGTTCATTATGATATCCAAGGTGGTTAGGTTTGGTACTGTATGTACCAACAGAGACGTGATAAGGAGAGAGGGAGAGAAAGAGAGGGACAGAGAAATAGAGAGGGAGAGAGAGAGAGAGAAAGAGAGAGTAAGGAATGAAAGGGGAGGAGTAAGCCTTAAATTTAGGAGAGAGGGAGAGAGAGAGAGAGAGAGAGAAAGAAAGAGAGAGAAAGAGAGAAGAGCTTCAGTAGCATTATGACGTAGAACATGTAGAAAGGGGATAAACATTATTCTAATGATCAAAAACGAATTGTGAGTTGCACATTTCGTGTTCATAGCATTGTATTACACCCAAAAATGTGTTAAAAGAGACATATAAATCATATAAAGAACATGAAACACAATTAATGATGCAAGCGTGGTATTTTTCTCCAAACTTTAGCTTTATTCTCTCTTATGTGCCACTCCAGTATTTTACACAAGATTTTATCAAAATGTGAGATGCTAAAAATATTGCACATGTGGTTTACATATCTTTATGGTTATACGAGCACATCTTGTGGTAAAATAATGCTTTCTGCTAGGATTTCACAAATAAAACACGCTCTCTGGTGCATTCAACACTATGTATTTCGTTCCTAAAATGAACCCTGTATTGCAAAGAACAAACACAACTGTAAATGGCATCGTCGTTGATATTTTTTCCTATTTTCCATTTGCGCTAATAAAAATGCAAATATCAAAAGATATTTTAACATTCTAAATCGCAGTTTGGACCTCAAACATGTTAAAGGTAAACGACATTATTATTAATTGTTTTGCAATAGATTGCTAATATTTCTCCGAGTACTGGATTTATTCCTTGAAATGCACTGTGCGCTATACGGCTGCCGGAGCTAAAGCCAGGGTAATAATATCCAAACTCTTTGGAAGCGCATAGGGACGTTATATCATAAAGTGATATGCGCTATACAAGAACGTTTATTATTATTACTCAATTTATCGAACCATGATTATAAATCATATCTAAACCGTGCTCGTTTTTCGTGTTGCCTTGATACATATTTTTCTTGTGTTTATTCTTCGATATGAATTAAATGACATTTATACTTTGAATTCGAATAATTATGTCCAAAAATTCGAATAAATTATGAGCGTGCAAGAACATAATCAAAGATACAAGTTCTTTCATTGGAAGATATTTGATGCGATTAGAAATTGAGTATTACTAATCTTTGAATAAAGCTGATGATATATCATTTTTATTTGATTTCGGACGCTGTATAGCGGAATACAGTAATGATTTGGATATCAAGACAAAAACACTCTCTATTGCATTCTCTTTATATTTTTTTCAAATAACAATAAGATTTCAGCTTCGAATGAGTATCAAAAAGTACGAAATATATTACAAACTATTTACAATCGAGCATTCCAGAATGAAGTGCTTTACTTTTTTTAAATTTCTTATTAAAGCAGCTCCTCTCTGTCATATCTCCACACGTCGCACCCAGAGGGAACCTTTATTCTCGAAATCGCCATCGTGTGTGAATAAAGTCATAAAAAGAACAGCAGTTGACCAAATCTTTTTTTTTTATGGAACATTTACATAGAGGATTCAAAACTATCATTTGATAATAATCGTATTGCCAGGAGATAAGTTTTTTTAATGCTATAATTGATCAGTGCGCTCAAAAATTACATTTCAAAATAGGCCAACATCCTATTGAAAGTCTTAGTCGATTTTATAACATTTTCTTATTGCTTTGTGACAAATGTTTGTATGGATACTATATCTAACACTAACAGAGAATAAGATAGTTATAGTCAGCAAATCAGTGAAACATATTACAGAATACCATTTTTCCTATTCTACTTAATTCACTCAAGCAATAAATCAGTTATGCTAGAATTACACGGTTTATTTAACAGTGGCGCGGATTCTTAGAACATAACTTCATATCAGAATTAGATAGCAATAACAAAAATAGTTTCTTCATTGTCGTGAAAATATGTCTTTATTTTCCACGAATAATTTGATATAGTTCCCTCATTGAAGCGAGGTATGTTTATTACATAGAAAGTATATCAGTATATTAGCATGGACAAGAGACACTAATTACGTTACACTCAGGTAAATGTTATGTGATTATTAGATGGGCACATCACATCGTGTGGAAGTAATCCGTAATCCTGTGTTTCTACATTTTACACGTTTTGATTTTACATGATATGCAACCCCCGTGGAGTCGTTGAAAAAAGATATCATCACATTTTTTGCACTTAACCATGAGTGGAAATTTGATCTGAGATTTGATGTACGGCAGCATGATTCTAGTACAACATTCAATAATACAGTATCATTTTGAGCAATTTCGCAATAAAATAGGTTAGTATTCTTTGATTTTTTTTATTACTGCGCATTTATCATTTGCCTATTTTTGTAGATAAGTTAAAACAAGGCAGGCAAACTTAATATAAATAATGATATCACATTTTTCGTATGATATGTAATTGGACTGAGATGGTCAGAACAAAATAACAAAGCGAATTACAAAAAACCCAAAGTAACTATCTTTGACCAAGGGTTTTTTTTAAACCACCATAATACGCTATTGATGAGTTAAATATAAATTTGTTTATTGCACTTAACTGATAACACAACCATTGGTTGTCTACAAACTACTATTTTTATTGCTTGCATACTCGTCTATCGGAAAATCAGGTTTCCAGATCGTTAAATTACAACATGAATTATACATAATCGTATCTAAAAATACTCAACAATTTCAGAATAATGGAATGATGATTCCCATAAATATTGAATGCAAATTGCACCCTCAATAAAACAAAGAGTTATTTGATCACTGTCAAAATAATTTTGTCACATTCATGATCTCGCCGGCGAAAGTCAGCGAAATATTTTTGAGCTGTCATTTCTCATTTTATAGATTCAATATTGTATCAAAAGGCGTTTGTTCGTTTGAATTTTGAGATATTTGTTCTTTTTCCTTTGATCACGTGGAGATGTTGCCATCGACCGATATATTTTCGGCATCAGACAAGGGCGACGGCGTACACGTCATCATGTCGTCTCTAATCTCACCATCCAGTTTGAAGCAGGCCGATTCGTAGTGTTTGTTCAGATATGACTTGAGGGCAAACGACTTGTCGCAACGCTTGCACTTGTAGTTCTTGTAAGCGGAATGCGTCTGCATGTGGGCGCGGAGGTTGGAGCGGTCGGCGAACGCCTTGCCGCAGTGCGCACAGCCAAAGGGCTTCTCTCCCGTGTGTGAACGCATATGGCCTTGGAGCAACCAGGGACGGCTGAAGGACTTGTGGCAGACATTGCACTTGTGTTTGAGGTTGTGCGTAAGCACGTGCATGGCCAGGGCAGGCATGCTGACGTACACCTTGCCGCAGACTTCACACTTCTTAGCGAGGTGGCTGTCGAGACTGCGATGGGTCTGCTTATGCCTGGAGAGGTTGGACGAGGTGGCGTACTGCTTCCCGCACTCATTGCACTTGTATTTGGGTCTGTTGGCTACGGCGGCTAAGGATCCGTCAAGCGGGCTATGCTCTTGATCGATCCCAGGTCCTAGTATCCCACCGCTGCCGCTGTTCTGTAACGCGCGTCGTCGTGACCGTCCATCAGTTATCAAAAACGCCTCGTACGACAGAAACAGCTGCCCTTTGCTCTGAACACTGAGAATCCCGCCATCGACATTGAAATCTCTGGATTTTGAGTCTATCAGGGGCTCAGGTGAGCTTGGTAGAGGAGAGGGTGGCTCATCGTGGTGATGATTGAGAAGATTGGTAATCATCAATGGTTCACTGGGCGGGGAAGACGGCGATGGAGTGATGTCATGGATGTAACCTGCAGTCAAAGAAATAAAAAAAAGTTCGAATGAACAATAAGTCACTTCTATAATATACTCAATGAAGATGTTATTCTTTTCTCGGAAGTCCCAAATACATTACTTCCCATGCGCTCGACAACAATAATGGTGTACGGTTAAATGAATTCTATGGGGGACAAAAATGAATTGTATCATTCTGTAGTGTGAAGATCGATATATTCAACCCAAGAACAAACAACTTTTCTTGTGAATACTGAAACTTCTTGTTAGCATCAAAACATCTAATTGGCAGATGTGCATTAAAACGCTTTTAATGGCAACATACCTTTTTCATTGCAACAAGACGTAATCCCTAGTCCGATTAGTTGTATAAATAATACAATAATCAAGACATGGAAAAAAGGTAGCTTTTTACATTTTCTTTTGTCATGTTTGTAGAAAAGACACACCGTGATAGAAACAAAATTGTCGTAAGAAACATAATAGAAGAACAACACAGAGAGTAGAGCACTTTGGAGGTAACGTCATCATAGCGAAAGTGCAATACAGGAAACCTCGGGGAAAAGAAAACCATCCAGATTTACACAATCCAAAATGAAGATACTGCTTCGAGGTGGCGTTGCTTTTTATGCCTGCGGAGAGCATAATGTATAATAGGAGAACTTATTTATTGCCGTGTGTACGCCATACATATGTTCATTTTGCACGCCTGATTGGAGTGATATTATTAGGAAGAGAACCGAGAAGGAGATTTGTGAGGGAGAACCTGACAATCAAGTCTTGAAGTGCGTAAGCTGCGGTTGGAAGAAAACCTGTGGAGGACTGCCGCGATAGGTAAACTATAACAGACTGAGGGAATCGGGAGATGGAAAATGTGAACGGTTATCAAGTTTGCTGCTTTTCCAAGCCATTATAGAATAAGAGAGGAAGAAATTGAGAGGGATATAGGAACAGGAAAGCAACAGTGCAAAATGGTGTATATTTTGTTTTACTTTGAATTTTATTTGATACAACTTTAGATAGTCAGATATAATATCTTATCTTCTTGATTGGTTTTACAAAAATGTCTATAGCATAAACATGATAAACACTGATCAAAAGAAAATGATATTTATGTACACCATGACTTTAACAATTAAACAATTTCCAATAGCCTGCTTAAAAAAAAGATAAACAGAATGAATGAAATTTTGATATATAGAAAGGGGTAGTAAATTTTGTTCATATGTAATATGAGAGAGATAGAGAGGGGGGGGGGAGAGAAAGGGGTATTTACATTTGCAACTGATTTCTAATATGAACAGGCAAAGACGATACATCGGGGTGTGTTTACTATGAAGATATATGGGAGCAGGCTATGTACCTTTTCATAGGAATATCACAGGGGCTGTAAGAGAGCGATTGGAGAGAGAGAGAGAGAAAGAAAGAAAGAAACGAGATGGGGACTACGAAAACATACAGAGAACATGAGGATGCTTTCTTCAATGAATTCTAAGGAGGGAAATACTGGGAGATGGAAAGAGAGAAAGAGGGAGAGAGGAGGATGAGATACTTTGTATAGCTGGAGGCATTGAAGGGAGGTAGGGAGATAGTAGTAGGTGAATGATGGATGGTCGTGGGATGCTAACCTTTTTCCTCCAATTTGAGTTCGCCCGAGCGTGTGGATTGATCAACGAGCCTGCCCTGCATCCTTCTTTCATTATTCAAGGAACTTGTTGCGCGTGCCTATAGCGCCAAGCAAACACAAGCCAGGGTGCCTCGTAAGACGGACTAATGCCTCCTCCGCCAATTATGGGTGCCTCTCCTACTTCAAACAAAATTTCGATGTGAAGATGATTCCCGAATCCGCCTTCCTATCATGTTTACTCCCCTTTTCATCCCTTTCCTTCTTCAGCCCCTTTCTCTCTTCTGCCGCTCACTTTCTGTTCAATCAGTCAGCGTATCACTTTGCTCTGAGCCTCCTCGGATCGGGCTCTGGATTCGGATGCGGGCATTTCGAACTTTGGACAGCTGTTAGGGTTCCGTTTATGGCCCCAATATGCTTTTTATTAGTGATAAGATTGCACAGTAAACAAGCAGAAGTAATGAATACATTCACACACATGAGTGTGATCATAATTATCATGAGTCATCGGGTATCTTCCATGACAGTCAGCATCTTCGAACTTCGTTCTTCAGGCCTATCATCATTGTTTTGTAATTCTATATGCACTGTATTATAATCTCATTTTCACCATGATGAATGGTTACGTAGAAAGCCGTTTCTTTATGATGTGTTGTATAATACTGAAATAGTTTTAAATCCTGCCATGCATGTATAGACGTATTGATAATAATTCAAATAACGAATTGAATAATAAAGCCACAATACCTACAGAGTAAATTTTTGTTTGTTTTTATTTCCTCAATCAATGACAAAAGTAATATACATAAAAAATTCAAGATCCATATACGGTGGATAGCCTATTTCAGTCGTATTAGCGAAATAGCTGTTCTTCCATGGGGTCCTTGATAACAAATGTGAAAATGATCAAACTTCCAGGAATTACATTGAACGAATAAATTTTCAAATTTCCCACATCGTTTGAATCGTAGTAACTCAGACAGGTGAAAGCCACTAATAAACTGATATTCCATCGGGTGGTTGAGGTTATTCAACTCTCATATACCTTATCGCCGTGTCTATTGTGTCCATGGTTCATTTGACACTAAGCCCTGTATAGCCGTGATCATGAGGGTGTAACGTGGCTGACAAAAGTTACCCCAAATCGACACCCCAATACTCGCATATTCTGCGCATCCTCCGAAACATATGGATACAATTGTTCATTTTTCAAAACAGTCTAGAGACATTGCAAAAACAAGTGGTTAACTTAATAATTTATAAATGATTTTGTAGTTTCGACGATTCTTTGGTGCGATTCTTTATGTTTCTAGTTTCTTGGTGCGAAATGTGGTGACCGAGACGTACAACTCGACGTGACGCACTTGCAATCCATTGCAACTTTGCTTTAACTAGGTTTCCTTAAGCAGGTTAAGTGTAATTTTTGCCTATTTCATAGAAAGCACTAGACTCTATATAGTTTGCATTTCCATGTAAAAGTAAAATGCAACTCTTACTCTTAAGGTTTTCTGCCTTTCTGAATGTAGAATTTAAACGTTGTTTGTTGCACTGTAAGAACGAGCAGATGAAATCATTTCCATTAACTTTTTAATTTTGGTTGAGTAAAATCTATTTTCAAGTCCCATTAAACATTTTCCCAAATGATTACTTTTCTCTCCCGAATCCCTTTTCTCAGTTTCTTTATTCTTCGCCACAAGTATATTTCTCTTTTACACCTTCTCAACACATTCACGCGTGTACCCTCCCCAAAGACCAAAACAAATGGCCATTGATTGAAGCAAATCTTTATCTCGTATTGCCTACGCGACGTAATATAGATGAATCTCTAACATGAACAGGATGAAAGATTCGAATACTCTTACAGATCAACAGACATTGCACACAATGCATTAATTGATTTTTATATTGCCTTCAAGAGACCCCATGAGCACAAAATAGTCGTTTTGATGGTGCAATAAATGAGAAACGACGAGGAAAGAAAGAAAGGGAAAGAGAGGACAGGGGCGGGGGAGGGGGCAAGGGGGACTGCAATACGAAAAGAGACCAAAATTGCCTACCCGAACCAAAAAAAAATCCCCCATTCTGCCAATAATACATCCATTATTAGTACCCCAATACAAAGCTAATGGCGCGTAACGGGACAAGATGGTTTTTAATCGCCACTTTGTCACGCCAGTATTCTATGTTTCCATCCGCATATTTTAATATCAGGGCTCATGCGGTCATCATCTGTCAGGTTCACCCCCATTCTCCTGTTCTTTCAGAGTTCGCTGCTCTTAGACCACATGTTTGATTGTTTGCAATACAGATGTAATTGGGGATAATCGTCAGGATTTAACTAGTTCCGTTCATAAAATACTGATGTCCGTCTGTGCCCTTATTTCAGCGGGCGGCAACCTCAATTGGGGTTCAAATAAAATGCTGTTATTGAGTTGCCCACAATGAAATATAGAAATGCTTTGTTTTATAGTTTTCGAGCCAAGTAGCTCTGATTTCTCATATGACCTGCACTATTGATTTGCAGTACATTCAAATTATATACTTCCAAACGCTAGTGTTGACAACCATTCTACAATGTCATGTTTATCCAAATCATATAAGCCAAATTAGACAAAAAGTTTGTGGAATCATTAAACATTAACCAACAAAAATGTTCTAGTCGAGTTTAGTATACTTCAGATATACTTTAAAATAGGAAACTATTAAAGGCATATGATCCCTCTGGAATGATTATAATTTTTCCTAGAAAGGTATTTAGATGCCACAGATGACTTTTCGACACTTTATTGATATAAATGAGAAAGGAAAAAGCACACACGAGAAAGGAAAATGCACATTTTTGTGGGCTAGTTACATTGCATTAAATTTCAGTTTTCATTCAAATATTTTATTGGTGATCATTAGTTGGCATGCATGGCTAAACGTCGGATCCTTCGCCCTTTCCAATTATAAATGAGAGTTCTTTCGATTTCAAATTATGTCCCAGAAATCAAATATATAATGTTTTAATCACAAATATTAACACTAAACAATGATCCCAGATTAGATTTCTATCTCAAAGTTTATTATAAGCGGCACGGATTTATTGTCTGGTCGTGTGTCCACGCACAATGCGCGCACGCGACCCACAATACTTGCCCCTTGCGGCGCCGTTTTCTTTGAGTTACCACTGTGCGTTACTATCACAATTGAAGTGTCGCCGCGCAATGCTTCCATACTGGACATGTTGGACAGGTTGTTGTCCTGTGCTCTGTCCTGGGATACACTTAAAAAACAAAAGGTATACATGAAGTAGGAATGTATCAAGTATCTGGGCCATGTTCCCGTTATCATCTGGAGCATGCAGAGGTTGACCTTTGGCGTAAATGTTATTCGAACATACAATCTTTGAGTGTCTTAATTTGCCAGGTGTCAACTGGTCGTTAATTAGCCATGCCATTACCCGCTATCCAAGATGAAGGAATGTTTTTTATCACCCCCCCCCCCCTTTCCTTAGCGTTAAAGGTCTCCGAACACTGTATTTTTGTGTGCATTTTTTGTTTGTTTATTTACTCATGTTGTATCTTTCCTTAAATGTAACTATGATCGGATGAGTTTCTCAAATGATATTACTTCAATTCTCTTGACTTATTCATGAGATAATAAGAATCGTATGCCTACTTTAAAATGCATGTACCCATCACTATCAGTGTACTTGAAAATACTCAACATGATCGTATGATTCCCTCTCTCAAATTTGATTCCTTTTGCTTTCCTTTAACCTTATGTCGTGGTCACTTTGCTTTAGCTCCATTATTCGCTCCCGACTCTCTCTCTCTCTCTCTCTCTCTCTCTCCTTCGTGCATTCTTCCGTACTTGATTTTCATGCTTCTTATTTACCTTCTTCTCTTTTCTCTAAGTCTAACACCATCTTCCTCTTTCCATCTCGCATCTTACGTTCGTTCAATGTCTTCGGAGACAGAAATGAGCAAAGCCTGACGAATCGCCTAGATTTAGTGACGTCATATCCCAGCGCAGGTGTGTACCGTACTACTTATCGGTAGATCCCTCTCTTTCCCCATCTCCCCCTCTCTCTCCCTGTCTCTCTCTCTCTCTCTTTTCTCTCTATCTCTCTTTCTCTCTATATATAATTCTCTAACTCAATGGAAGGTACCTAAATATTCTGGAAGACGGATGGCAGCTTAAACCTGTACACACACGTCTTCTGGATGCAAGGCAGAAGCATTTATATTCCGACCTATCTACTGGCCATCGCTGCATGTATACCGTTCTTTCTAGCTTCCATCCATGCTAACAATTATTTGCAGTATTGGCCAAACTCTCGCGAAATCCTTCGACTTTGACAGTCGATAAATCATTCCAAATATTTTCTCTCCTTTTTCTTCGAATTTTAGCTGCCCAGAAGTGAATGTGTTGACAATGAGCTATCACTGGTCTGATCTAACATTATTCCAAGTAGTCTAGGTCCATGAGCCTGCGTATACCGAACAGTGAGAAAATCAGTCTCGCACCAATACCATCCTGTTTCTGGTTTCCTAAGGGCATATAATATTCATCATTTCATAAATAATATTGAATTATGTCTATAATTTTTCATGTTGTGCTTGCAAGTAAAGTGGAATATAATATAGCTTACTCGAAAAAAGTAATCACTACAACATCACACCGATGATATCGGTCAGTGCAAATGACGTTGACAAAGTCCCAATCGTAATTCAAATTCCCGATTGTATTTGAATTTAAGCAATGCAACAAGAGTAAGGATAGTCATTCATAAGAAAGTCCATGATTATTGTCCACATTAGAACTCTCTTTCCTCAACAGAAATAACTGATATCGAGATAAGAGAAGAAATGAGAACCTGTAACGAAATCACAGCTTTAAAAATAGGTTAATGGACGTTTACATCCTATGGCGTCTTCACACAGCTGCGTGTTATCTAGTCGCTTTTTCTTCTAAGTAAAGACAGGCAAAATTACAAAATTATCCTTTCCGAAGTCTGTCTTTATCCCGGCACGATCTTTAATCATGATGCAGAGATGACATTTCTAATAAATTTGGTATCCTAAGGGCACAAAACTGTCTTCGTCAAGACTCTTATTCAGCCCTCTTGTATAGCATTTCATGTTATCTTATTCCTTCCTTTCACAGATTTTTTCTTTCTTCCTCTCGTCCCTCTATACTCCCGTCCCCGGGGGATAAACGACCTCCATTTATATCAATTCACCCATCTTTATATCTCCGTTAATTTTTTCCCCGATTTTGTTTTGTTTGCGGCAACGGAGGCGCGCGTGAAGCAATTGAACTTGGACAATTTTGTTTTGAACCCTTTCCCTCGCACCAATAAGATGAAAACTAAGTGCGAAAGAAAGGGCGGAAAAAATAGAAATGATAAGAATCGGGCCTTCAGGCTGGGAATGCCGTTGATGAGAGCACAGAGAGTTTTTTGGGGCTCGAAAAAAATAGGAGCCCCATCTTGGGTTACATATCTCTCGTCTGATTTGCCTGGAGGCGGTTTTTGGCGGGAAAAGGAGGAAGATCGAATGAACGGAGTGAAGTGCCATTAAAAGCAGACTACTTGTTGAATTCAACCGTGCCGTGTCGGGCGCGAGCTTGTGAGAAGGGTGATTTACATGTAGCGTGTGGAGACTGGCGGGGGAGAAGATGGGTAACTTGGATGCCCTCCATATCACGTGTTGCAGATGATTATATAGATAACAAGAAGACGATAGGGGGAATATGTTTCTCTTTTTATGAAACAAAGCAAAGACGTTGTTCAATGATATTGGATTTTGGATGCTAAGTTTGGTATCTTGTGTTTCAAATGAATGGAAATGTTAGATCAGTTGTAGATCATTACTGTCCGGATAAGGGAAAATTTGAAGAATAATTTATGAATTTGTAACCAAGTCTTGGTTGATTCGATAACTACACAGATGAAAGTTGTATATCAAAATGAGTTACCATTACATACGCTAAGTCTAATGAAGTATACATTGAGACAGACGTATCTCATAGTAAAGACAATTTCATTTCAAATATTTTAAATCACCTTGTTAATAAGATTTTAGCTCAACTGCATTTTTTGGACCACTTACAATATTCTTTAATGGCAAGTTGGAGTTAGGTCTATAGATCGTTTGGAATGTGATCAGGTTTTTTCTAATAATCCGAGCAATCTGCTGGCTTATAATAATTTTTAAGCTCCAATATAATTATTTTTGATAAATAATGACATTAAAAAAAAATAATGTTCATGAGCATCTTCTAAATTATCGCACACCATTTAGTAGAAAAATATACATCATTAACGTAGGAGTGTATAATAACATTTGTCCCTGAACTGATAAACTTTTTGGAAAAGAAAATAGACATTCCACTCTTCCCAACAGAGCAAGAGTCCGATACGCCCCTTTTTGTGTTGGCGTTGAAGGAGGCACTAGACTTGTTATATACACAGACACCACATACAAGATGTGATTTGACAAGTGTGTGTACAACCCCTCTTGTGTGAGGTCAACAGTGTTGGTTTCATGGTTTCTTTAAGAAAAAAAAAGTATTACCATCTTCTGAATTTTTCATTAAACGTGAAATACACACTTGTGGTAAATTGAACGATATATAAATTCAGTAATGTCTTCGGCGGTGTGGTTACTTGAAATTGAATGCGTTTTGAAAAATAAGAGTATTGAATATGAAAGAAAATAAACAAGTTAATAATGTGCCTTGCTTCTTGACTTTTCCCTCTTTCGCTAGGCGGGAAAGAAATTTTCTGCACTTTTCCATTCAAGTTTTGCCAAAGAGTCATCGCTCATTCATTTAATCAGTTTTAGATTCATAATGTCAAAATGCAGACTTTATATAGCTTTAAACCATTGATTTAATGTATTGATCATTGTGGGTCTTGAAGTGTTTTAATACCAAATATTTGTCTTCGGTTTGACCCATGTCTCCATGAAAATATTCATCCATTTTACTGTTTATGAAATGCATAATGCCATACTCAAAGTCATCGACATATGTAATAGCTACCTGTTGATAATCAAGATTTTATTCATGGCAGGCTCAACAAGGTATTTTATTTTGTAAGTCGTTGGAATGAATGCAAGGTCATATTTATTTATCATTTGGACACGTTCTTCAGGACATGCAGGAATTTAGGGGTATAGTATATATAAAATATTGAATTCAAAGGCATGAATGCTTTCTTCTTTTATATGTTCTGGTGTCGAAAAGGCCGAAATATGCATTATTGTGTTGTGTCACACAAATGCCTTGGGAACAAGTTAAGGTCGTCATGAGCACTAACTATGGAAAAAGAATTAAACATATATATGACCTACAAATTATTTTCTATGGATAATACTCAATTCAGAAGCCCATTTGAGGTGCATTTTGTAAATCTATTGAATGTGTAATAGTAATTCTAAATGATGAATGAAAACGGAGCACTGTCATTATCGGCACAATAATGTCAAGCCTTTATCCATAAATGTCTTCTCTTAAGTGGAGAAAAGACCATGTTATATTGAGAGAAGGTTAGCAAAAATTGCATACATTAATATAACACTTTTCAAGTGGAAAGAATAGGTTAGGAGACACGAAGGTGATTAGGTATTGTGTTCGTCCAAACCTCTTCTTCTTCTTCTTCTTCTTCATCATCATCTTCTTCTTTTTCTTCTTCCTCCTCTTCTTTCATTGAATCTTTGCTAAATCATTCATCAAAATAACAGCGTTACGGAATTTACAACTTTCTTCATCCGGGGTTATTGTGGATCGTGCTAAAGGCTATTATCAAACCTACGATCCCTCTGTTTTCTTGCCTTCTAGGTAACAGACTTCTCGATTCAATTCAAGAAAAACTTCCCCCAATTGTTAAATTTGATTACTGCACTCAACTGCACGTGCCAAGGGCAACGCATAGATTCTTGATAAAAGTCCTTTGGAGCTGGAGAGCGCACAGGTGAATTATTTCGGGTGCTAATTTTGATTAATAATGCATTTTCCCTTGTTTTCTCATTCTTTCCTCTCACCTTCACCGTCAACGGGTGGGAGAGAGAGAGAGAGAGGAGGGCAATGTTTTGTATTTGCTTATGGATCGTACGTGCCAATTTGTGTTATCGTTGACTTCTAATTTAGTGGCAGAAATCACGATTTGGCACGGAGCAGCAGAGGGTATGAATGAGATTTATTGTCATATGCTCGTCCAGTCGGAAGGGATGTCAGTTCTTATGGCAAGGGTCTCAAAAACATGAGAGCAATTGAAGTGGAAAGAAGGGGCACTGTAATTAATAATATGACACGTAACAGATGGCAAAAGGTAAGCTTTAACCTGTTAATTACCCACGACTTATATCGTTAATTCAACTCTCATTCAACTTTCGGTAGTATGGTTTTTTATTGATTTATATTGTCATTTTGACTGACTACATTGCAAACAACATTTATTCGCCTAACATTTTGATTATGTTAGTTACCTTGAAGAAGAAAAACAAGGTGATTTTAAATGTCAGGAGTAATCTAATATCGTACTTTCAGGAAACCACACTGGGTTAAACTGATCTTGTGGGGTAACCTCGCTAGTCATAAGAACGCTTAACGCGTGTTAAATGAATAGCGATTATGTATGAATAGCGGTCCTTATGAATAGCGAGCGGACCCCGTTCTTGTAGTTGATTTACAGAGGAGTTTGTGTACTAGAGTAATCATTTCCTGACCCTTCATATACCATTTAAGATAAACCCTACAATTTGAACATTTTGCAAAGTATATGTATTTCATCATACACTGTAAAAACTTAAGTGCTGTATATAGCACTTTTTGAGGGCATGCATAGGGACTGCTGCTGCACTCAGAGTGCTATTGAATGCACACAGCGTGCTATTTCAGCACTTTCACGGGAGCTGGACCGACTCCTTAAACTGCTAAACATTCATTAGAAAAATGATTTTGGCGAGCCTCGAACCAGGGTTCGCTGATTGAGAATTGCTGGCATTACCGCTAGACTAACTCACATCGTACGATTTAAAGCAGATCATATTGTTACATAGTGAATTTACGACACCACATAGTTCATGTTATCTACTTGACTCCCATGACTAAACTGGATTGCAAGAAGCATTCGTTAGTCCATCGGTAACGTCAGCGCCTCTCAATCAGCGGAACCTGGTTCGAGGCTCGCCACGGTCACATTTTTTTTTGCTGGTAAATTAGCACACTACAAGTGATATAAACAGCATTTCAGGTGCAGTCACTATACATGCCCCTAAAAGTAGCACTTTAGTGTTTACAGTGTAAGGTCACTGATCTATTTCAGATGGGCTAAAAGGTAAATTATATACTAAATAATAAACACGCAATAATACGTGTTCATCCTAAGAGTTTACCATGTTCATCGTAAGTTATGAAAATGTATAGTTCTAGGATCTGAATTGTTTCATTCAACACAAGGATTATGACAATGCACCCCTATTATCGCAACATGAATTGCGTTTATCCCAGAGATAAGGTGAATAATTAGTCTGATCATTTCCAACAACATGACAACAAAATTTTTTTTAAAGAGTGGAATATGGAGTCAAGATAGTTCCTGCAAAACCGACTTGCGTAAAGCATCCGATACCATGCCACAAATTCTTACTCGACATTATATACTTTTATATAAATATTCCAGGTATCGCACCAAAGTAGACTATGCACGGTAGTATACATGAAGGCCTATAAGGCTGTATAATGACCACCATTTCTAGATTTCTCCCCGTTCTACAATTCAATATTTTCTTTTCTGCTCCATGGTACACAACAGTATTTCAATTTTCTTTGATGATTTTTTTTCTAAAGTCTTTGTGTTATGATTTTCTAGTTACCACCAGTCAAATTTTGGAGTACTTGAAATATTCAGATGTTTACTTTATACCGTGGTCTAGTGTTGATGTTATAATTCTCGTTGAACAACTCATTGTACGAAAGGGGGTATAATTACAAGAAATTAATTCCAAAATATTACGAATGATATCAATCACAAACTGTTTTTATTTATAAACACTTGGACATATATGTTCTTATTCTTACCATTGTAAGAATAAGAAGGACTTGTTACATTGTTATAACTGTTGGGGTTAACTGCTTTACAAACAGTTATCGATAACTGATTTAATCGTATCTGACAGACACAAAAATACGTGATGTTATTTAACAAAACAAAAAAAAAGAAATTCAAAGTATAAATATTTTAAATTCTATAACTTGATCTAAAATGCTTTTAGTATATTTCCACTTAATGTGCAAAACTCTCCACTCACGTATAACGTTTGCTTACATTATGAACAATGTACAGAAAAAATGAAAGTGTTTATGATATAACTTATTCAATTTTATATTAGTGTGTGTGTGTGTGTGTGTGTGTGTGTGTGTGTACTACCGTAGTATACACACTCTCCACATACTGTTATAGCTGTGGAAGTAAGTTTGTAATTTGGTGACACCAAATTCATTACAACAATCATATTTTTGAATTTTTGTGCTACAGAGTATCTTTATCAAATTAAACTGTTGAATGCATCTTCTTAGCAGCACGATTTCTTGATGAACTTAAAATCTCCAATAATTATATCAAAGGTTTAAAAGGAAATAACAATAAGAAATCTTTAGATAACAGTAATCATTGATTAGCTTAAAATAATTAAAAGAGAATTAAATACATACCATTGTTAACTGTGACGCTGACGCCATGGTGAGGGAGGGTAGGACTGCCCGGGGTAGCGGCGTAGTAGGGGTCGAGATCCCGGGGGCACAGCGCTGAACAGGATGAGAATTTGGTCTTCTTTACAAGGAACGAGCGAGGCATCTCGGCGAATGTCGGGCAGGATGGTTACCGCCTAGAAGACACTGTGGATGATGCCGACGACGACGTCGATGATGTATTTTCTTTGATATAAGATTCAACTGTCTGGAGGTCTGAACCGTCCTTATTTTGACAGGTATTGTTCATTTATTGCAGTAAATAGACATTTCTATGAATTTGTTCGAAATTATTTCAATACCATTAAAAACGCAATGTTCGTTGTGGCTGCAATACTGCAATGATACATTTGAATACTACATGCTCGGAAGCTCAATTTGACCTTTTGTAATGAGTTACCCAGCTTGTTTGTTTAATTGTTCATGTCCATTTCATAAGGTCTTCGAGGCACTTACACATCGCAGTGGGTTGGTGAATTCTTTCTTCGACGTGTACAAACTACTTCAACATCTACCGTAGCTAACAGTGCGTAGTCGCTGAGGAATGGTATACGGGGTGCAATGTACGCCGCGAAGAGGAAGTGGCGATCGCTCATTCATTGATAAACATAACATGAAAGTGCCACTTGTCAGATGAGATACCATAAATAAAGCATTTTCAGTGAGATGGGTGAATCTTTGCAATGTCCATGTCGTTTAGCAGTCCTCGAAGGTTGCTTAGAATTGCGATTCTAAGAGCCAATGGAGTGTGCGGTGTGTGTTGGCAGCACGATCCTTGGAATGTTCATAGGATATACGAAGATAACGGCAGGTGGCAAGCGGCGTTATAAGTGCGTCTTCGCTAATCCATCAAGAAATACAGTGTCCCGAGAGAGCAAGGGAGCCTAGGTCCTCGGCGAGGAGTAAATTGCTCTTCTCGCTGCTCGAGCTACCTCGCTTATAGCTGTCACGGGATAGAATTTACGACGGGTAGATAACGGAGATAAAAACCGACGGCAGGGTATTGAGTTGATGGGTGCCGAGAAATTACGTAGTGCTTGACGAAGCGTTGTAGAAACAGACCATCATTCAAACTAGAGAAATCTAAGCTGACGGCAAGTTCTTGGCGGATTTTTTAAAAGTTGGCTGCAACTCCAGTGATATCGGAAGAACGAAATATGAACATAAATTGAAATGAGTTTCTGATTATGTCAGTGTTTAATGATGTTTGATCATATCTCACCTCGTTTGAGTCTGCCTTCTAATGAGGTGCTAGCCGCCAGTTTGTGATGCACTTGATGTCAAGTGGTCGGCAGGAGGGAGAAGGGTCCGCGAGACTCGAAAACCAGGGCAGTGACTGGCTTGATGCCGAAAATTGGCGGGATATTGCGACAAGTCTACGCAGACGGTAATAGACACGGAAGAAGAAAGTCAGGCGACTGAACGCGCGTGTGTGTGCGCTCTCACTCCAGTCCTCCTCTTAAGTCTTCAAGTTCAAGAGATGCCGCGAAGCCACGGCCGATGAGGTGGGCCAACAGACGGAGAAGTGCTGCTCTAACAGAGGTGTACACATGCCCAGCCTTTAAGTAAGAGCGTCTTTTAAGAATGACATCACTTATATGGCACTCGAAGGCGAGGGGAACGACAAAGGCAAGGCAAGTCGTATTGCTTCATTGTTTAGGCACGAGCGACGCACGCGACGATGCAGGCCCCTTGGTCGGCTAATGAGATTAAGTCGAATCGATAAGAATTCGCCATTTAACGCGAGCGAACCTTTAAGAGCTCACGAATTTGCGATCGCTGATTGGTCGAGGACCACTTGCCTTTCGTGAAAAGAGGGTGTGGCCTCTGCTCCATTCATCACCTCCAGAATACGACCTTCATCCTGGGATATGCATCCTCACCTCCGTGCTTCATCTTGGTGTCATTCTCGACATCATTTGGACTTTAGTCTTCATCAAGGCAAAACACCGAGTACAGCATCATAACAATGGGTTCCATTTCATAAACGAACTTTGAAAATGTATATCATCTAAAGCGGGTACGCTTTGACGTCAGTCATGCTCTCGCACAATTGTATTGTCCATACTTCATTTGATTTATCGTGTAACGCTAAATAAACATTGTCGCTTTAAAAAGAGCTTCCTTCTAGCTATATCTTCAAGATGCGAAATTATTATTTGCCAATTTAGTTATATATATTAAATATTATGACGTACAGGATAGAACATCATCATATAATCCATAAATGTAGTCCATTCTTACTCGGATTAAATTATTTAAAAGGCAAAATGGCAAAGTTAGCAGAATGACAGTATGAATAAGTGATTTTAGGAAGACAATCAAAATACAGTACAATTACTTACATAAAACTAAAAAGATCTTAATTCTCAACAAATGTGGAACGAAAGTCATGAATGTAATGTACTTTAAAATCCCGCCGTGTCTAGCACTTTCTTATAAAGCTTTTAATGAAATGAAAATGTTAATGAACAATAGTAATAGAATTAAACAATTACTGCATTCAAAGTGCTCAGGAGAAAACATATAAGCATTTCTCTCTCGAACGCCAGGCTGGCTTACAAAGTAATACCCGGGGGGCGTTTCATGAACGGACTTGTCAGATATTTTATCCGACAAATTTACTCTCAGCCAATCAGATGCAAGGATTTCAGTAGCTTATAACAGTTGTCGGATAAAATATCCGACAACTTCCTTTCATGAAATGCTCCCCAGGTTCACACAGCTATACAGACTCCAAAGCGACCGATATCCAACATTTTATTTATTTGTTTTTCATTTATTTATTTATTTTTATTTATTTATTTATTTTCTATTTTTTTATATTTTTTTTAATTTTAATTTTTTATTTTTTTATTAATTTATTTATTAATTTTTTTTTTATTTATTTATTTATTATTATTATTATTATTATTATTATTTTTTTTTTTCTTTTTGGGGGGGGGGGTTCGGGGTTATGTACTTTGATGGTTGGTCTTTTCTTAGTCTGTTATCGGTCTCGCCGGTCTGGCTGGGGTATATGGCTACTTTCGACAAAGCATTGTTGTGCTGCATCTTCAAGCATGATTATTGATTGTATGCAGGATGGTAATCATTCCATTACACTGTTGACTCTCTCTGGCACATGCCGTTTATTGATCTCATAATAATCGTAGCCAGATGTCTATCTTGTTACCAACCTGACATCTTGCCGTCATAATCTTGAGGATTAAATGTCATTATGCTCGTGGAATCGTTAAGCGAATGACGATCATAACTGCGATGTGAAGAACAAAGACTTGTCGACTTGTTGTTGCGCAAATTACCAGTGTTGAACTGTCAGTGCGTTAAACGTGTTAAACCAGGGATCAAGGTGTTTGAACTTGCTCAAAGTCACTGATTATTATATTTACAAAACCTGCTTAATTAATAAAGATGTAATCATTCATGGAACAACTTATATTTCGATTCTTGTGCCCCCCCCCCCCCAAAAAAAAGGGGGGGAGATAGGGATTAGTTGAACCCACGCTAGGCCACACTAGCCCACTAGGGTTTTAAGAAACACACTGTATACATGTATATTTATCTTCAATTTGTTAATTAGCATGAACGAAACTCGTCAAACTCTTTTGTTCAAGTTTATGTGGGCACGAATGACACGACACTACGACACGGATCATTATACATTGACACTTTTGCATTAGGATATATTTAAAAAATAAGTTCTATACATTAAGGATTCTAATCAACATACCTAATTCCTAAATTACGTGGTTTATATTTGCTCATCAGCTAATAAAGAGGACCCGTGCCCCCTAAATAAGCTCTACTTCAAACACTGACACCTTCTTTATTTATTAAATACGTCTCGTGTACGTTTGGTCACGAATCTGTATTCAAATTTCATTTCTCATGCTTCAAAATGCTAGCTAGGAAACAATAGTTCTCTTCTTCTAAATTTGGTGAATTTATTCCTCCTCGTGACTATGACAAATTTATAAGCGTATATCACGCTTTATTTTTAGCATAATGAATGAATATTTTATTTTGTTTCTGCGTGATATATCCATTGCCTTCTTAGTTATGAACACCATCAAATATTTAGGCTTCATACACACACGCAAAAGCAACAGGCAGGTTTGACTGGAATGACGTCGTACAGTTGAAGTGCAAACACCTTGTGGATGTAGGGCTGTTTGCAATTGATTTGCTTAATTTACCGGATAATTAAACCCTTCAATTCGGCGTTAGCAGCGATCCAATGCTCGCATCTTGGCTGAAGAAGTCGAGTCAGGCTAGGTAAAATGCAAACTCACCGTCTCACACCCAACGGCGTAGAGACAATAGAGGCGTAATTAATGAAACAATGCCCCGGGATCATCAACAGATGAATTGAAAACTGACCCGTTCATAATGCGTGTCCTACTTCAGACATGACATCGTGGGCAATCAGAACGCTGAAATAAAAGTTAGAAGAAAAGATGCTTCACGAATATGGCCGCATCGTCTCCGATAGCCCTGCTACAAACAATGCTTTTGTTGGGTATTTTAGTGGATTAAAATTGAGGTTTTCCACTTGCTCGATACCTGCCTGACATCGCAACAAAAATACACAATTTGTGTAAAATTTTGAAGTAAGGGTAGTATTTTTTGCTGTGGCTTATCGAGAAACTGACAGAACAGCGGTCGAGTTGGTACCTGGGAAGTCCGCGTAGCATGGACTCACTGCAAGTTCTTGTTGTTTTTTTTAGATCCTTCACCATTTTGGGGTGGGGGTACGCAATTGAAGTCAGGGAAAATGTACTCTAATAACAGAGCTTGTAAATCTTAAAGTTCATTCGTACACAAGAGAAGCGCCCGTAAATGTAATGGAATATATTTGCAATTGTATACTATTGTTTGGTCTTTTATCGGAACATCATTATCCAATCTGATATAACCTATAATACTCTGCTGCAAATTTGCTTTTGTACAGTCGTGCCATTGTGACTGAGGCTAGCATAGTTGACGTAAAACTATAGTCCCATTTGATCATTGATTCTGTAATTAAAGAAACTGTAAATGTTGAGTAAACGCTAAAGAAAGTCTTTATGGCGCGCAATGTTTGATGTTTTATTTTTCAGATACGGGGAAAATGTAATTTCAGTGCTTTTATAACATTTTTATTCAGTTTAGGCATATGGGCATTTATTTCGAAACAAAGTAGTGATGTTGCTTTATGCTGTTGTTGTTTGTCAGTTGACAAACCGTGTGGTCACAAAGAACATTTTGAAGTATTATGTAAATTTACTGAACAAAGTTAACAACATTGGCCTATAAGCAAGTGATCTTCGGTCTTGGCAGTGTGGTCCAACAAGCACGAAGTGTGCTCATCTACATCCTTAAACTAGTTTAGTGGAAACCAGTTTAGTGGAAACCAGTTTGGGGTGTAAGACCCCGTTCTCATCTACATCCTTAAACTAGTTTAGTGGAAACCAGTTTAGTGGAAACCAGTTTGGGGTGTAATGAGAACGCTCAAAGGGGTCTTAGAGGCCTTTCACACTCCCTGCTGGACCGCTCCAAGTTAGACCGCTCCAGAGGAACGGTTCTTGAAGAACGGTTCGTTTGCTTTCACACTCACACGCATTTTTTATGTCTCGAATCGCTCAGCGAGTCAAAGTGGTCTTGTTGCTATGGCATCTCAGATCAGCAGGTCAAACTTTTCGCGAGGAATTCAAACCGTATAATGCGTAAGGTATCAAATCGCTCAATGTATCAAATCACCCATTGATTTCCCGCGAAACACACACACTCACTTCCGGTTGAAGTACGCTTTAGGATCGCTTTGCATTCACACTGCCACGTTGGAGCGGTCTAACTAAGAACCGTTCCTCAAGACCACCTCGCGAGGTGGTCTTCTGGAGCGCTCCAGAAGAACGCTTCCTGGACCACTTGAGCATTCACACTCACCTGGGAACCGCTCCTGAGGAACCGTTCTTAGTTAGAGCGCTCTAACGAAGTGAGTGTGAAAGGCCTCTGGAAGCGATCTTAAGTGGTCTTGGAAACCAGTTTTGAAAACCACCTCGCGATGTGGTTTTCAAGACCGCTTTCGTCGTTAAACTGGTTTTACGTGTAATGTGGACACAACCGTTCTTCGGAAACCGATCTTCACCCGGAAGTACTATTGTGCGCGCGGTATACGATCCACGCTGTTTTTTAGCTGAGCTGATCAGAATAGATACACGTACTCTAACTTAGATCTCGTCTATTTTCCATCGGATTCAGAGAAGCTGACGTAAGTTTCGCTTTTATAATTTTCCTGTGCTCTCAACAATCTAACTTGAGTAATCATTCATAATGATCGCGATCCCGCGCTAATGTACGTAACGCTCGACGGTTTCAAATTCCGCACGAAACATTTGACCCCGCTTAGAGTGTTCCCATAGCAACAAGATCACTTTCGGTGAAGTGGTTTTGGAAACCAGTTCAGGGGAGCGTAATGTGAATGCTAACGAAGCGATCTTCTAAACTGGTTTTGAAAACTGGTTTAGTGGAAACCAGTTTAGGAAATGTGATGAGAACGGGGTCTTAGGAGACTTGGAAGCGATCTTAAGTGGAACCCAGTTTTGAAAACCACCTCGCGATGTGGTTTTCAAGACCGCTTTCTTCGTTAAACTGGTTTTACGTGTAATGTGGACACAACCGTTCTTCGGAAACCGATCTTCACCCGGAAGTACTATTGTGCGCGCGGTATACGATCCGCGCTAATGTACGTAACGCTCGACGGTTTCAAATTCCGCGCGAAACATTTGACCCCGCTTAGAGTGTTCCCATAGCAACAAGATCACTTTCGGTGAAGTGGTTTTGGAAACCAGTTCAGGGGAGCGTAATGTGAATGCTAACGAAGCGATCTTCTAAACTGGTTTTGAAAACTGGTTTAGTGGAAACCAGTTTAGGAAATGTGATGAGAACGGGGTACTTCAGCAAATATTGTAATTGAATAGGGGCGTAATATCGGGAGAAACTTAGCAGCAGGATGCTAATTTTTAAAGCAATATGTAAAGACGATTTGAGAATGGGGATTGTTAGCATGCAAGACACGGATAAGACTGGAATTATGACGGTTTCATGTTAAGCTTTCAGTATGCTAGTATAGTTCGTTATATCCAGACGGGTTTTCTTTTTGACTGATGAGCATCTGAGATGCACAAACGGAAAGAAGCACAATTAGCACAGACTCGTGAAAGTGTGAACGAGCTTTGTCCAGCTATGCGCTAATCTGAATACATAGCCAATGGGTTCAGAGACAAATACGCAAATACGATGGGGGGGGGGGGGGGCGGGGCGGGAGAAGGGATGAGGCGTAGAAAGGAGCAAAAGATAAGTGCCAAAGAAGGATTTTTAAAAAGAGTATAAAACTCATTAAATTATATTTTTTCTTTTCTACAAAAAGAATTTCAAACAAAAAGTAGTAAAAAAAGTTTCTTCTTTTCTTTTTTCATTTTTTGTACGCAACGTAAAATGCTGTCCCCTCTTTAGGTTTTTGAGTAAAATCTGTACTTAATTACTGCGATGTTTCAGTCAAAGGGGGAACAAGCACATATAGATACATTAGAGTAGTCGTGGGAATGCATATTGTATAGCCTATTTGAAATATTGTAAGTGAAGTCACCCAAACTGAATAGAATGTAGAATAGGAAAGATCAGACCGTGCGTTGGAAATTGGAAACAATTCATGATAAGGGGCGGAGGGGGAAATGAAAGCGAGGATGAGCTAGAGGGAAAGATAGAATGGAGGACGAAGAGAAAGAAAGAAATTAAGGGGTGGGTGGGCAGGCGAATATAGCCTTATACGTGTTTTCAACATGCTGTAATGGTTGCTTTTTATTGACCGCGGTCCAGGCATAGTGCAATAGCCCGGCCTGCCCGAGGCTGCAGCGCTCAGCAACGAAGCACGGGGCGCGCGTGCGATAATTCGATGGGCAAACGAGAAACGGACGCAAAGAGCAAAGAGAGAAAGAAAAAGAGATAGGAGTCAGAGACACGCAAGATGGACGGGAAGACAGAATGGCGTGTTTACTGAACAAATGTATGATATGTTGATGCGATTCCGAAAACAATATTTAAGTCCATGCTTTCGCCTTGGGGTGCAGGAATTAGGACGGAGGGAGAAAACAACAAAGATAGAGTACGATAGGACATTGCAGCGATTAGGGAGATGGGGCACGAAATTATCTGCTTTAGTCATTAATGGTTTTGCTACATATAGCTACATACAGATTATATTATTTTTCGTTTTGAAAATGCAGAAGGCGTTTATCAAAGATGTGCAGTTTAAGATTTCAGACATGTATGATATACATTGTGTGAAGTAGGATGGGTAGGCACCTTCGATATAATTAACGCAGATTATTTTATCAAAAATCAATGGTGAATATAGTAAACTCCAGTTACCAAGACATTTTTCCTATTTTTTCTTCTTCGAAATTATCATTTTCTTTAGTTAAGAAGATGGATCACTATTATATTCGTTGATCTGAATTTAAAACAAATCTGAAGCTACTTCTCTAGGCATTAAAGAATGAATACGAAACGATTATATCTTGCTTTAAACTCTCTGATATGGTTTTCAAAGTATTAGATTTATGCATAATTCAAGCAGTAACAATTTTTACTCAAATTTTCTATAATAATTTCAATTATGATCAGCCTCATTTTCTCTACCCTCCCTCTCCATTGGGCGCTACACTGCTAAAATCAAAACGGAAAAGCTTAACAGATAAAATTAATAATGGTCTTGATGGTGATAAAGGTTAGAAACATAGCCATGTCGTCTGGAGCCTCCCCCCCCCCCTCCGTTTAATCTAGGGGTGCCCCCTTGATTTTTTTTTGTTATTGCGAAAATGAAGTTGATAAGTAAACCTGCAAGTATTTTAATCAGTGCTTTACAATGCCAAGTTTCAACACTATAGTATTTTCACTCGGTTACTATGCCCCCTCGCATGGTGATATACAAATGGAAAATTTGACCCTCCACTAATACTTTTTCTGGTGCCTGCCCCCTCCCCCATAAAAAATGAAAGATCAAAACAAAACAAAAAACAGTGGTCACCCAGCCCCCCCCCCCCACACACACACACACACAGACATAGACACACACACTCAGAAAAGACCTGGCTACCTTGCTGATAAAGGTAGGGTGCAGGCAGCTAGAAATATCATGAGAGGGGTTATGCAAGTATTCTTTAGTATTCATGCTTCTCTCTTTACCAATTACTGCACAACGGAGAGGATGAAAGTCTTATAATGCCTCCAGTTGGAATGCATAATTTCTCTCAAAAAATTTCTGAATCCCGCATAAATGAGAATATCCCCCAAATGTTCGCATTGCTAAGTACCGCTTACTCGGCATGGACAAAAGGGGCAAATATGCGACTTGAAAAGGTATTTTTTGTATTACAACATATCATTTTGAATTGTTTTATCAAATGGCCAAGGGCAAAAAACCGCTCGGAAATAAAGGAATAGAAAAATGTTTTGATACACGACATCCAGAATGCCAAGACGAAAGCTCTAAGATAAAAGGCATGAAACTCAATCAAAACACACCCCTCAGTGCCTCCTATTGCTATTCAGCTTGGGTATAACGTCCATACCAACAATGACTAGCATTAGTCATGGCATCCATCACCAATATTGTCGTTTCAATCACAAACCCAATCTGGAAACGACGAGAAGAAAATTGTTCTTTTGATGATATTTGGCATTGATAAATGGGAATGCTTTCAGCTATATTTTTCCTCCTCGTGTATGTATATATATATATATTCTGCCTACAGGCATTTCACCAGTTGCATTTGAGAGAGTGCAGCGAAAGGATTTATACCGAGGTAATATTTCTCTTACAAAAATCTTAAAGGTAGCGGCTTCTGAGGGTTTCCATCCGTCTTATAAGATCTTGTCATGCATCTGAGAGTAATTCGGAATGCCAGTATCATACCTCTTAACTATTGAAGCTGTGAAAGATCTGAGATTTCATGAAAATTAAAACACAGCTCGCCCATTGATTCACATGTTGAGACTCTGCGCTTCGAAATGATCACAAAGACAAACATTTTTATGGATGGCAAGTACAGATAGCAAGTTTTCTTTCATTTCAACTCTGTGGGCAATGTTTTATTCATGTCATCCTGCTTGATTTGAATATTACGATTATTTCTAGTTCTTTTAAGAAATGTATTTACGTGGAGATTCGATAAAATGTATCGTCATTCAGTTAATTAACATTCAAATGTGTTCTTATTTATTATTATTATTATTATTAATATCAGTCACATTGCTATTTCTATACATAAAACTTTGACTTATGCACATTAATCATGTAGTGGTATTCATTTTAGAACCTGTATAATTATTGACATGAAAATGAAAAATAAAATGGTCATGCATAAAACAAGAGCAGTATAGGGACAGCTGAAAAAGACACATAAGGGATATACTGCATTGGGGGAAATGAAATGAAATAGGCCTTAGGTCTATTCGAAGTAGGATAGATTATAAGGACGAAACAAAACGACACGTGCTTCATCAATATTTTCTTATACCGCGCTTGGTCCTTTAAATACGGGTTGGTCCGAGGAAGGATTAAGAGTACGCATCTTAGCGGATTCTATGCTTTTCTCCACCCCCGTATTCCACAACAATATCCTAATTACTTTATTTATAGACACACGCCACCAAGTCCACCTTTTCCCCGACTCACTCAATAATAAGGATTTATCTATTAAGTGTCTGAGACTCTCAGTTTTAGTCTGTTTTGTAATATACATGGTCCTTTCTTGGACAATCATATCACTGATTCCTTGTGAGTCATTAATTACGATTTGGGGGTTGGAAATGTCCAAATTAGGCAAAGAAATGGGCAGTTTGGTGCGTTTGATTATCCTTTTGATCTATTTCTACGACAGGCGTGTACTCATTTATAGCACAGAAAATTTGCATGATTACCAGAACACAGGAACACGGTAGATTTCAGTATTCCGAATGCTACATGTTCTCTGCCAATGTTGTAACATGTTGTAACATTGAGTAAATGACCGCGACGCACGACAGAGAGCAGGAAAGAAAAATAGTGGGGAAGTTGAGAGAGAGAGAGAGAGAGAGAGGGACAGACGGAGACAGAGAAAGACAGACAGAGAAATAAAATAAAGAAGCGAGGGTGAAGAGCGAGAGAGAGAGATCGCGGGAGAAAGAAGACGAAGGAAACGAGAGAGAGAGAGAGAGAGAGAGAATCTGTGGCAGTTACATAAGCTCGAGAATCGAGATATTTCTAATTTCTTTAATTTGTGTGGGGATCACTTTGCGTGCCTCGGTTTTAGATACAATTACCAGTAGATACTTTTAAAAGTTTCATATACTTTATTAATGAAAAATACATCTATCCGAATTCTATATTTAAAAAAAAATAACTTTAATTTCCATTTTAATTAATGCCACAAGAAACATTCATTACGATCCAACAAGAAATGTCAAAAGCAGTGAATAAAGAAGCTAAAGGAGAAGAGAGATTTTCCAACTTTGTCGGATTCTGTATAATCTACGTAATTTTTGTTTTAATCTTTTTTTTTCTTTTGGGGATAATGAGTTACTCATTTTGCCGGATTTTTTTTAACCCCACATTACGACTTCGTTATGGGTTTTACCTCCATTTTGGCACATCATCTCCTAATTACAGGAATTTTCCCGTGAAGACGGTGGAGTAAGTTTATCAGAATATACTTTATACATGATTTTATCATTATGTCACGAGATGGCAGCATATCAGATATGAAAATCGAAGGATCATACAATTTGACATCACTGTCGCTTTCATCGACCAATAGATATCACTTGCAATAATTGACACCATGAGAATAGAATGATGGACTCGATCAAGTAAAAGTGTCCAGTTCATCTCTATCTTGAGCTATGAGGAACAGGCTCATTCACAACCATTCACATAATCTTTACAGAGTGGTAAACCCAGCATCTCATAACGAATGGAGGTCCGAAATAAATGCTTCTATTAACCACAGCAACAACTTCTTGCTAGACAGCAGTGAGTCTCCGAATCTCTTCCTCTGGAGAGAGAGAGAGGAAGGGTATTCCAACTCCCTTCTTCGCCAGTGGCAACTGCATGACAGTGCATGTAGCTGAATAGTCCTTATTGACGGTTTTTACCGTGTTTTGCCAGCCCCCAAACCCAGAACATCAAGTGCTATCGATTCGCTCCTCATTTCCATTTTCGCAGCACAAAATCGATATACTGCTAAGAGGCAATCGGACGATCGTTTGTCGGTTAAAGGTTCGCCCGAGTGGGTTTCCATTGTTTTTGTTTTCCATCCCTCAAGATTCTCCTTATTTTGCCATCGTTTAAGTCCTCTTTTCGTCACCCTTTGACCCTTTTTCTTCCTCCACAATTCATTTGACTTATGTCGCCGCCCCCGTCGTCGTCGTCGTCGTCGTCGCCGTTGTTGATTGTCTCCGTAAAAATATATTTTTTAAAGATATGCTTTTGAGTGTATGAAATCACTTCTGTTCCCCTTTCATGAACTTTTTAAAAAATTATTTCAGATGAGTAATCTTTACATTATGACATGTTTATTAGAATTATGGTTGTCTAATTGGAATGAGTGGGGAGGGGAGCAGAGTAGTGGCGTATTCAATGTAGGACAGATCATGAGGAGCTCCAACCCCCCCCCCCCCCCCCCTGTTTGAAGACCCATGAAAAAGGAATAAACTATTACAGAGTGGCCCTATGAGGTAAGCCGGGCTGGCTTGGCGACCCCCCCCCCCCCCCCCCTCCCACGGTTCTTCTGTTCCTTTTCCTCACGGTTAAAGAGGAGTGAAAATACTTTATGGTAGTATGTTATGCTTTGCCTTGAACTGTAAACTGTTATTTGGAGAACAAATGAATAGATGAATATGCAAGAATGACAACCATTATGTCTCCAAAAACATTAACACGTACCCCTTGCATTCTAACAACAAAAACGTTGGACGAACATGTTGGAAGGTAACACCACATGACCCAAATGTAGCGGGCATGCATGAGAAGGCATATCGTTCGATAGAAACAGAAAATGAGATGAAATGAAATGGAATAAAATATTTCCTGCCCGAGCATGCATGTACCAAGTAAACAAGTGGCGACGCGATGCGTTTGCCGCCACCACAAATTTGACAAATTGATATCAATCCATCTTATTATCTATATTTTAATCTCATTCCTTGTTCCTGCTCGGAAGTTTTTCCTCAGGTGTTATCCCGTTAAAGAACCCCGAATCCTGTTAAAATCAGGAACTATTAGCCTGAGTAACGGTACGGGGCAATATGGAAGAAGGCGAAAATAGCGCTTCCATTTAATTAAGCAAATATTAAAACGGTTTAAAGCCCCCGAGTTTCCGCTTGTAAATTCTTAGGTTAATCTGGGATGTTCGCAGAGGATTGTGGTTAATTAAAGGCACTGGGCATGGTAGGAGGAGAGAAATAGAATGGTAGAAACATATTTCCATCGTCGTTTCTTGCTCTATTACTCACTCTTCTCAAGAAGTATTTATACCTTTCGATCTAATTAATTGGAACTTTCCCGGCTTAAATGTGTCTGTGAAAGTTATCGACTACGAATGGCGAAGGTTCAACTATAGTTCTCTGATTTGCACTCGGAGTCCGGTCAACCATACATTCGATCGGATATAGAGCAGTAGAGTGTTTTCAAACTGTAGGTCCATTTACCATACATGTATACCTTCGTCATAAAGATTCACTTTGCTCTATGTAAGACCGGGGTACCCTTCCCCTCCCTCGCTCGCTATAAAGGCATGGTATTCTAAAAAAAAAAGTGGTTATAGAAAACTTATCTATCTATCAGTCATCTTATTACAGTGATACAACTTTTCATCATAAATTTTGAGGACCCTCATGTAACAAAGCAACATGCTTTCATCTGGAATTTTTTAGTTTTATGTTCTAGATTTATTCAATACAAATCAAAATACGAATTTTGTTTGTTTATTCTATTTGACCAGACAATGTTTAATGCACTGTAATGTGCAGAATCGCAACTGAATCCAGTGACCGGGGTAAAATGCTGAAAGAGCTTTGGTCGGTTACACTGTTAAACTGGTAAGGCGCTATATAAGAAACAGCTATTATTATTATTATTAATTATTATTATTATTCATTATTATTATTATTATTATTATTATTATTATTATTATTATTATTATTATTATTATTATTATTATTATTAATATTATTATTATTATTATTATTATTAATTACTATTATTATTAATAATAATAATAATATACGTCACGCACACGTATTATATGATTTTGAAGGTCCTTGATTACCTCATTGACATAACAGCACAAGTAAATGAACAGAATAAAACAATATGCTTTCTAGGAGTATCGCAACAAAGACAATTTCTGAGTGAAATTGTAGTTGGTGCACTCTTCTAATCTGATCTCACTAAGAAATAGTGCGTTAAAGGGCACAGTAAAGAAAGAACAATGGATTGTAAACAAAGAATGGAAGCGAAGAGAACAAGAAGGAGATGGCGGAGTGACTCACATGGTACGGCTAGCTCCCCGCTAGACTCCCGGGCGCATGGCCTCAGGTGAGCTTAAGACACGGGGCTTTGGCCCCCACTTACGGGGATAAACTGATAAATTAGGTAAAATATGACGCGATTTAGAAGTGATTCATTCATTCATAGTTCATCGGTCTTACGTTTTAGCAGCCATCCGGCTAAATTGGGGGATGGGATTGAGGTGTTTTGTCTTGCGAGCTCGATAATGAACTTGAGATAAGTTCTGCCTTATTAATTTGATTTTACGGGCGCATTGTTGCTTTTCCCCATCCCCTATAGTCACAGTATTGCACTGTGCCTCTCGTTCACTCTTTTCAAGATATTACTTTTGTCATCTCCAAGATGTTGAACTGACAACAAAACTCAGCGGAACGAAAACTTCTTTTTTTTTTAAAACTAGATTTTTGCACAATTTTTAAAATGCTTATTTCTGATACTCTTTCAGTATTTAAATATATAGGATATTATCCAAAAACACGATGAACAGACGAAATGGTTTTCAATGTAGTGGAGATTGACCTTTCGACTCCTGCTATAACATCCATCAACCTGATCAACAACGCAAAAAAAGTGATTCGTCATCATGAGACAATTTTGATGGGTCATTCCTTTATCTATGTCATTCCCACATCAGATCTCGTCAGGTCGATTCATTCAGTGTTAGAGAACCTGTCTTTTAGAAAAAGTTATAAAGTTATAATACTTCCTTCATTTAAGGACGTTTTTATTGTCATTTTCATCAGAAAATAATTATATGCCTGTATTCACTTTGTCCTAAAGTTCTCGTTTGGCATCAGTACGGAGTGAAAATATTCTTTTTCATGAGACAGGGGGGAAGGGTCTTTCCAACAATAATGTCAGGACAATAAGACTTTGTTTTATTTCTAGTACATTGTACATGATAATAATTAATCCTCTACTCATACCAAGTACGAATATATCACCCTTTGATTAAAAAATAAATAAAAAAGCTTGAGCGACTTACCTTTTCTTGCGGTAGTGTTACATTATATTAATTATGATCTGTTCAGTTTAAATGACTCCATTGTAAGTGTTATTGCAATGGCCATGCGCTTTGTATCTCTTGAAAAGGCGCTCTGTAAATGAAATATAGTTTTATTATTATTACTATTATCATTATTATTATTATCATTATTATTAAAGGGCATACATGTTGTTATTATTGTCATCCTTACGTTGTGCAACCTCTTGCTTCCTCAAGTTGTAATGACAGACATAGCAGCAGGCACGCGGGTACCTCTTCCAAACCCTCTGCACTTTTCTCTTAACCCCTTGCTCTCGTGCGTCCCCAAAAATCACCCCTCCCCCACGGGACGGTGTCGGGTGCTCAGCTGAGATGACGAGAGAGAGTCGGTCCTCAAACAAGACGCTGGTCGTTGTCCAATTCCACGATGAAACACGATCTCGACTGAGTACCAACACCTCAAACATTGCCACTTTCTTTCTTGACTCTGTTGTTGTTTTGCTGGTCTTGATCGACAGGTCGAGAGGTCCATCGTCTCGGCATCTGGGGGAACCAGTTGAACTGATTGACACTTGCTTGTTCAGTTACTGCTATTTTCAAAGTTATGATGGAATTGTTGAGACGGTAGACGCTTCTTGGCGAAAATTGAGTTTGTATTTTATTTTCCACTTTGAAAAGAATAACATAAAAACAGAACAATCGAATATGGAGATATAAAAGTCGAACGAACATTAAAGAAAACTGTTGATATCATGGTTAGAGAACAAACCTTCAATAATAACTTGTTAATGAATCGTAGTTAAGAATGGAGACTATTAGAAGTATTAAGTATTATTACCGTAGGGTAGTTAGATTCATTCCAGTAAAAATGACGATCTTCTTTTTCAAGGAACCTCTGTCCATTTACAAAGTTTAAGTGTAATTTGTTCATTAGGCGATATTAATGAACATTATAAGGAGACTATCTCGCTACCCGAATATGAGGTAACGGTTGCCAGAATGTTTCCTCTCCTGACTAAAGGCAAAGAATATTAATAAAAGAATATAAAATGCTAAAAGCAAATAAATGAATTTAAAAACAAAAATGAAATCGACGAGGAAACGACAAAATTAGAAAGTTAGAGTGCTTGAACAATGGGAGAATAAAAGCATGAGGGGGTATTATGAGCACAATAAAAAACATTCTTCTTTTTCAATGCACAGAGAGGACTCTGATATTTTAAAGAAAAACATAAAGATTGTAAGAAGAAAATTAAACTTTATTCTCGAATCAGTGTATGACATTTCTTCAAATCATGGTAAATTGATAAAAAGTGCACCAGTATTGTGGTAAAGTACATTATTCCTTAAGTAATTGAGTTATTAACATCTTCTCCGTTATCTTGTATACAAATCATAGTTTAATAAGTTGCAAATCATACAATGTGTAATGACCACTTACTTAGTAATGAAACAAAGTATACGGGTCCCAAAACTCCAGTGATTTTATCAGAACATAAATTATTTTGATCAAAAGTATGTACCAGTGCGCAATCCCCAACTTTACGTTCTGAAATTGAAAGATAACCCTTTGTTATTTTCGAAACAAATAAATACAAGTACGTAGTACGAGAAATTCCGTATGTTTCTGAGAGATAATCATTTAATACGATTCTTTCTGATTAAATTTGTTGCTTCGTTTCTATCTCATCTCGCTGTCCGGATTACAGCGAATGCCGTAAGCGATCTTTCTTTCTGTCTTTATATCTCTCGGTTAAGCTTTGTCCTCATCTGCGCCCCAGGTCGGACCTACAACCGTACCAATTTGTCCTCATTACAACTTTATCCACTTTCTCCCCCATTTTCCCCCTTCCCGAGTCGACCTTTGTGGAAAAAAACTAACCGCAGTTTCTTTCACGCTAAATACAGTGTTGTACGCGGACATCTTGCAAGGAAATTATTCAAATCACATTACCTCATTCATCCAAATCTTGCTAAACTTGAATTTGCCAAATTTCACAAATTACTCCCTCTTCATTTTCGGCTCATCCTGCCGTTTCGTCTGTACTCTCCCGACGCTCCTATACGGAAGATCGTTAATTTATGTTCTAGAAGACCACTTTGATTTAAATGTACATCTATGATATGAAATTTGTCGTTTGTTAGATTAATCTCAACTCATTTTCTTTATTTAATTCCGAAATAATATCCAGGCACGCTTATCTAGCTAATTTTGATTGCGGCATCGTAGGCCTCCGAAAATTAATTGGAAATTGTTGTATGCATTGTTCAAAATTTAATGTCCAGTTTTCGTAACTTAATGATTAGCTTCTGAAATTATCATCGTTTATTAAAAGGTAAAAGTTTAGAAATAATACTTTATTGAATCAGAGCCTGTTGTCTTCCTCAGTAATATCAATTTCATTTATTACGTTCATATATCTTAAAGGATCAGAGAGAAGAGTATCACTTGTGTATATTTTCAAAATTTTCAATGATTCGACAGAATAACAACACTGTTGCATTTCTTTCAGCATAGGATATTGGCAAGAAACATTTTCTTCAGTTTCTGTGCTGCTTTAATAGTTTTGATTTTCAGTTAATTCAGCTAATTGGTCAAAAGGCACCACGTGACAGTACATTATTCTTTCCTATATACACTGCAAAAATAGTTACTATCGAAAGGTACGTCATATCCGTTCGTTTTTAAGAAAGCGTTCATTCCTTTATATACATCTTTTCTCAAAACTTCTGCATACAATATATCTATTTTGGACGCTGACGCGTGGACGACACACCCCTGTCCATACTCCATTGTTGTTTGTCGTGACTCCGTTAATCCACGTTGACCTTCTGCTAGATAATTAACGTGTAAACGTGACACCTAGCTGCCCTGCAAACAAAGACGGTGACTATTCTACCCACACGTAAATAAGTTTACTAGGATATGGAGTGAGTGAGTAAGTGTGTGTGTGTGTGGGAGAGAGAGAGAGGGAGAGAGAGCCAGAGCGAGATAGAGAGAATGATAGGGACTGCAAAAGTGATCGATATTGAGGCAGGGGAGCACAGTTTAAATATATATTTGACAAGCCATAATAAAGAAAAGGCACTGAAAGGGGTATCGCATTTTCAGGTATATTCCTTTTTGGTTGAAAATTTGAAAGGGGGCGGGACAGTGGTGCCCCCTCCCCTCAATTCGCCAGTGAGGGGGACTGAGATGGGTGGGTGAGATGAGAGGAAGCTGATGAGTAGAAGGAGTGAAAATACTCATACTATCAGAGAGACAGAGATAGAGAGATGGGAAACAGATCTGGACAGAGAGAAAGAGAGGGAGAGGGGATACAAAGATACATAAATCAATAGAAAAAAAAGATGGTCATCTCCTTCTCTCTCTCTTTCTCCCTCTTTCTAATAAAAGCTGATATATAGACGAGTGTTGATATGATATAAAGATTATCAGAAGGAAAGATTATCACTCAATCGTTCAGTTTCATCCATTCACTTCTGAGTACTGGCACCTAATAACACTTATTAGTCAGAATCATTCAAATGTGTCACTTATAAGAGTACACAAAAAGAACCCCCCAAAAAGATTAATTTTCATCGTTCTCCATATCATAATGTTTAGCACATCATATTCATGTATATTCATACTGCTTGATATTCTCATTCATTTACCGACATCGAACAAAGAGCTTTCAGTCATTTTCAAGTCAGTCATGTCACTCATCGTGTACCGAAAATCATATCGATCTGCGCACTCGCGATGAACGGGATCGGGATCGATCTAATCGATACCGCCATTTCGTTAGCATAAAGCTAATCAATTCAACACGCGCGACCAGATTAAAGTTGTACAGTTAATTAGTCTGCCACTTGTTTCAGGCCACCTGTTGTAGATGTAAACAAGGACAAAATATGATATTTTTGGCGACCACATGTGATATTTTGGGGTGTAGGGTTTGTAAAAAGCACTCCATACCATTTTATCAAAGTACATTTCAGAATAATTATGCTCATTTTCCTATCATTTACTTGTAGATCCTCAAAACCTTTTCCAAACATTTTTTTTATTACATTGATAGTTATAATCATTACATTTATATAATACTTAAGACTTCGTCTCTAAACGCTTTACATATGATTATTACTTTTCCTCACACAGAGTGCACCAGCCCCACTACACCAGGGAGCATTCCAGCATGTCATCCTGTACACATGGTATAGAGCGCACGTGCCAGTCCAATATTTATACACCTGGGTGGAGAGAAGCAATGTAGATGAAAATGAAATGCCTTGCTTACGGACAGTAAGTTTGGATTTGCTTGGATTTACTTCTGGTAGACTCAGGCTTTCAATATTTTATTCATCTTATTCTGATTACTAGTACCTCAGATTCTGTTTGAAGTATAACAAAAAAATTGAATAATTAAAAAAAAACGATTTACAAAAAACAATTTGACTACTTTGCACTATGTCAAAAATGTGAAATAGTCACTCTTAAACAAAAGACAAATTATAGTTAGAAGTCGAAGTACATGTACTTATGTTTTAAAAAAACAAAAGGAGATGCTGAATTTTGTTCACATTCAGATTCAGATATGTTATATCATGTCTTATATCCTTTCTTGTTTGATCTGTGGACGATTCAGAAGTGGCAGTGAACCCACGTTGTCCGGAAAATTAGAAGTATATAATAAAGTCCACTCCGGAATATAAAATTGAATTCACTGGCATGGAACAAATAATTTCCGTGTCCATATGCTGAAAGATATGGTCTGATTCTAATTATGTCAACTCAATCAAGCCCAATTATCTTGTAAAAGTTCTTCGCGATGCTCAAAGATATTACACAGATCTCATCCACAGATCATTCAGAGGAAAATAGAAAAATCAGTTCGCAATAAATGGACAAAAGGGCAATTCTAATTTGCGGTTTTTTTGCATTGAATTGGGACTGCTGTTTCGTCTTCTTCCAATTCGTCTTCCCTTTTTTTTGCTCGATTGGGAGAACGAGTTACGGAATTGTCTTTTCAGCGAGCGCGCGATGGAGGGATGCATCGCAAAGTGTGGAATAATGGAGACTGCGCGGATGGAGTATGGTCGCGCCTCGCCCGCGGGCTATGTCAGCAGCGGTGCTTCTGTTGCGCTAGTATAGCAGGGCGTGCATGCGCCACGCAAATTTTGCATTAGAGACCGATATAAACTGCGCAAAATTGGATGAAAAACTCGTGTCATCGCATTAAGAAGAATATGGATCTTTCGAATCTTGCTCGAAGCAAAATCGTTTTGAGATGTACGATTTTTTTTTTCCTTTTTAACTTTCGTTGCTGAAATTGCCTAGCTAAAAGGAAACTCAACCTCCTCAAAATTAAACATTCACGTCGACTTCTTGTGGCTCGGACGTCGGGTAGAGATCGCCTGGTCCGTCTTATTCCATTATCGTGAAAATATTATTTTTAGACAGTACCCCCTTCTCCTCAGTATTGAAGAAAAAAGTAAATTGACCCTTATCATCAGCAAACTTATAGATTACACCAGGGTTTTTAATGATGCAATTATCATCAGCATTACGTATTTGGTAGGGTTATGCCTGCATCAATAAAGTTGATAACATAGGCCTACTTTCTGTCGGTATTGTAATTCATGACATGCTACATAAACATGACAATCCATTTAATCCCCCCCCCCCCCCGAATGTTGAAGGGGACTGGCTGTTAATGAATAGTATACAGCTTTGGCCATAATACTAATATAAGAAAAGAGTAAATATCTGAACAAATCCCTGCCCAAACAAAATGTACATGCAATGTATTCAGTGGAAATCATTTTTCTAATATAAATAGAAATAAAGAAATGCAAGTGTTTTATAATACATGTACATAAAATCATTTCGACTGATAACTGTCACGACTATAATGCGAAAAGGGGAACATTGTGGGCAGACAGGAATGCATAATAATTATGATTGAAAATTTTCAAATTCGTTTTCTTTCAACCCAAAATACGTGCTCTTATTCAATTTCTTAACTTGTAAATCTATGCTGATCTATAAAAAAACAAGACCAACTTGTTAGATTCAACCATACCAAGTAAAGTTCCATTCGTCCCTTCCATAATTTCAAAATATGTATACCCCTCATAGAGCTCGGAGTTTGTGACAAATTGAGAATTGGACAGAAATTAGTATCTATTGAGACAAGTCTCTTTGTTGAGATGTCGGGTGTCCCTCGGGATATCCACGAAGTTTACAATCACATAATACATCTCAAAGATGATAACAGTGACAGCCGATGACATTAAAAAAGGGGGATACCAATTTTATCGCCTGCCAAACGTAATTCTTTCCCGCGCATTTCTAGATTGATGGCAAATTACAGTTCATCCTTACAAGTCCCGAGCGTAGTAATTTACCTCCCAGCGCAGACATGAGAAATTTCTCTTTACAAATCTCCCAGAAGCCTTTAATGAAAGCAACAATGCCTCTCTGGGGCTGTACGACATGACAGAAGAAAAATGAAATCATGAAAATCGAAACAAGGGCCATTTTCTTCCAGAATAGAGATTAATTTTGTGACAAGATGATGGCGTTGGGCAGAGTACATCACTCATGTGAATGCATCGCACTCTTTGAGTATCACCCCGGCAAGAGAGAGTAATTGACAGATTTATCCAGAAGTGTTGTTTCTTTGTGTAACGCAGGTTGTCCCCTGGAGGGAGACAACGGACTGCTGTGCAGACAAAACTAGGAGGATCAAGTTCATTTCACATAGTTGTCTTCGACTGCCGCGAGATGGCGTAAGTACACTTTCTTCGTTGACGTCACAGCATGGATGTAACTTCAGGACAACCCAACCATCCTCAAGCAGAGCAGTCTAATCAAATATAGTTACATGTAATCTGATTGTGACGTTGTGTTGGGCATATGCCTGACACGAAGCGATAGGAGATTTGCCCAAATGAATGAGATAAAAAGAGGCACCTATTCTCTCCCCTTTTGATGCATGTTGCCCTTTGAGAATAATGTCACTCATTTGATGAAGAGGAAGGAAGGAGGGCGAGTACATGTATGAAAGGTTCACAAGGTTAGTACTACCAGTTGTACGCCCATTAGAATGTCACATGTTAATCTGATGAGATGTCCAGAAGCGTATATGCTATGTATACTTGTTTTGTATCAAAGCTTGTGATAGGGGCCTAGAGAGCTATAGAGTAATACCCCTATACCTGATGGATTGAAAAACTCCTCTTCGATATTTTTTATACAAAAATACCAATGGCAAATAGTCACTGAAAAAAGGACACTTCATATCTGGAAGCTTGTCGATTCTTTAAAAGAGTATACTCTTCAATATGTTTTCTTTCCACTTTGCCTAAAGTGCATAGCTTGTCTGATTATCATTTTAATTCATATTCAAACTTGTCTGGCCTAATTTATTCATCAACTTTCACTTTACTTGTGATGAGTTATCTATTTCAACCAGTGATACCATTGGTAACCCAGTGCAAATATTGTTTGCTACTTCTGTCTTATGATATCATTCATTACGTTGCTGAAAACTGCTTAACCCATGGACTACGGGAACCTGGTGACTCCTGTTTTAAGCCTATGCGAGTTACAGAATTCCGTAGTCAACGGGTTAAGTTCAAATTCAGATTTATTTCACAATTCCATAAAAAGATACAATATAAATATTTGAATACTAGTACATGAATACAAAATTCGTAGAAAATTTACAATGAAAAAGATGGTGAGGAAAAAAATAAAGGAGTAGGCTTTACATTTATGAGGATTCACATCAATAGAACCTTTGTAAATTTGTTTTCTAGTCACTGCAAGAATGGACCGTCAATGCATGTCTTGTATTTCTTTTTGGGATGAAATGTAAAAATGCACCTTTAATCTACATGATTCTTGTACTGAATAACATTTTACCGTTATCCTCCTCGTCTTTAGTGATAAAATTATTTTTTTGATAAATTGGAGTATCAACTTACAGCAGAATAACATTTTCGTACCTGTCACAGGAATATCGATTTCCTACTCTTGAATAATTATGAGGTCGTAACCATTAAGATCTGTTATGTGACGATTGATAAGATATCAACCTTCTGACTAGATCAGTGGGACAAGATAGAATAAGTCGAAATGCATAAACTATGGGAAGTGATTTAGATGCTTTTATTTCTCTTTCGTAATGATGTGCCACACAAGGAAAGAAACAACAATGCATTTTTCGATAGTTCATAGGGCGCCCTCATCATCATTACGTTGTACAATGTACAGTCTTTGACAAGAATAACGAAATGGGGATCTATTTTGTTGAGACGTTTCACTAGTGCATTTTAAATTATTTACTGATCTTTTTTTTTCTGGGCAGACGAAAAAGATAATGCCAACTATTAAATCTGGGAATGGATGAAATTCTTATCTATCGGCATGCCAGAGAGTACACAAAAAATTGCAAGGGCTCTTTAATTATTGTATCAAGCTTAATACAATGTCGTTCACCATGTTCACTATTCATTCAGTTTCATCTTTTCATGTGAGCAACAAAAAAAAGGGGGGCTTGTGGAACTAAGGAAGGATGGGGTCTCCAAATGCACATTCTGATTCGATGGCAAGATTGTAATCATTTCCCTGACCTCCTTTAAACTTGCTAGTGACGATGCGGAACCACACGTTCTCACCCTGTCAAAAACAAAATTTAAAAAATATATTGATATATTAATAATTGGTAACTCTATGCTGCATTGTGGGCCTACATTAAAGGGATACGCCACCAGGCGGCCGTGGGTAATATTAGGATTGCATAAGCCCCATTCACTCATACACAAAGTTTGTGTGTCGAACGCGTCCGTCGGACTACTGTAATTACATTTTGGACTGTACGAAGCCGACCGAATCTCGCACGAGAGCTCGAGCTCAGGCTGAGCGTGCATGTTGCGCGGCGCCCAGTCTGTCCGAAGTTTGGGCTCCGCGGGGCAACGGCATAATCAGGTAACGATCACGGTGCCCTCGTTCGGCATTAAAACGTCCACAATCGCGGTTGAGTATCCCTTTAAGGCATATGCGATTATACTGCCAAGGCCAATATCTGCTACTGTAAATAAAGAAACAATTTACAAATTACATTGGAACGGAGGGAAATGTGCTCCTGTAGAACCGTTTAAAAAAAACCCGTTTACACAATTATCCGTCATTTTTATTCATGTCTGTAAGATAATCTACCTCCTCCTCATCAGAAATTTATTATTACTTTTAAAAATAAAGATTGCTTTATAATAGCATTTTATACTACTTTCACCTCATTATGCGAATTTTGAACGGTTTGGACGTACGAGGGAAATTTTAGCAAAAAATATGAATATACTTCCCCCCTGGTAAAATAATTATGGACTAACCACTGAATTAACTTTATTGAATACCGAGGCATTACGATCAACACTATCATGTACCATTCGATGACTTCTTTTGTCAAAGTGGCATCTTAAACCTCACTGGAAGTAGTCATTTATAATCATATCTTTTTACCCAAGGTGTTCCCCAAGAGTTTCTGACGATCCAGTATTCTACTCCTGTACTGTCCACTCCCCAGCCGACTACAGAAACGATGTGGTTGAGCTGTCAAACAAATCAAATATTTGCGCTATACTTCATCCAAATTCATCCAAATATCATGTTGTTTTCTTATGTTTCTTATTAATATGGTATTCAAGACATTATAGGGATACAGTGAAATGTAATTCAACACAGATTCGTAGTATTCTTCATCATGCGCCTCGGAATTGTTAAACTAGATAGATGGCACAATATAAAGTGCGTTGTGTTATTATTATTATTATTATTAGAACTGATCAAAGTATGCAATCGTGGCTGTCATTTATATATTCTTAAACGGTTGGTAATGATATAATATACAAAACAAATGTCGTAACGCGACCTTCATTTGGATACGTGGTGGTTGGCCTTTTGCAATTCATACAAATTAACATGAAAGAGTAGTACTTACATTAAGGAAAACATAACAGAAAGGAGAAAACAAAAGAGAAGAAAAGAAAAGGAAAGCAGGACATGTAATGTACTTACCATAGGTTTAGCGTTGTACTCGCTGTAAACGCCTCCGGTATAGTTGTGAAATTTTGGACTAGCGTCGATGCCACAGCTATTTCCCCCAAAATAATGATTATGCAAGAACAGTTGCATAAATCATCATATGATTTAACATTGAGTAATATCAGTTTTAATGATCATGGTATCTTAAATGTTAAATGATAAATCTCTTTATAGATAGTCTGTCGTAATTATATTTTATAGTTACCTACCAAAGTAGGCAGTTCCCATCATACCATGCATTCTATTTGTTACTACTGATTTTCTTAACATGATTTATCTACAAAGTTTCGTTTGTTAATTAAAATTCAGTTCAATTCTATTCAGTAATTTATTTCCAATTCATTAAAAATAATGCAAACGGCAACAAACAAAACTACTAAAACAAGTTAAAAACATGCAAATAAATCGTTAACGTAGACAGGCAACAAATGATAATAAAAGTGGTGTTAGTACAACGTAAATAATGATAATATGATACTGTTGAAATGAATGGAAATGGGGCACGTACTAGAATAGCTAAGAGGAAGGTTGCACACAAATAAAAGAGTAACATCTTTGTACATTTGGTGGTACTGCCCCCCCCCACCCCCAACCAGGGGATGGCTGGTTGGATTAAATAAATAATAATAGGCCTAATATTCCGGGAGAGAAAAATAAATAATGTTAGGGGGGATGCTGCACTTTGGCGGTTTTCAATCATTTCGACCCATCCTTTGACAATCATGAATCAGACCATGCCACTTGCCGTTGGTTGGATTTTGATTGCAAACTCACCTGAGTGGTCAAGCTTTACAGATCTCTTCCAACATTTGACCACTGTGGTGTTACTTGTTACTGGTTGGATTCTGATTGGTCTAAATGTATAGAATTCTCCCATCATTTGGTCAGAACCCTCCTCCTTCTTGCCCTTTGTTGGATTTTGATTGCAGACTCACGTGATTGGTCCTGAAATGTAGATATCTTCACCCCGGATTCTCCCCTCCCACTTGCTATTCGATGAATTTTGATTGCAAACTCACCTGATTGGTCCAGATTTATAGATCTCTCCCATCATTTGGTCCCGTCCAGTCAGACCTCCATAGTCGGCTACTTTGTAGAGGGTGTAGTTAGAGAGCTGCGTACATTGCCCATTGGGGCTACATGTCCCGCATTGATTTAAGGGATTGCACCCTGCCATGAAACAGTAGAAAGCAATACTTTATCAGACAATCATTTAACCATGCCATGCAGATAACCGCAGAATTATTTCAGTTATAAATAACGAATAATAAGGGTCCTACAGGCCTATATACCCAGGATCGCCCCATCAGTATAAATTGCTCGCTACCGGAGGGTCCTGCAATCATTACTACCCAAGCAATGCCAGGTACCCATTTAATACACCTCGGTGGGGAGGGACAAATTTGGGTCAAACACCTTGTCCCAGGACATAAACACCGAACGAGGATCGATCCCATGACCTCTCGTCTGCAAGTCAGCTTTGGACTGAAAAAAAACACCCGGTGAAATGTTTATCAAGATATAACGTTGAATTCTGTTCATGTGGAAAGCTCGAGATATAAGTGTATTTGCCTAAAGTGCGTTGAAAGTAAATTAATTAATTCAGAAATGTCCGAAAGGGTGAATTTCCCTTCTAAAATGCAAATGAAATGAGAATTACTTCCCTTTGAACGATAGAACGTTGACATTCCTGTCATTTATTCACTTCACATCTGAGAAGAAATGATGTACACGTACATAAAAAAGTTTATACAAAGAATAGCTTCATATACTACCATCATACCCTGATCAATTGCTTGGTAGTTGTTACACGTCTCGTCTGGTATACCATGCTCGTGAGCGTACTTGTACACGCCGGTGTCGAACCCGCCATGACAGCTACCAGCGTTGGCGCAGTCCATGGCGTGTTGGGCTGACAGGTACGCCGACGGCCACGTACCATTGCGCATGATGTTGATACGATCTGAAACAACAAAGTACAGCTAAAGTTGCTAAACCTTCTTTAATGTCCACCTGTTTAAAAAGAAAACCTGTCTTTAAAGACCACATTTAAGTTTCCCTTGAACAGAAGGGACCTGTATGTTAAGACCACCTGTCTATAAAGCCCAGTTTTTCTCGCTATCATTGAGTGATCTTTATAATGGTTTAACTGCACTTGCAATTAGAAGAATTTTTCCCCCCTATACCCTTAAATACAGGGAATAACTTGCATTCGAACAAATTAAAAACTAGAATAACCAAGCAAATAACTACAATATCTAAGCCTTCTACTTGCCACTTGTGCCTATTTTATGCGTTAAGCAAACTGAACTACACTTAACTTTAAACAACAGGCACAGAAGGAAATGACCAAAATGGAGTAACTCGCCAGTAATGAATTTCAAGCAACGCATCTTCACTTTGCAATCATTTTTGTATTCCGCCCTCACATGGCGCGTCAACATGCACCAGCCGCTGACGCAATCCTACGTCAGGCTAATGACGCCTCTTGCACAGCAGGCTTAGTACCACATTTACACCAACAAGACCGACGCCAGACCGACAACAAAGCGAACAAAAAAATTACATTGCCACCAATGGCCAAGAATCGGGATAGGTGTGGGATCGGTTTGGCGGTGTGTCAGTGGTATTAGCTTCATGACATTACCTGCAATGGCGCTGGTGGATCCCATAGCCCAGCATGAGGCGCAGAAGTGGGGGATGTGTTGGTTCCTGGTGGGACTCACGTAGTTCTTTCCATCCACGTTCCTCCAGTCCCATTGGACTGGGAGAGTACTTAGGTCTACGGACTCATAGGGACGGGGGTAGGTTCTGATGACGTGTGTAGGATAGACAGACAAGAAGAATAATAAAATGATTAAAATTATAAAGATATAAAATAAAACATAACTTGGTTTTACCGGGGATAAGGTGATAAATAAACAGAGATACAGAACATTTAGATGAGGCAACAGGATATAAAGCATCACAGAACGAACTGGTTAGAAAATCATGACGTGATATATTGAGAATGAGAGAGGTGTACAAAGAGGGAGACACTGAGGGAAAAAAAGTATATTCAGGTACTGATAAACTCGAATATAATTTCAGACAAGGAAACAAAAAAAAAACAGAAGAAAGAAGACAGAAGCTCGCATATATACCTGACAGGCTTGACAGTCCGGGCTTTCTCTGGAGAATAACAGGATTCAAACTTCGTTGAACAGACAACAGAAAAGAAGCTTATAATAAACAACAGAATCAACAATCTTGGAAACGCCATCATTATAGGATCAACACTCAAATACATAAGGATCTAATGACCTTCAATTGAAATCATTTTGATCTCTGTCCATCCAGGGACTACAAACTTTGATCAGTCGAGGAATGCCGATTAGATATAAGCGATGATAGCAGGATTTCCAGTTGTTATGTCGATAATTATGACCCGTATAATTAACAGAGTCAAGTGCATAACACCGTAGGGCCGTCACATATCACAGAAAATGATAACGATTAAGTTCGTCTCTGTAGGAAAGATACTACATGTATTTAATCATTGTAGTTGCCAACCGATTTATGCTAACGACCATCTTTCTCGGATCCAATAGTCCTTTTTTATAGAAAGGATTTGACGAATGTCCACTACCAATCAGAGAGAGAGGGGGGAGCGTGGGTGGAATCCCTTCCAATTCTAAAGAAGTACAATGTGACATAAAAATCGATTTCATAGATATTTCAAGAAATATAACGAGCATACTTAAAGAAAGTTTTAGTACAATAGAATACTTATGAAATACTAAAACAAGAACGCAAGTCACTACCCACTTTCATCGACCAGCACAGCCCTTTTTTGTCCCATGTTACATTGTTACGTCATTCGTCATTCGAAGCGCAGGCATTATTGCGTCATAGATATCAAGATGATCCTCACAAGATTACAGCAACGCAAACACAGCGCATCAGCTAGCGTTTCTAGCGCCTTTAAAGTTTACTTGAAACGTATGCTTGTTTGATGGTCTTCCAAACTCGAAATTTACGAAAAGGGAGAAATGCAACGTAGAATAGGAATGATAACTTGGTGAGTAGAAGACTGGCATTCTCTGAAAAATTATAGGCTAAAATTCAGTACGCCTCTTCAAAACGTAGCCCAAACTTACATATTAATTTTACTAATGCAGTTTTTACCACGAACGACTCATGATGTCATTCATAAAGCAAGTCGATAGCAATGAGGTATCAGAGCCACGATCCTTTTCAAGGATAAGGAGGGAATGCTGGTGGAAAGATGAGTTGAGACACCATGTCCAGTTGAAGGATATCTTGCAGAAGAGGAATGTGTGGATATCAGATCATCAGCATGATCAGTGGACTTTAGAAAGCCTGATGATAGTGACAAAGAAGAAGTTAAGAGGGAGGAAACAACAGTGGAGAATGATTCTGAACTTGATGAAGAGCTGGACTATCACGAAGGGCAAGCTTTTGAGGAAGTGCCCGGCACCAACAGAGGCCCTACAGTGTCTGAGACACGTGGTTCAGCTCTCATAGAACACAACCAGCCAGCTCGAGAAGGCCCTTCGACGAGCAGCACGCATCTCTTGTTGTCCCTTTCCTTCTCCCGGCTCTGGTCTGACGAAAATTGAGATAATCGAGCTCAAGAGTGTACAAAGCTTGTGGGCGAAACAGAAGACTTACTTGGAGATATGAACAAGAACTCCCTGACCTTGTACATCGTCCTTGAGCAGATGGACAAGGTCAGCCTCCAACAGGAGAACTTTGTCTCCTCTAAAGAGAGGACCACGTGCTATCCTGAGGAGGATGGGCAAGCTTTGGAGCAGAAATTATCCCAAGGTAATCACCAGGAAACTGAAGGGAAGCATTCAGGAAACTATCTATGAAGAGCGAGGACATACATGTAACAGCAGGACTGCTACAGGTTGAACAGGTTGAACAGGTTGACCTGTGGAAGATGCCTATGACACGATTTCAGTATTTAAAACAAAAAGTCATGAAGTTAACCATTACTGATTTCCTCAACGCCAAGTAAATCACATATCACACCTCGTAGTGTACAGGCATCTGATCAGCAAAGAGTGAACTGAAGCAAAGAGGCCCTTCTTATTTACCTCGTATTAGAATGTCCTTCGCTAAATATTTAGTGCAAATCGCTACATCCTGATCACAAAACTTAGCTACATTATCAATCGAACACAAGCAATATGCACGAACCAGGGTCCCGTTTCATAAAACTTGATATTTATGGCAAGTTACAAGTTATAAGCTACTGAAATACTTGCATCTGATTGGCTGAGAGCAAATTTGTCATAGATGTGTCAGTTGTTATTGATAATAAGTTTTATGAAACGGGGCCCAGTTATCATGAGAGAACTCGTATCTAAAAGCAATCGGAACTAGGATACATAATCAAAGGAAAATGAAAGTGATCTATAGCAGGACGAAGTAAGAACCAAAGAAGTACAAAATATCACTACACAGTTTGAAAATGGCACTTTTTGTGTTATATTATACATCATCGGAATATAGTGATGAGAGAGAGGACAGGACAGCAAAACTGTCAAAACTGGAGTGAAAAAGAAAATGATCAAAATATTTGATATAAGAGGAGATGAGTATTTTGGAAAATCAGAGAATCGTTGGCATTACTAGATAATTTTGAATGGAGTGATGTTAGAAGAATGATAGAAAGTGTTGGTGCTGATCTAGTGAAAGAGCGCCATCTCGCGTTACAATCTGGCCTAAGCGCAAATAACTTAGAAATTTCTTCCAAGTTTTTGATTTGGTGATAGCGAAAATGACATAGGACCCGGGAGAAGGCGTATGATTTTTTAACCTTCTTGATTCCTTCTTTATAGTTTATATTTAACTCCCTACTGTACTTCATTGATCTTGTTCAATCATCAGTGTTCGCTTGTTAATTCTGGGATGATGAATGACGGAATTCAGCAGAATAAAGGTCGTCAAACCAGATTTATTTAGTGATGTCTCATGTCTAACTTAACTGTTAATGTGATGAGCAAGCAACGAGGTGTGACGAGCGAAAGCAAGGTGGAGTTGTGTATCGGAGACGGAATCGGAGCGTGTATTGAAAGTGTACGAAATTTAACGAGTCAGAGAGTCTGATACGAAGCAGTAAAAGCCCGGGTCTGGCACCTACAGAAAGGGTTCTTAACTAGTTTTCATTTTGCCAACATAAAAAAATACATGTAAAAACTACTTTCGGAAAATAAACTCAAGACAATTTCAATAGCCCTGTCTGTCACCTTTAGAAATGTGCGAACATTACAATCGCGTATTACATAATCCGAAAGTAGTTTTTATCGTGTTATATTGCAAATTTCCATTCATGGGTGTATATACAAGGCCTTGTACCTCCTTGATAGAACGTCAGCGAAGCACAGACTTCTCGCCACAGCTGGCGCTATTCCAATATGACCCTCTGGGGAAAGTGGAATCGTTCCTATCACTCCGAAAGATGTCGATAGAAATAAAGTTTTCAAGTTCCACGACCACAGTACTGTGGTATGGTTTGAAAACCTTTAATGCCATTGTAACCATGTGTGTTCAGGTGCAGAAAATTGCTACAATAAATCTATTCCAATTTGCTAAAGCTTAAGCTCATGCAAGCTGTTTCTTAAATATGTACTCTATAGTCTAATTGTACAATTCAAAATCGTACATTTAATATGATTGATAACAATATGATTATTGATTATTGTTTAGTCTTTCAAAGGGAAATTCTGACCCTACATTGCAATCTGTATTAGACCGTCTTTCAATATGGTGTAATGATAATGACGTGCTCCCCAAACCATCCAAATGTAACCTCATGACCATATCATTTTTAAGGAACTTAAACCCCAGGACCGACTTCCAGCTTAACTCAACCCAACTCAATGTTGTTCAAAATCTCAAACTACTCGGAATCACAATTCTAAAATGGAACTTATATATCTCAGATATTGTGTCAAAAGCATCCAGAAGATTGTACACACTATGTATCCTTAGAAAATCTAAGGCAAGCCTGGTGGATATGGTAACTGTCTACACTACGTACATAAGACCCATACTCGAATATTGTTCCCCTGTTTGGCACACCTCAATTACCCTAAATGAGAATAATAAATTGGAATTTGTTCAAAAGCGGGCCCTCAAAATAATTGTAGGCTATAACGTGACTTATGCCAATGCCCTTGCCATAACTAAACTCACTACTCTATCTGATAGAACAGATTCCCTTTTCTAAGCTAGCTTTGGACAAAAACTCAAAAACTCTGATCACCACAAACACCTTCTTCCCGTCCCTAGATGTAATTCAAATTTAAGACAGCTTCGTAACATGACTGGCTTCCCTACAATTAAATGCAATACAGAACGATATCGAAAATCCACCATCCCTCACCTTGCCAGAATCTTGAAATAAACTCCCCCCCCCCCCCCCACGCTTTGCATCCCAAACATTTTCACTTCTCAGATTCCATGCCTAGATGTAATGACTCATTTTGCATGGTCATGGCTTTCTAACTTGGTTATATTTATGTATTCCTCCCAAATCTTCTCCTTTCTAGATAACTATCTCCTTCTTTCTTTCTCTTCCCTTTTCTTTCCTATTCTTTTCTTTTTCTTTCTTTCTCTCACTTTTCACACTTGTTATCTTATTATTTGTGTAGCGTAAATCTTAGTATTTTCATTTTGCTTCCAATTATGTATCTTTTTATATATTTGATGAGATTCTATTGTATATATGCACATATATATCTGATTGTAAATTGACCCCTTCAGCCCCTGTGCTGCTGGTCAATCATCATATACCATAATAAATAAAATAAATAAATAAATAAAATTTCTTTTTTTTTCTTTGTCACTTTTGGCAAAGATACCTTGAAAAGAAGTTTCATTAATATATCAAAAACTGATTTTCCATAATTATTATCTGTGCAAAAACAGAAAAGATTCGACCCTCCCCCCTCCCCCCCCCCAAAAAAAAAAACAACAACAACAACAACAACAACAAAACATCACTTGAGGTTAGTGTATAATTATTCTTTCCTATCATTCTTTCCATAACATTGGATAATTCTCTATATTATAAAGTAAGACATGTGCCAAATAATCCCTGTAAACCATAATACTCAGAAGTAAAGCTGTATCGATTGAAAATAGGGGGCAGAGGGGTGGAGGGGGAAATCAAAGGAGGGAGAGAGAGAGAGAGAGAGAAAGAGAAAGACGGAGACAAAGACAGATACAGAGAGAAAAGGGTCAGAGAGAGGGAGAGAGAAAGAAAGAAAGAGAAAGGGAGAGATCATACATACAGACAGACAGGCAGATAGGTACAGAATAGAGAGACACGGAGAGAGGCAACAACGGAGACAGACAAAGAGACAAAGAGAGACGAAGACCAGAACATAGAGACGGTAACAAAGACATAGAGGCAAGATGAAAGAGATAGAGAGAGAGCAATAGAGAAAGAGCGATACAATATTCTACAGAGAGACGGAGAGAGAGAATGAGAGGAACTCTTGATGAACATGATGAAAGCTGCCGAGCTCGATCGCGAGAATCAGATCGTAAATTAACCTTCGAGTAAATAGACTTGATAATAATAGACGACTAAAACAAACTCGGATCTCTTTTATGTCTGCAATTTCCATAAAAACTATCCCAACTTTCTAGTCCCAAGAGCAATTTGTTGACAGAATTTTCATGTGTTGACTTAGATATTGATACGCCGGGAGATTTCCAGAGACTGTGAAATACGCCGACATTTTTCGATATCTTATAGAATTCAAAGCTTTTTCCTGTTGATGTGTAACGAGTCCTGCAAATACGAATGTTTACAAGGAAATGACTTTGAAAATGAGCAAATAAACATAATGAAATTGGTACGATATGTGTGGCTGTGATCTTTGTTCGTACTATACCTCAAAACTAGGTCAAAGACGGAGTAGAGTACACCGAATTGGTCCTAGTCCTACGCTCAACTGGTCCTAGGTTAAAATAAAGCAGCTATGAGCCTATGCTAAGGTCAGGATTAGGATTAGAGTGGGATTTATCGGGAAGATTGAGTTCTGGTAAAGCCTAATTATTCGTTAGCTTTCTGTTTCTTCTTTTTCCTTTGTGGGAGATAGTAGCAATGTCCCATGTTCGGGATTGCTCTTGGAATTCTCTCGTATTTCAAGAGACAGGGGCCTATATTCTTTGTAGTCCCGTGTGTCCATAATTATGTGTCCAGTCTTTTTGACAGTTGTTGATTTTTAGCAAGGCTTAAATTACTTAGTGGATTTTTTTATGATTGGCCTCACAATACTATTTTTTGAAAATCTATTCATTACATAATCAACCGCATAGAATAAATACTATACAGAGAATTGTTTTTTGTTTCTTTACACAGTGAAATTGGATGACCAGTAATTAACTTTTATCTTTAAATTCATATGCAACATGTACAAAATTTATGGCATCATAGACACTAAGAGGACCGAATTGCTCATTTGCTTTTGATCTAATACAGAATATCCCGTGTCTTTATGAATGAATGAATGAATGAGTTTATTACCAAAAACAAACAAGTTAAAAGACACATGAGAGAGTTTGTTTGGTAAAATGTCTCTACGGAAATAGCAAATTCTGCTAGTGAGCTATGTAGAGCCTCTGTTCAACTATGTACATTATAAACAAACATTTAGCATGATATATAACATGAAATCAATAAAACTTCGACGGGAGCCCGGATAGCTCAGTTGGTAGAGCACTGGTCATGTAATCCAGGGTCGCGGGTTCGAATCCCGGTCGGGGCATTGTAATTTTCTCACATTTACTTTCATTATGATGTATAAAATATATATCGTATGCAATGTAAATGATATTATCTTACGGTTAGGTGCTTTGGAATAAACTAGTACACGTCAATAAATTGATTACACTGCATAATACAAACACCAAGTGGAATACAAACTATACACAAAGTAAATGAAATACATATAATTATATATCAATATTCTTGTATGAAGATATTTTTAAGCTCCGTGCGAAAAGACTGGACAGTTTTAAGCTGTCTTACATTATCTGGAAAATTATTCCAGATTTGCGATCCCAAGTATGAAATTGAGGTTTTACCGTGCTCTATCTGTTCTCACACTCGGTAAAATTGAAGTTCTTGACTCTTTTTGTCTTGTACTATTTCGGTTACATTCAATTTATACAACGATGTAACAGTTTCTTTGAGTACTATCAATCACCAAAATCCTTTTTTTTTAGGGCAGGAATTTCTGCATTTATTGTCAAATCAAATAACAAATTTACAAACAATTATAATAATAAATATACAACATAATTGTTCCAAAAAAAAAATGTGACAATTAAATAAGAATGACAATAGAATAAAGACATGATTATAAATCGAAATGAACAAGTAGAAAGAACAAAAATGCAGGGGCCAGCTATCTTAAGCAAAATGCTTGAATGAATAGCAGCCAGTTTGTTAGTTTCGACATGCTTTAGAAGTTCGGACTATTTCGGACTAAAGATATGTTACAACATGACCAATATGGTTTTATCATCTGTTTATAAATTACATGTAGAATGATGATGATGATGATAAATTTACTATACCCCCCCCCCCCCCCCCCCCCCCCTTCACCGCTATTCCTTGCTTCCCCGAACCTTCCCTTCCTCCGCTCACACCACCGCTGGTTTGGTATGAATCCCGCTCGGTCGGTTCTGAAAATCAGCCGCCTTGTTGTGATGAAGTGCTTCAAAAACCATATCTTTGTAATCCAAACAATGGAGTCGCCTCGCAACAAACAACATGATAAGGTCCTTCAAAATGAAATAATTCATGATACTAAAGCTGCCCCTTAAGTTTGAAAACAAATATAAATTGTGGAATTATACGATCACGGAAACCTCGACGTCATATAATAGTGGACACCGATGACGAAAGAATATGGCTTTTCGTTATCATTATTTTAGTTGGTATATGACACGCGTGCCAGACACGGAGTTATGGTTTTCTTTTAATAGGGCTTGTTACCATAGTTGATTTCAAGACTCTTTCGCTGGTAGACCGTAGTCATATTTCAAAATTAGCGTGAATGAGAGGGAAGAGCACAAAAAAGAGAGAGTGTGTGTTTAAACGGCAAAAGAAAGAAGAGTTGTCATTTGAGGTCAAGAGCCTAACGCACTGCTTCAGGAATAAAAATGCGAGATAGTTCAAGGCAAAAGACATGTATATAAACCAGCATTAGTATTGCTTAATCACTTAGTTATACTGCAGAAGATACATTTTTTTTGTCAATGCGAACATCCCCTCAGCGGAGGAGGAAGAAAAGGCACAAGTTATGATAAGGTTAATGAAAGGTTGTATAAACTTCAACTCATTAAAAGACGTTGATAATGAGCCAGAGGGGGAAGAGATAATGATTGTCATCTTGCTTTTCATAAATCGTCCCATGTCCTCTTGAAGACGAAAGGATGTCCTCGCCTAACTTTGGAGTAAATATCGCACCAGAGTGGCGCCGCCTATACTCTTAGTCGTTAACGTACCCCCTCTGCTAGACGGGGGAACAGTTTCAAGGGGTGAAAAAGGAATGGGGGCGGACGGGCGGAGGTATCTGAAATTGTAAAAGGGGTAAAGCAGCAGGATAAGATAGGGAAAATTATTATGTGTCATTAATTGATTGAATGATTATCATGATTATCGTATTTGTAACCTTGTGGGGTTTTTCCGGATAAAAAACAAAATGACAATCATCAATGTTATTATTGGAAAATGACTTTTCTTTGCAGAGAAATTACCTTTCTTTTCAAAGAATAAAATAATGTACGATAGGTTTACTTAATTTCAATTTGTATAACATTCTCAAACTTGACCAATCTTGTCTTTAAAAATATCCCACTGGTAGAAAAGTTCTATAAAAAATATTCCGATTACACTAGCAAACCTCGTCCCAACAATTTATTCTGGTACACAAAACAATACAAATAAAAAGGCAAGGAGCATAAGCAGACTGGGGCGTCGATCTATCTTCACAATAGGTGGGGGTCAAAAGCAGAACTTTGTAGAGGGGCAACCCCTCTGCCCCCTGCCTTTGCAGATGTTAGGAGAACATTTAAGGAGCCCCCCCCCCCCCCCCTCTTCTCCCATCTTGCTTCCCAGCCTGCATGCAAGTTCGCCACCTTGTCGAGATTGACATCATCTCCCTCTCAAAGTCTCATCCGCTTTCAACCGTCAACATACCAGTCCTTAGTCCTTTACAACTTAGCACGCATTACAAAATACAAACTTTTCTCCGATAGTTATCAGAACTACTTGACCCTGGCTGTATTTTTTGTCTTCAGATATTGGGAGACCGAGAGGGGCTCCGCCACCACGGCAACGTAGCTATCTCACTCCCCGCTATCTCGGGGGACGCCAGGAAGGGAGAATCTGCGATATATCAACTCCACGGCAATTACAGCGACATGTTTACACGTTTAAGAGAAATTATACGAGCTTTTGCTATCAGGGATGGCTTAAGTGGGATCAGAGGTAGGACGAAAAACCCGCCACTTCAAACCTTACTTCTTCTTATTATTTCTTTCTACCCCTTCCCACTATCTACGTCATCACCTATACCCCTCTTCCGTCAATAACAACAAAGGAAACAAACTTTGCCTTATATAAATTCAAGAAGCAATGTTTAAGTTACTTCATTTCAGTCGTCCATAAAAAAAATATGACACAAGGCGATAAATTCGTTTCCACCCAAACAGTAACAAAATTATGCACAAAAAATAATAATAATGAAACAAATCATATTCAGTTTAATTTTTCTGATTTGATGTGTATGTGCAAAATAACAGTTTCCTTTTTAAAGCAGAGTAGACCGCCGTATAAGCAGATATACGTTTCGTTCACATATTAATAAATCTTCTTAGCTTTAATCATTAATTATATCAGCAGAATCTATCAGTGCATGACTTTTTCTTTGCTGAAAATTAAATTCAAACAAGTAGGAAAATTCATAGACATGAAAAGACAACAAATCTGTCGAATATGGTCATTAATTTGAGCTACTAATTTGTATAAAGAAGTAATGATGATCATACATTCTCGTCACCATTATCATTTTGTATTCCATGAGTTGCAGCAATATAAATTTACAAAAATAACATCGAGAATACATATACTTGTTCTTAGGTATAGTGCAATTTGACTTTTAAAAACATTATGTTGAAATACCAATTGGAAACGTGACTCGAGATTATGATCGATAACAATGATTGGAATTAGTTTGACATACTGTAACCTCTCTAGTCAAGATACAGGGTTGGAAAAAAGTTTGGAATATTTTTATTCCAAGAATTATTTCTTGTCTTAAACATATCCCTCGTCATTTTAAGTTCTTCTTTGAGGTTCAAATAAAAGATATGTGTCCCTTTTTAACTTTAAAAGCACAACATTAAAAATCAGGCTTATCACACAGTGCAGAGGTCCACTTGGAATTCGGAAGCGTATATTTGCTGTTTTTGCAAATGTCTAACGAAAAAGTTAAATAATCAGATACAGTTTAATTGCTATACCGAAGTCCTCAAAATGACTGCAAACTGCACGTAGCTTTTTCAAAATTCCACGTGAAGTACAGAAATGTATAACAAGATGTTCAAACACAAATAGAGCAAATCTGACAACATGTGGTTCATTGGTCAGCCATTGTAACATGTTTAACAATATTACGTAATCTTTGGTACAAGATGGAACAGTAGACTTCATTCAACACAGTTAATCCGATTTTGATGAATTATTCATCACAATATACCAGAAACTAGCATTTAAAATCAGACATACTTATCGCCAAAAAAATATTCCAAACTTTTTTCCAACCCTGTATGTATGGTTTTAGGGTTAATCGTACTGAGGGTCGAAAACAATTCTTATCATGCTAAATGAAAATTATAAAATTAAACATTATTTTACCCTTACTTAGCGTTGATCCCGCCCTTTTCTTCCAAAGTCCAGAGATGTTCCATTTCACCTTGATAAACAATTTAACAAAAATTCATGACCATGTCAAATTGTTAAATATTAAATTTGAATCAAATAATTTGAGGTTAAACGACGATGCTTAGTCTGCGACAGCTGTGTTTTTGCTTTCAGCGAAGACATTTCGTAGAGTTAGACAAATGGATTGCAGTGGTGACATTCAGCATGAAATTTTCCATACTTTTGAGCATTTTTTAAACCTTTTTTCCCCAAATACTATTAAATAATTGTTTTCGTTTTATTGTAGAGGTTCCCCTGATAGTCATTTGATTTTTACTTACTCACCATACGTGCACTGTCAAATTATTCGACAATTGTTAAAGTAATTGTTATTATCTTACCTTAAGGAACTTTCCCTTATATACCCATTCGCTCTTTCTCTCTCTCTCTCTCTTTCGATCTCTATACTTTCTTGTACTTTCCTCTTACTTAAGTCAATATTATCGTCAGCGCCGTGCTTTGAAGGATAACAAAAATTGATTGTAATCATAAGCCTGTCATTCATAAGAATTGTTTTGCCGACACTGTTACTGTGAGTTTACAATCTATGTAAAATTTGTTCTGGATAATGTTTTATCTTATTTATATTATTCATGTATTTTTTTTTGTGTGTGGGGGGTCTTCAAATCTAACAAAACTTTCGTTCTTCTCACTTGGACTTTATTTCGATTCTTTATTTTCCACATCTTCTGTTGAATAATCACATCCTTATATCGCAAATTCAACTATTTTTCATTCAGTTATTTTGAATTTTCTTTTTAAAAATATAATTCTGGTCTTCGTTGGTTCCCTTTTGTATGTATTATTGGGTCTCATGGCCAGTTTAGTAACCCTCGGACACCAATCCGCTCCCATCCCAAACCCCTTCTCAGAAATATTATCTCTCTCTTTTTTTCTCCCCCCCCCCCCCCCCGCTCTGTCTGTCTGTCTGTCTCTATCTCTCCCTCTCGCCCTCCCTCCCCCTTTCATTCTTTCCATCTCTCTTACAGAATCAAGACGACATCATTTCAAGTTAAGCATGTCAATGACCTTCCAGTTGACAAGGGGGAAGAATTTTTCACTCCTCGACTTCTCGACGCCTTCTTAAAGCTCCCAATTCCAAACACACCACTCAACAACTAATGTATGACAAAGACCAGAGATTCTGACACCAACGAATATATGCAGAGTGCTCATCGAAATATGTGAGTATAAAGATCATTGAAGACGAAATGTAAAAAACAACACAAAGACAAAGAAGATAGATGTACCGTTGGAATATGGATGTTTAATAATCATATGCTTATTTAGGAACACTGAAGAGATATGGCAGTGATACAAGAATTATGCACTCCAAGAATCATTTCAGAGTTCAAGTTCAAGTTCAAGTTCGCTTTATTTTCATATTCACATTTCATTTTAATACATGTTGTCGGTTTGAACATAAGTACATAAAATATATTATATCACTTTGGATTACTTGTCGTAACTTGTAAAGATGACTAACAAAATTGGAAATGAGGATATGAAGGAGCCTAAAGTAAAAGCAAACCATGCCTATCCTTATACCCCCAATATTGTCTACACTATTTGAAGAATGCTGCGTGGCAGCTATTGCAAAATATAACAATTACATCGGTTAATCGATGTATGTTCTTTGGTTTTGCGGACTTATAACCTCCACATCCAATCCTGAGTAAACTATGTTTGAAAATAATTGCAAGAGTTTGTGATTTTATTTTGTATTTGCACTTATATTAGATGTCTATTTGTGTGAAAACCCTAATATTAATGCTGATGGTATCAAAATTAATATATATCATACACGTGACTATTATTTCATAGTCAAACATGATATAGTAGTACTTATTATCTGATGATGACAATGGCGGTCAAATTTCTAACCCCTCCCCTTTAGGTGAATTTTTTCTTGTTATTACTTTGTTTAAACTGTGTTATATGGTCTGAATAATTACATCACTTTCGTTTTGAATTAAGGTTTTTATAATAACGAAATGGGCAATGATGAAAACAAAACAGAAAGCTTCAAAGTTTGATGATGATTTTTTTTTCAAGACTACTCGTGAACTAAGCTCATAGTTCGTTGTCATATTTCTCCCTTTTGAAGCTAAGCGGAAAATAAACTTTGATTCCCTGGTCATTTGTGTGTAATATGAAGGGGGAAGGTACATTTCTTGGAATTGTTTTGGTGAGCAAAAATGAAAGTGAATTTTATTCCATCATATTCTTCTGCAACTAATATGAATAACATGTTATAAAAACCTATTCTTCCTAGTCTTTTCAAGATGAAAAAACAACATATTTTTATTCAATCGATGTGTTTATGCATAACCTATATGTAGCACTTTTCTTGCAGCCATTGCTTTTTGATATTTAACAACGAGGGTTAAACTTTCCAATAATAGATCGTCTATACAGTTAGACAGTAATTATTTCATTAATATCGGATGAACTTTGGAACCAAAGTTATACAGAATTGGAAATCCACTCAAAGTAGAAACCAAACAAATGTGAACATCAATGACACCTCATTTAAGCTAAAATAGTCAAGACCTTCACACAAAATTATGAGACGAAGAGAGCGGGGAGATAAGAGAAGAGAGAGAGAGAGTAAGGGAGAGAGAGAGAGAGAGAGAGAGAAAGGGGAGAGAGGGGGAGATGGAGAGAAAAGATGAGAAAAGTTGAAAAAAGAGGGTGAAGCAGGAAAAGAAGAAGAAGAAGAAGAAAAAGAAGAAGGAGAAAATGAAAAAGAAAAGAAAAGCAGAAGACGAAGACGAAGGAGGAGAAGAAGAAGAAGAAGAAGAGAGACAGAGAGAGAGAGACAGAGAGAAAAAGAGAAAGATACTCTGGGCGGCGACGTCGCGACGTCTATATGGCAAAAACGGTGATGACATAACTTACAGGAGCGCCATATAAATCAGAATCGATGGAGGAATCCCTTGTAGGACTCCTATACTAAGAGTCAAGAAGATGTAATCCTTGGGGGTGAGAGAAAGTGGTGATTTCTTCCAGTTGGGTGGGCCGTTACGAGGGTCGTCTTCTCCCAGGATATCATTCCAATAACCACCGAGTCACTCTGATGCTGTCCATGACATCTCATCTTCAAAATGCCCGTATATGATATGACAAGGTGCTGCTCTTTATTAAAGGACCAGTCGACATTTTGGAGCATGAAGTTAAAAATGGAAAGGAACTTCAAGGTTGTCTGTATAGGCTCTCTATTATGTTATTATCGATGCAAAACATGAAGGTCCTTTTCTACTACAATTCAAACCCGACGCTGGGTTTGAGATCGGCCAAAAGTCGAGTTTTAACGAAGAAAGACAGATCAAGGTCTATTTTTATATTACTTTAATCCTTGCGATAGGTTTAACTGAATTTAGTAGAAATAAAAATATGAATGTGTTAGCACATTTCGGATAACATTGAAAAAAATGTGACGAATATAAAAGAAATCATAATGTATGTATATGTAAACTTCTTTGGATAAAAATATATGAAATTATTTGAACAGAAACAGTTGCACTTCTCTTCATGTGACATATTTCATTTGCCATTAGTGCAAAAGTGGCAGAATCGCGGAAGGACTGGCACTGTGTATTACATTGCCTTTGCATAAAAAACCTACTTCCAGTTCTTAATTGGCTGCAAGATTACTCCTATATATCTCACATAGTTTTGATGTAGCAATTTCATACTGGAAGTTTCAAAAAATAAACATGAAGACGTCGGTTAAACTGTCCCTTGAGAAATATAAAGTGGCTCAGTGTATCATTTGAGTGGCACATAAAGGTCTTTTTTAATGGTGAAATCTGGGGAGCGTTTCATCAAGCGTTTTGTCAGTGAATTTTACCGACAACTGTTATAAGCTACTGAAATCCTTGCATCTGATTGGCTGAGAGCAAATTGTCAGTAAAAATCACTGACAAAATGCTTGATGAAACGCTCCCCAGAAGCCAATCATCTTCAGGGCGTTGTTAGGACATTATTAGAGTGTGGAACTAAACTTGCCGATAAGGTAGCTGGAAACAAAAAATCCAAAATTCAAGCAAAAAAAAAAGGGAGGCATTAATATTTTGTGATTTGCCAACAGCTTAAAAAAGGGGGTCGAATTTGATAACTGAAAATCTCTATCAGGGGTGTCAACCCCCCTCCCCCCCCCCCCCCCCCCGCGCCTATATCAGCTCAATCATTCAGTTATCCCCCCCCCAAAAAAAAAAAACAAACAAACAAAACAAACAAACAAACAAACAAACAAACAAACAAACAAACAAAAAGAAAAGAAAAGAAAAGAAAGAGAAAAAGAAAAAGAAAAAGAAAAGAAAAGAAAAGAAAAAGAAAAAGAAAAAGAAAAAGAGAAAGAAAAAGAAAAAGAAAAAGAAAAAGAAAAAGTAAAGAAAAGATGAGAAAACGAAGAAGAAAAGGGAAGGAAAGGAAAAGGGGGTGGAGCATCAATTTTAGAGATTTGCTGACAGCCTAAGAAAAAGGTCGAATTTCCAACAGAACATCTATATCAGGGATGTCACCCCACCCATCCCCACCCCCTCCTCCTCCTCCTTCTCCTAGCGATGCACCTCATTGTCTCCATCTATTTGGGACACGTTCGGTTGCGCCCCATCGACCGTTAAGTCCTGGCATCACTTTCTGGCGGCATACCATGATAGAAATTGATACATACGCTGGTATATGATGACTCTATAGTCTTTGAATGCTTCAGATCTGTTGGTGCCTTTGTACGGTTGGTGCCTCCAAAGAATGTGAACTTCAGCTGCTGGATTAAATTTTCTCAAACATCTGCGTTTTCGTTATTGGTCCACATCTGAGCTTACACTCCTCACGGTGAAGATTAATGTTGAGGGTGCATTCTCAGAGTCAGCGTTTTGAAGAGTTACGCACTCACGGTCAAACCAACAAATTTAGTGCTTTTTACTTTGTTATATAACCTCCTCCCCCCCCCCCCCCCCATGCCAGCTCAATGTAATGCGTGCTCTAGGTTTAACCATTCCGTGTTAGACTGGAGAGTTTATACATTTTTTTTTCTTCATTTATTGACCCGTTATCATCCAAAATTTAATAATTTCCGTGTGAATTTCTTCTCATCATCGTGATCATATAATAATGATCACATCGCAATATGCATCACAGTTTGCCAGGGGCGGATCCCGGATTATTTTTGTTAATGGAGAGGGATGCCACAGTCCTGAAAAATATCGAACAAGCAACATAAAAGGGGTTTTCCTCATCTTTAAGTATACCACTTAGGTTTTAAAAGGGGCAATTGCCTGTTATGCCCCTTAAATTCACCCCCCCCCCCCAAAAAAAAAGCTGTTTTTCCTTGAGTTAGGCATTTTTTCGTTGATAGGAAGACCTTGCCTCCTCCGAGTAATTGATGCGAATATCCGTGATTTATTTATGCATTTCCTATCATTACATTCATCTTTATTTCACAAACCATGATAACAATTCTTACATAAAAATATAGCATATAAATCTGATGGTATAAAAGAAAAAGAAAAAAATACATTACAGTAATAAATTTTATGCTACACCCCTGTCTACGATATTCAGACGTAAGTTATTCTTCTTTTGGCTACCCGAATACTTGCGCAAAGCTTTCACGACAGAGCAAAACAATTTGCAAGAGCAATTTCATCCATATTATACACAAATGAAATTGATATCTCATCACCAAGAGTTCTCAGATAGTGCATCCAGTGTCTTTTTTAATATTTTGTTTCCTTTTGTAATTGGTTTATATAAAATTTACATTGCACATTGGGGCAAGGGGCAGTTTCCCCAAAAGTTACTGGATGAATTGTGTGTAGCCCATGTATGTTTCCCATTATTGAGTTTGCTTAGTTCATCTTAGTGCAGTTTATTTTACTTGACGCAAACACTGAAAAATCATTAAGGATTTTCTTTTAAAACATTACAGAGCGCACTGTTACTAAAGATGCAGTAAACTGGAGCCCTATATAGCGCCATTTTTCAACAGGATTTGATAAGCATCTGTGCCTCTCATTTTCCCATCATGCCCCATTCTAGTTTTTAAAAGCTTAGAATTTACCTGCACACAAGTTTCCACAATGCCAAGTAAAAAATAATAGTTTAAAATATAAAATTTGCCTATTATCCAAACAAGCTGTTTGTCAAAATTCCAAATAAAATACTATTAGTTTTCAAATTATAATCTTAATTTAGCAATCTGTAATATGGCGCTGTTCAAGTTCTACCAGTTGAATGCCACTTTAAGATTTGCTTTTCTATATACTCTAACTTATGTCCGAAGTGCCGAAAAGTGCAAGTCAGAGGAGGGCTGCGTTTGCCCCCTTCCAAATACGGAAGATGGATATTCCTTGTATGCAGAGTATGAAATATATAGTCTGTAAAATATATGGTACTCGTCGTTCCGTCATTTTTATTTTTTTTTTACTAAAAAAAAATATTATTATTTAAAATGTTCCGGGCTTATTTTACACAATGCCACATGCTTACGCTGTAAATATTTACACTTCTTGTTGTGTTGAATATCTGTCAAAGGGAGAAAGGGAGAGGAAGGAGAGATAGTGGGTGTACATGGTGTAAGAGAGACTGAAAAGAGAGGAAATAAGAGAGAGAAAGAGAGAGAGAGAGAGAGAGGTGGATGCGGAATGTGACATATTAACATATTTTTGGAATGCATTTCAAAGAGGGGAAAAGAGATAGGAAATACTGATTTCCTTTTACAGGGAAGGGAACATAGGTGTAGGAAAATATAAATAAATAAAGATAATTATAAGATAAACTGTACGGGGTAAATATATATATTAAATTTGCATTAGAAGTGAGAGAGAGAGAGAGAGAGAGGGGGGAGAGGGGCCAGAGAGAGAGAGAGACACAGAGAGACACAGAGACACAGAGAGACACAGAGAGAGACACGGAGAGAGAGAGAGAGGGAGACCGAGAGAGAGAAAGAAAAAAAGGAGAGGCAGAGAGAGACAGAGATAGAGAGAGAAGCAGAGAGAGACAGATATAGAGAGAGAAACAGGAGAGACAGAGACAGAGAGACAGAGACAGACAGAGAGACAGACAGATAGAGAGAGAGAGGGAGGAGAGAGAGAGAAACAAAGAGAGGAGAGACAGAGATAGAGAGAGAAACAGAGACAGAGACAGAGACAGGGAGGGAGAGACAGAGAGAGAGACAGAGACAGAAAGAGAGAGAGACACACACACCCACACACACACAGAGACAGACAGAGAGAGAGAGAGGGAGAGCCAGAAGTTCAATGGAGTTGTGGCACGGCAATTGTAAATCAAAACCGGCCAATCGTCAGGCTCCTACCATCACTATGGCGCTGAAAGAGACCCGACTATTTAGCGTCAAATTGGTTCTTGACTCTTATTACTCAGGTCCGAGGGACTTGAAGAGAGAGAGAGAAAAAAAACCATTAAAAGTTTGTTTGGAGAATTCAGGAGCCGGCTAAGTGGGCTAGGGTGCAGTACCTTTTTCATCCAGTAAGTCCATGGCGTCCAGCGCAGACGACAGCTCGAACATCCTGGCCTGATATTCTCCAGCTTTTTCTCGCGCGCTCTCGCCTTCTTGAAATCTCGGGCCAAAGCTCCATCTCAATCGGTGATGAACCTTACGTCGACTGGGTTGAGGCCACCAACAGAGTTCAAGCTAGACGTTGCAGACTTTATTTCCACTCGTCATGCTCGTAGTAAAAAAAAACACCAAAAATGTCATCATCTTGTCCGAATTGAACTCCAAACTTTGTTCTTGAAGCTCAATGGGTGCTGCTCCTCATCCGCCTGTTCATCAGAAATATTATAAACCGAACTAAAGGTGGTTTATCGTGAACATTGTTTTCATTATTCTACTCGAGAAAATCTTAAAACTATATAAACTATGTGTGCAAAGAACTTTTTTTCATTGTAATCCTCTTAAACAGAATACCGCGATTTAATAAATGACATTTTATTGATTTTGTGAAAATAGGAAAAGGGTCGAATTTCTATATAACTGATCTCGCTTACATACGGACTTTGTCCTACTTAGCAAACTTGATAAAGCAATAGTTCTTTTTTCCCATTCTGCATCGAAAACAAGAGGAGAAATTGAGAAAATTCTCCCTCTCTCTCTCTTAACACAAAGCATCGGCAGAAAAATCAGTGCAGAAAGTTGTGTATTAATTACTAACCTAAAAGACAATCTTACAAGGACATGGCGAAGATCGAGAAATTTAAATCGATACTACGAAATATCGAGACAATAAACACCTCGGAAGTTTCGACTGATGGAGCCAGCGACGTAGCGGTTGAAAGTGAACGGAGATGTAGCGGACTGTCGGCCAGGGCATGCGCCTTTTCCATCGCATCACTGATCGCCAAGGATCCCAACCCATCTTCCCTCGCAGAGGAGGAGGACGTGAGTCAAGACTCGCATGATGAAATGGACCTCGATTCGGATGGAGGTAGGTAAACTGCGAGAAAAAAAAAGTGAGGGAGAAATTTTCCTAGTAGAAATGATTTAAATTATTTGATTCAATTATTTGATTTAATTTGATTTGATATCCTTATTTGTACATGGTTAACAAGCTCAAACAGATACAAGGCTGGCAGACTGGTATCCGTCATGTCCGTTGGGGCCCATTATATGTCCGACCAACTTTCAGGCAATTTTAAGCCCAACTTGGCTAATGCTTTTCCTAAAATCATGATCTTTCTCTTACTACAAACTGAGTAAAAATTCATTCGAGTTAGGCATACAATCACCGAAAATATTTAATTTCTCTCATTTAGAGAGAGAGAGAAGAGGATTAAAATGCCTAAAAATTTGTTTACAAATTTCTCTCATGTTAGGTTTTTTTTAACCAACCATTTTTATGTTACAGTGGATTAATTTTTTTGTGTAGGCTTTTCGTCAATCGTCTTTTCGTGCCCAAATGATGACGAATAGTTTTATTAACCAGACGTTGTAATTATGACACCAAAGCCTATAGATACACAGTAAAGACTGCAAGAGAAACAAATTTACGGAAATAAAACTGGGATCCTGTTTATAGTTTCGATAAGAGACTTATGATGTTTACCTGAAAATCTTTTGTGCAATTTTACGAAAGGAGTTACAAAAACAAAAGGAATGTTTTATCCCAAACCAATGAATATAAATTACTTTTCATCTCTGATTCTTTGATTCTCCACTTAGAGAGAGAGAAAAGAAATACAGCAACTTAGATTTGTGAGCGGGTCGCGCTGTGGTTTTTTTTTTACTGGAGTTCAAAGAAATCTGACAAAGACTTTTGAGGCGTGCCAAACTCTCCTTGGCTTTTTAAGATTACTGAAGATCAAGTAAATACTATTGGTCAAGGAAGCAATATTTTGTGTAGGAAAAATGTTGATATAAAATGTTGGCTAAAACTTTACCTTTCGTCATGTTCGTCATGTTCGTCATGTTCGTGAGATGATGAGAATGATGAGGATAATTTGTGTGCAACCAAATTTGGGGCAATTATAATATGCACAGCTGTTCCTTTTCTTCTTTTTCTTCTTCTTCTCTCCCCCCCCCCCCCCCCCCATTTTTGCAAAAAGTTTGTCGGAATCATAATTGCCCTCATATTGGATTTTTTTTAAACCTGGTACATATAGTGATGGAGATAGAGATTTGGAATATCCAAATTCATTTTCGTTTTTACAATGAATTGTAAGATGGACAAAACTGGAAATGCTGCATAATTTTGTCAAAGTGGAGTACATTTTTATAACAGATGAAAGTAAATTCATAACAACTGGCCGTCCTACCATGTTGATTGAGAAATATTTCAAATCGTTGCATAGTGCATTAATTTTGAGTAAATGTTTTGGGGCTATAATTGCTGACCATCCAGAAGAGTTCTATCCAAAGGCATCAAGAACAGCGTATTGTTTTTCCACTCTTCGTAACATTTGCCATAGTGCGTATCGCAAGACTTTGGTGAGTACTGAAATTGCTAAGATATTTCTCAAATAAACATGTTTGCCACTTTTCTTTTAAATATTAGAGGATAAGTTGCCAATATAAAAAGGATTACACCCTATTTCCTCAAATGTATGACTTTCGCCATTGCTTTACAGGCTTAAGATATTTTATTACAGCTTTTTGGCAAAATTGAGTTGTATTGATAGTTACAAAAAAGTTAGATTGAAAGGAAAGGGAACTTTGGGGGATATAGTTCAAATAATGATCTAGTTCTAGCAGTGAGCCCCCCCCCCCCCACCCCAAAACAAAAGAAGAAGGAAAAGGCGATCAATATCTTATAATTATCATCGTTGTTATCTTCATCTTTTATCCTCATCATTTTCATTTTCATCATGATTTCAAACCTTCCTAATAGCCATCCAAGTGTTAACTTCGTGAAAATTAGTATACCTCACGATGTAAATGGTAAACGTCAATGTTGTTCGAAAGTATTTAAACGTACGGTGTTCATGCATGAATGTTATTCAAACATATTGGATACCGGCGCCTGAGCTCTTATGTCATGTATATCACGAGTCAATGTCGCCAAGAACTATGCTCAGAATTTTGAAAATGTGACTCCCGTATCCTACCCACCCGCCCCCCCCCCCATAAAAAAAATTATTCTTCACAAAGTCTGCGACTCAGTCCAATGTACATGATCGCGGTCTTTAATATTTACCTTTAAAAATACTAAGGGGTGAGATTTAATTGTTACAACATAGGGTTTCAGTTACCCTTCCGTCTGCTTTTGCCGATTGTTAAAAAAAAAATGCATTCACAGTTAGTCAAAGTCAAGGAGGAGAAGTAAGGGATTCGTGGTTCGTTTGAAGTTTAGGCACGTATCTCACTTCCGAGTTCTTTATACGAATTTTCATCTTGTTGTTGAAATACGTCGTAATTACATTCATCAGGGAGGCATATCGTATTCAAAGGCATGATGAAAAGCAAGATACAAATACTCTCTTGTATTTTCTGTGTTTGATATCGGGTTCAAAGTCACCGCGAACTTCAAAGTGAAATCCGCAAGGGATAGAGTAAATATAATAGTAGATATAATAGTACTTGCTAATTTAGGATAATAACGCTCTATAGATTACGTTCTTTACTCAGCATAATAGGAGTGAGGTGATTCGGTGAAAATATGATGTTAATAATGAAAAGGGAGCAGCCGAGGGGAGGGGCAGCAAAAAAAAAAGGATATTAAGATAAAATTTCTTTCATATTATCAACGGAAATCCCATCAACTACTCAATCCTGACGAGCGGTTGTAGGCATATAGATGTGAAATGGGGAATCCAAATCAATTCACTTATCAATTTATTTTCACTGATATACATGGATATAACAATAGTTTTCAAAAGATGAAACAGCGGGGGAAAGGAAACTGAAGCAGAAAGGCCGAACGAAATGAAACATCAAACCTTGACTTATAGTCAATGTGATGAATTTACAACCTATCAGGGAGCGAGAAAATATTTCTTTTTAACTGACAGTCACTGACAGAACATGCACCATACCTGATTCTCTGATTATTGAAGAAAAACAATCGTTCCTTTTTTTTTAAATCTTCTTTTTTCGGTCTGTCATGTTTATGTTGGAGAGTCAGCCGAAATTTTGTAAAAACGATTGTCTACAGATATTTGTATGACCAAAAATATATTAGAAGGCTTAAATGGCGAATTCGGTACTTACTCAGTAGACAAAATTTTACCGATATGTGGAAATATTGATTTCAGGAACAAGTTTTCGAAAGAATTTATTCCGGCAAGCGTCCTCCAAATTTGTAAATTGATTTCAGGAAAATAAAAGGGGCCAGATAATTATATTCAATTTTGCCATTATGTATCACCCAAAAAGTTCAAGAAAAAAATAATGGATGAAATGAAGAATAATTTTTTTTTTCGGAGGAAAGTCATCATTTCTTCCTTTTTTGCCGACGAAATGCAGGGTAAACGCTTTATTTGATACTTTTCTTTTTTCTGTTTTGAGATACCTAAAGGAGATATAAGACGAGCAATGCAAAATAGTTTTCAAGTCACTGACCACTAACAAATGGGTGGAAAAGACTCTAACGAAACACGCAATATAATAAATTTTCGCAGTGTGCAACTCTCATTGGAAATAATTTATTTAACCTATGAGGGGCGTTTGATATTCTTCCCCATATCCTCCAAAATTTGTTAGAGTGCCTCCTTTCTTTTATCTGTTTTCCTTTTCCTTGTTGTTTCGTGTTTGTTTGTTTGTTGTTCTGTAACACTGTTTTGTGTTTTCCAAGTCTTCGTAGGCACAATTTGAAACAATTTTATTTTCCCTGGGGGATCCACAAATTACAAGCACTGCTTTTTAGTGGATCCCCCACATTTCCTCAGAAATTAAGAATTCTATTAATAATTCATTATAATAATTTATTTATATGTACAGTGTACTTCGATCTACACTAATCAAGTAAACGTGAATTTGTGCATGAATTTAAATATAAGTATATCTATTTTCCATGAAACATCTTAACGACGGCCATTCTACCCCCCTCCCCCCCCCCCCCCCCCCCCCCCGCGTTTGCGCTCTCTGAACTTTCATGACAAACTATATAAAATAAATAGAGGGGGGAGAGATTTTTTTTATATTGGAGATGTTCCTTCAGGATTTGATTCTCGCGTCCCCAAACATCTAAATCCATTCCAGTTCCATGACAAAAAGCGACCCTTTTTCCTCCACCAAAAGTACAAGTACCATGCGTCACCCCAAAACAGGGGCTGAGTCCCTCCCCGCAAGTCCTTTCTCACACCTGCCCCTCAAAAAAAAAACGCATTCACAAAAATATAATAACAACATGACAGCGACATAATCATCGTCTCAGATTTCACACAGCTTTAGCCGACTCTTTATTTTTTTCTTCAAAATTTACATTGAAATAAGATGAAAAAAAGATACCACACGCGCCTACGCTGAAAAAATATATATTTCGAAATACGTGATAATTTGAAAATATTTTGCGCTGCATGCCCCCGGGATGACCAATATTTGTTGTTCAATTAATGCTGTTGTCACTTCCTCGACAGAAAGCAAAAATAGGCAGAGACAGAGAGAGAGAGAGAGAGAGAGAGCGAGAGAGAGGGGGGGGGGGGGGGAGCTTGGGAAAAGGTACACAAAGAAATGGCAAATTTCAGATACACATGTTCATTGTTTATGCATCAAATACTTCGTCTGTAATATTCAAATAAAAAACAACTTTTCGGGTTGCACATATTTTTTTCACAAAAACAAGTATGACCAGACGACAGATAATAGGCGGGAAATCAACCTGAGCCAGACGATGTATCTTTTATTCCGAACACGCGTGACCTTGGATGCAAATTATGAAATTATTTCTTGACTTTTGCTCGGATTGTTGACTCCCTCCCCCTGGAAGTTTTTGTTATATTATTGACTTACTTCGGCAGGGAATTTTACTCATTCATATCTTGCCCGTATTTTGTTTTGCGATTGAAACTCTCTCATTTCCGGTGATGTCAGAATAAAAAAAAGAAAATGTCCTCAGAATGGCCCCAAACGATACCCTGGTAGTAGGGTGAATGATTATTAGATTTTGAGTGATGATGATTAATTGGGAAAGAAAGGTTCACTTCAACTAGTCTGGTTTCTCGGCGATACCAATTCTGATCTTTTCAACATCAATTTAGTCTGGAGTATAAATGCGAGGAGAAGAAACTCATTAAGGAAAACAAACTAAGAAGAGAAAATAATTCACTATATAAATGACTGAAAAATAGTCATTCTGACTAGATATAAATGAAATAAAACCAAACAACATCGCCATCCCGTCATTCATCCGAGACAGTGCAGGTCAGCGACGTTAACTATTGAAAATTGTGTAATATTTGATCATAATTATGATATATGTATAGTACATACCCCTTTTTTAAACTGATGTTGCCCACAAACTTCCTTGCTTAGATTTATTTCCCGACATTTTTGTTTTGGATCAGTAACAAATTAATACATTTTAATGTTGCCCCCTCCCCCCCCCCCACAAAAAAATGCATTTTGACTATCGTACTTAGGGCGCCTACTTATAATCTTAGGCTTTTAAATCATTTCCCATTTTGTTTTGCTTCGTTGTTCTTTTTTTTCACTCGTTCCTCATTTCTCCCGATTTTTTTCAAATTTTCATTATTCTTATCAGTATCTATACCAGTCTCAATATCCTCTATAATATATGCAACTTAGTGGATTTAGGGGGCACGGATGGTTCATGCCCCACCCCTTTAAAAAATTTAATTGATATAACCTTAAGTTCACAATCCAAAAAATGATGCCCCTTTCACATTTTCGACCCAAAGGGCATCTTCAAAATGTTTTTGTTGTTGTTGCTGTTCCTGCCTGTCAGTTTGTAGTAAATTGCCAACCCCATAATGTGATAACCTATTTTCTTTCCTTTTTTCTTTCTCGTTGGATGTTCTCCGTAATTTTGCCCTCCTCCTTTATTTCCCACATCTTTCCCTGATCCGCACCGCTTATTTCAGCAAACCCAGGGTCCACCGCTGAACTCGATATCACCAACGAAGTACAAACTAAAGTACAAGGCTGTTTAGCATGTATCCAATATGCGATGTTGACTCTCCAAACTTGCTGGGTAAAGAAAGTAACAAAGAAGTCGGAAACACACCTCTAAACAGAGAAAAAGAACCGTATCAATAGAATTTGGGATCTGATGTTTCAATCCTTTGAAACTTTGCCTTTAGTTTGAAATAATGCTTGATACGGATACGACGTTATCATAATGCAGTTCCCTCTCTTTGAGAAAAAAAAGCTACTTACCTCCACCCCCCCCCCCCCCCCCCCGGCCCCGTATTGATCTGCGTGAGGGCTTTATGGTTTGATTTATTTGCAGTATAAATTTCGACACGAGGACTAATTTCGGTGAGCAAACAAGGAGAGCGTGACTTTATGATTGGTGTCAACTGGCAAATTTCCTTCCATAATACAAGTAATTTGTGAATCAAAGACTTATTTGATGTTACGCCGAACTGACAAAAACACATGAGACGGATATACCGAAGCGAAGTGGTGGTCATTTCGTTTTAATGAAAAGGGGAAAGTTAGTTGAAAAACAATTTCGTGGTTGATCGGGCTCGATTTTTATCATTATCGTATTTTTATTGAAAAAAAAATCTTTTTCTAAAGTATATATACTCCACTTCTTGAGTCGAGACGGGATAAGATTTGTTTGGTAACCTCTGATATACCAAAAGCTATCTGACAGATTATTGTTGAACTTAATTCAATTTTTATTGCACGATTACTGAACTGAAGGATCAAAAGGAGTAGTGCGCGCATGTTCTCAATATGCATCAGAAAAATAAAACTCTGTGCGAAGTCTCCAAGAGTGATTAAATCTTCTTATTTATCTTCATCTTAATTGATTTAATCTACGTGAAGTGGTAAATCTCTACACTTTTCTTTTCTTCCAAATAACTAATACACACATATGTTTGTTTCATTTTATTTTTTATTACTATTCTTTGTCATCCAGGAATATACGATCAACTGTTTTGTTTTTGTTTTTTTGTTGTTTTTTTTTGGTGCACATTCACTAATGAAAAGGAGACGGACTGCGCTTCTGGTACAAGTTCCTCATTAAAAAAATCCAATCGAATTTTAAAATTGGGAGAAGAAAAGCAACAACCAAAAAAATAGTTTAAATGTAAACTCATATCCCATGCGACTGAAAACTGTATTTATATTTATAGACTTAATTTAATTTTACTTTGATTCGGATATCATTTTTTCCATTAAATTGGCATACGCATAACACAATATAATTCTTTTCCAGTCCAATACATCTACCCTATGGCGTTATCATTTGACATTTAATTTTTAAAAAACTTTTTCAATGATACAATAATTCATCAACTGTGTATGTATAATTATGTTGAGTTAAAGAGTTTATTTTGTTCGCTGTCTATTATCTTTAAGTTGAAATATTAGAATAAACTTCAAATCTTCAAATATTTTCATCGTGGCATCCTGAATAATGGGCTAATAATACAATGATGAAATAATATTGTAACAAAGCTTAACAATGGTTAACATGGCTATATCATTTCAACGGAATGAGGCATAAACTTTAGAGTCTTCTATATACACTATTTCACCATCAAACCCAAATAGCATAATACAAGGGCATTCTTAGATTGTGCCAGAAGACATTATTGAGGTAAGTCCTGGACCCGACTTCTAGCAACCCTTTTTCATTCATAAGCAGCCAAAATATTCTAATAGAAAGCTATTTCCCACTATATATCCAGGGTTGTAGCATTATTTCTACAGTAATCAGCGTGCATTTTACGATTGCTGCCGGAATCCAAACATCATCAGCGGAGATTTTTGAATAGGAAACCAAAATCGATTTCATCAACGCTTTCTTTTTGTTTTTTTTTGGTGAAGAATGGCGGGATAGATTCGGGCGAGCAGAGCTGTGGGAAGATCCCTCTTTTGAATCTTCAGAAAACCATCTTCAGTGAAAGAGACATGCATTCTAGCAGAGGCCAATCTGTTCATACACCACGCTACATCCTTAATTTAATCTGAACTTGCCAATTGGCTTCAGTCAAAGGCCTGAAAGGGGTTAACTCTCGGAAACTTGCGAAACATGTGGATTAGCAGCGGGTATTTGACGGGTACCTTTTGTTCCCCTCTTAAACCCGTTTTATTCTTTCTGTTTGGCGTTAGTTATTATTACATCGTTATCATTATCAAGCCCATCCTTTTAGCACCATTTAATTCCTCTTTTGTATGAACGAAATAACTCTCATACCTTGGAACAATATGCGTGAGATAGTGAAGGGTGATTCTATAAAGTTTGAGACCAGAAAGCAACTGGGCCTGGCACACACAATGTCAAATTTGGAGGTTAGATCGCCACGAAAACTTCATTCGTTCTTCAATCATATTTGGGAAATACATTTTTGACGCAATGGATCTCCGAATTAGTAAGAGTAAGTTTCATTATGTTATGAAATAAGTCTTAAGAGTATATTTACTTTCTCTTTATCATGACACCATCATGTTCAGTTCTCTCTCAGGTAAATGACACCGTTTGTTATATTCTTGCAACGTTGAAGTTGCTCACATTACATGGAAGAACTTGCGTCGTCAAAATATAAATTGACATGCGCGTTTTAAAGACTAACTGCGAGTATAATATATTAAAGGAGAATTAACCTCAAACAATAAAGACGATAGTGTTCAAAGGTGTTATTTATTCCTACTTGTTAGACTATATGGCTTCGCGTCAAAATATACGAGATCGATACGAATCAAGATTTTCTGAGCAAAATTTATCATCTGCTAGCAATATGTATCGTCTGCTAGCAATACATGGGGGCTGCCATTTTTTTTATGTGTACAAGAAGATTTTCTTAATCCAAATGCCCAATTGCCTTTTTCAAAATTAAAAACCCATTTGAGATTTAAAATATAGAATAGATATGTCAATTTATTTTTAAACTGAAGATTTCCTTATATATTTCTGTTGAAAATCGATATTCGCTTAATATAAATCTATTTTCTAGATACTGTGACGCAATGGACGGAGCAAATTAATTCAAATTTTATGGATGCTTCTTCCCTGAGCATCTATAGCGGCAAACTATGCATTCACCTGCTTTCGGATAATGGGACTTGAAAAGTCAGAATGCATGCTGCATATATTATGTTCTGCTCTGTTTGGCAAACCCAAGAAAATAGATTTTTGTTAAGCAAAACCAGACAATTTAAAAGTATCATTATAAAGATTTAATTTTTATAAATCATGTAAACACCCACTTTATATTTTTCGTCACATATGGGATTTTAGGTAATGAAGAAAATCAATTTAGGTCTTGGATTCAAAATATCTTCCTGACGGAACATTTCTCAATGGTTCATGTACAAATCCAAATCAGCAAGAAAATGGCAGCCCCCATGTAAATGAGTAGTAGACGATACCGGGTGTTGGAATATCTTTATTATACCCTTTTCTGATATCTTATTGGAAAATGATTTAGGCCAATAAGTAGGAATATACTACACCTTTCAAATAAGTAAATTTGTACTCAGGGGTTAATTCTCCTTTAAACTTTCTGTTTTTTGGTATTCTTTTTATCTTCTTGATCAGTCATGTGTATATTCTGTGATTACTTATCATTATCTCAATGTGTTCTCACATGCCATGTCGTAACCCTAACCTAAACCGTTTTAACTTGTCTTCTTTGATACTTCTTATTGTTGTCGGTGCGCGTGATGAACATTACACCATTCGTTATTATAATAATAATATGTCTCATGTAAGTGTATTTTATCTTGATTTATAATTTGGTTCATGCTGTTCTTGTATGTATGAGAGAGAAAGAGAGAGCGAGAGAGAGAGAATATATATCCACATACCGCACATTATTTCTATGAATATGTTAACAAATTACTATATGATTCAACTTTGACCTCGATATCGACATACCCAGTAGAATTTTGTGATCATTTGTGGGGGGCGGGGGGTGGGTAACTGACAAACAGGGACGTCTCCAGAGGGAAGAGTGAGATGTGACCCCCTCCCCCCCCCCCTCCCTCCCCTCCTTCCCCTTCAGCAAAAGTTTATGTCAGCTCGCTGTCTTTGTCAGCAAATTAGCTTATTGGATTTTGTCAAATCGATGATCCGACCCCCCCCCCCCCCTTTTTCAAAATATTCTCTGCCAACTCCCTCGCACTGCTCATCATGATGTCGCAATTTTGCACTCACTTTCACAGGGAAGTTCGAGCAATCTGGATCTCCGAGACCATCATCAGACGACGGCATAGCGGGTGATGGAAATGGAAAAAAGGTGAAACGCCCTCGCATCGCCCTTCCTCCCGCCCCAAGCCCTCGACCGCTTCCATACAACACCCCACCTCTGACACCCCTTCGACCAGAAGCCCTTCAAAGCGAGATCGTCCCTCAAAGTCAACCAGCGTTTCATCCACGACACGGTCAACCCGTTTCATCCCCAAGCGACATCGAAGGCTCACGCCACGCCGCCGTCAGCGACTACGCTCGACGTCAGGTTCAAAGTCACCTCGTGCAATCTCATCACATCCTCCAACGACGCAATCATCTTCAGCAACATCAACAACATCCTCATCAACAACATCAACAACATCCTCATCAACAACATCAACTTCTCCCAAACCAACACAATCTTATATCCCTTCTACGTGGACCAGCCGCGACAACACCGCCGGCATTCGAGCGAATCGGCGTCGGACCGAGAGCCGTGAGAGCGGGAAGCGAGGCGGGGTCACCCTTGTCGTTGCCGCAGATGAGGGCTGGTCCGTTGTGTGATAGCTGCAGGGATGGGCCTGCGTGTTGGCAGGAGATGTCGGGTATTGGTTGTAAACTTGAGACGAAAGAACTCTGGGACCGTTTTCATGAACTTGGCACCGAGATGATCATCACTAAATCCGGCAGGTGAGAAAAAAAACATTGAAAATAGTAGATGGAGGATGGGGGGTGGCACAAGTCGGATTTTTTTTTCTGACAAGCAAATAGATTTTTTTTAAATAAAGAAATAAGTGAACAAAAATTTCATGCGCCATTTTTGTCTAAATTTTATGCCGGGATACGATTTGGGGGAACGTTATTCTTTTTGTATCAGTAGATATAGATTTGCCAGAATGAGTTTTGCCTCGCACACTTCCCACCCCCTCCTCAATCGCCACGCAACATTCTACAAAAATCTTATGATTTATTTACAGGTTTCAAAATTTAATATGATAATCAATAATTTGAATTTCCCCTGTCTGTGATGTTTGTTTGTATGTTTTTATTTTGACTATAATTCATTTTGCAATCCAACCATTCGCCTGTCTTATTTAAGTACCTGAAGATTGCGGTGTCGTGGGATAAGTGGATACGTCACCGGACTGTGGATCTCATGGTTCGCGGTTCGAGTCCCGCCGCGGCACTAATGTCCTTTGGCAAGACATTAATCTACATTTACCACTCTCCACCCAGGTGTAGTAAATGGGTACCTGGTAGGAATTTATTCCTTGAATGCTTTCAGCACCTTTTATGGCTGCTGGGCTAAAGCCAGGGTAATAATACTACTACTTCGGCGCTTAGAAACATTGTATTAAGCGCAATATAAATGTTATGTATTATTATTATTATAATATCACGATTACAAACATTCATGAAATAGTTTTTCAAGTGATTCCAATACTTTATCTTCTAAAATGTGAGAGTTGTTAGAAGTATTGAGATGTAAATGCTTGCACATCACATGCATAGTCGCACTGGGCTACTGGCGATTTTCTTTTTTAATATTTGCAATCTTCTGTGTCCAACTCCTTCCAATATTAGACGCATGTTCCCGACGCTCCGGGTCTCTTTTGCCGGACTCCACTCGATGTCATCGTACTCGGTCTACATCGACATCGTGCCCTTGGACAACAAGCGATATCGCTACGCCTACCACCGGTCGTCGTGGTTGGTGGCGGGTAAGGCCGACCCGTCGTTGCCGCCGAGGCTGAGCCGTCATCCCGATTCACCGTTCACTGGCGATCAGTTGGTCAAGCAGCTCCTCTCTTTCGAGAAGGTCAAACTGACCAATAATGAACTGGATAAAAACGGACACGTAAGTGATTTGTCATTCTCCTACTAAGTGGCGTAGCTATAGGCTTCACGGGGCACGTGCCGCCACCTCTCCCCCATCAAATGGCGAAAAGGAGAAGAAACAGAGGGCGATAAAAAGGGATTGGGGAAAGGAAACGAGATTTTTTCTTCTTCAAATGATAAGATCCCCTTCCTCGCCCTCTCCAATCATTGGTATTTTAACCATCAATTCCAACATGCCATCAATCGAGTATTAAGGACCCCCCCCCCCCCCCCATGCTTGAACCTACGCTACGCTACTGCTCATACCCCTATCATACACTTGATTATATCTCGTGTATTTAGTTTGTGATGTTAGCGACAGAAATGAATGCAAGGAAGTCCGTAATTCGAGGCAAACACGATATACATGTATCTCTACAAAAAATCATATGTATCGGCCAACTTCACATTTGTGTGCGTGCATTTGCCCACCGGAAAATAAGAAATAAATTAAGGGGTAGATTTCTTGTTGAATACATTAAACAATTAAAATATTGCTTGAAATTGTCTGAAATGTCTTTCATATATTCATTGATGGTTAGTGATTGTTATTGATTGATTATTGATTATAACGTATGCCAACCACTTTCATATTTATATTTAAAAAAAATGTTTGACTAACGAGAAATAAACACATAGGCCAAGTAAAAGTGATTCCTAGTTTCTCGTCTGGCTTTTTTCTTCTTTAGTTGAGGAGGAGGCGGTTCCATGTTCTTTGACATTTGATATTCTCCCTCTACGTAAAAATGCTATTGGGTCAATTTTAACACAAATTTTCTTATTTCAATTTCATTTGTACACGCACTGAAGATGCTCTTTAATAAACAATGATTTTGTTACCTCATAGTTACCTCATAGTCTAGAAGTCCTCAGATTAGTATTTATTTCATTTTAGAACAAATAACAAAAATACTGAGACGGGCCGAAAATGGGAAGGAGGAGGTGAAGAGAAAGTAGGAATTAAATTTATTTGGCCTAAGACAAGAACATGTTGTTATCGCGTCATTCATGTTCTTCGTGTGATCCACCACTTGGCATGGACTTTCTGCTTTCCTTCAAATTCCAAGTCCCATAATTATTTACTGACTCCATTTCCCGGTTGTTTTTGTTTGAAAGTGGCGTAGTGCGTCTTCTGTTACGAAGGAAGCAGAGGGTGGGGGATCTGAGACAAGATTCAAAACTTCACAATCGAAAGAGAGAGAGGGGGAGGAGTTGATCATACAAGTATAGAATATGATAAAGTAACTACGTGTGTTTGAGTTTTACAGTCACTACAGCTCATGGGCGATTCTATTTTTTTAAGGGGAGGGGTTATTATTAGAATGGCCAAATGAGATGGTAAATTTGTCTTCTTCGCGAAGGAGGAGGAGACTGCTCCTTGGCCTACCTCCTTCCTAAGTAGCACAGATCCCGCCGAAAATGCTTCAATGACATGCGGAGATAAAATACAACCGTATCGTGTTTACATAGAAAGCATTTTGTGCTTTTAATGGCGGGTTAAGGGTCATGCAAATTTCAGCACTCATTGGACAATAAATTATCCCACTTTATTTGGTCGACTTAGACCCGAGCGACGAGACCTGAATGTTGTAAACGACGTAGACCTACTGAACTCGTCTCCAACCCCGTTTACACGGGAAGAAATAACAGGTATTCATAAAAGCGTCCTAACTTTAATCTGGGCTTAAACCACGACTAAGTGAGTAGCCGTAGTACACCCTGAAAATTTACGTAGTTCTGTTATTAAACGAACAAAAAAAAAGTAATTTCTCGTTGGACTGGATTAATTTATTCAATTTGTTTAAATTTCTTGTTGATATATTAAATCGGTGGACAAAGTTAAAAGCGGTTTTCTGTATAATGTCTTTGCGACTATGGGCTTTGGGTTATTGTAATGGAAGATGAAGTCTCAAAGCATCAAACGAATGAAGCCTACACTGAATGTCATCGCTGATCTTAGACCATCGATATGCACCAAGAAAAACATTTTTTCCCCACTAATTCCATAACCTTGTGTAACATTGTTTATCAACTTCAACTCACAGGTTATCCTAAATTCGATGCACCGCTACCAACCTCGGATCCACATCGTCAAAAACGTACCCGTCGTCGATGACGAACACGATGAGGACAATGATAAATGCAACGACGTCGTTGGTGACGACATGGACGAGGTCATGAATGCTTGCCGATCGAGACCACAACACGTGCGCACGTTCGTCTTTCCCGAGACTTCGTTCACGGCGGTCACAGCCTATCAAAATCAGTTGGTAAGGCTTGAGATTAAGCTTTAAGACACCATTCAGTGCAATTTAAAAAAAAACATACTTAACACGATCCCAAAACCTTTCGAAATATCAACCTAAGGCAGTTTTAATCGTCCATCACCTATCATGCCTATTGAAATGTTCGAGCATTGCACTGACATATTACGTAATCCGAACATAATTTATATTGGATATACATATGGTACTGACAGTGCCCTTGAGTTAATTTCTCGAAAGTCTTTGCTATCGTGTTACTTTCAATAACTTGACATTTTAATATAAACACATCAAAAAAAGTAAGTTCCCCCTAAAGCAAAATGGCGTTGCTTTTTAACGGAAAGTTTTTAAGCAAAATAACTTGACAGGAGTGTTCATACTCTTATTGACTAACTTCTGTGAGAAAATGAGATTGATCTATCGAGACATGCATGAGTGAGTCAATAAGTGTAGGAACACTCCTGTCAAGTTATTTTTGCTTAAAACTTTTCGTTAAAAAGTTACGCCATTTTGTTTTAGGGGGAACTTACTTTTTTGTTGTTTATTTACAGGCCTGTATAGCCTTGACATTCGGTATAATATTCAACTGTTTTCCCGAAAATACCTAATTCAAAAGTGAACATTTATAGGTTTCTATTCTACTATCAATATGTGTTTGTACGAAAAATTCAAAATTAAGGAATAATTATGATCTTTCATCTAGAAAAATTAGACCGTTTCTGTCATTTTGTTTTTGATCAGATTACCAGGCTGAAGATTGACAGCAACCCGTTCGCCAAGGGATTCCGAGATTCATCTCGGCTTTCAGAATTCGAGAGGTAAGAAGCAATTAGAGTTGGGGAGGAGGGGTGTTTTCCGAAGGTTCATAATTCCGAAGGTTCGTTACTACGACAATTCGTAATTCAGAAAATGAAATATTCATTATTCCGAAAATGAAAACGTGTTCATAAGATATCCGGTTCTATTGCATTTTCGGAATTATGAACCCTTTTTTTCATTTTTCGCATTATGAACCCCCTGCTATGGGAAATTTTTGTTTCGTCGGAATGACGAACCTTCGGAATTATAACCCTTCGGAAAAACGAGTACTCCCTGTTCTGAGGGAAGGCGTGATGATCCGTGTCATAGGCGATAATCTCCGGCCTCGTCAATTATCCGGATAAGAAACATGGATATACAAACCACACAATTTTTTGAGTGACATTACCATGTGGCGTCTTTCATTTATTTTTGTTCTGCTTTCTTTCTATCGGGGATGCATAACCTTTTTTTTGTAAATATCAGTAGCCTTGTTTGTACTAAGAACGAAAGAGAGAAATGTAAAAGCATTGTGATCTAATTGCGTTAAAAATACATATCAGTTTCATTGAGTTGTAAATTTTTTATTTTTATTTGACTCAATAACATAGCATATGGAGGGCTGAAAGGTCTGAAGGTCTCATTTCTTTGCATAAGACTCTCCTTGCGACTCTCCATGCGAGGAGATTCTCGCCTGTGACACCGGCCGGTCAGGGCCATGGAAAGGACGGGTGTCACGAAAACAATACGTTTTCTTGGTATCTTCCACATATATTCCTCTCTGTCATAATCATATTTTTTAATGGCACAGCCACACATCATAGTGATACATCAATTGCAATATTAATGCCCAATTTTTCGTATATAGGTGGGACTACAATATTTAATCAGAAAAGTATTCATTTTATGTAATGATGACTGAAAGCATAACATAATTATTACCGAGTAATGTGAATATCATTGGCTTGATTTATCCGTGTGTCAGTGAGTATTTGTTAACCCTCTTCACCTGTCTGAATCTGTGTAAAAGTTCGTTTATTTTCATGAAAGTGTTCTTGTTATTCTTTTTAGAGAAAAGGTCGATATTCTGATGAAAGGGCACACATACGCACGCAATCCCACAAGTCCGCCGAGAGAGGGCTTAGTCGGTTCAATGACGCCGGCGGCAGGAATGCCACTGCAGCCTTTCTCACTCTCACCTGGACGACCGGAAGGTTCTCAGTTCAATCTCCCACTCCATCTAGGTTGTCCAGCGCATCTTCCTCTCTCCTTCGCGCTGCAGAGACAGCCGATTCAGAGTAAGCATATTCCCATCTAATGCAACCTTCTAATCTCGAACCCCCAGTCACAAATAAAGAGAAAACCGAATAGGGTCGTCTCTCTTCAAGTTGTGTAATTAACAAAACCAAGTTATTTTGTGTCGGTATGATAATTTCATGTATTTTCTGTTACCGAAATGCAATTAAATCATGAGGTTTTGTATGGAATTATATGCCTATTGAGAGGTATTTAGTCTCTGACAGAAAAGGCCCAAATTTTTTATCGATAAATGCTGTATGACCGTTCAACCTCATTTACAAAGAATAACGAAGAATACATGTTTCTACATTTTAGGATTTTTTTTTTAATCGGGTCGTTGTTGGATCGCGTACCCTTATATCGTTATTTATGTGTTTGCATTTTAAACTCTTGATTTCGAACAAATCCTGTGTGGCTTCATGTACAATAGCATGTGACGAAACGCAGCTGTTTAATCATAAAATATATAGAACGAAGGATTGTTTTATTATTGTCTTTCTGATCTTATCTTCATTTTTTTCAGTAGGGGCAACTGCCTTCTCTACCTATGGTGATCATTTATTCCCGCCTTCAGCGATGTATTACGACCCATTCACTGAACATCTTCCGCTTCCGGGTGAAAGGTCAAACGTCCCCCGCGTCAGTGCTGTTCGGGAGCAAGACGCCATTCCTCACAGCTCAGTCCCACCCATGGCCTTTGATGCCGGTAAAGATGCGTTGACTCTAAGTGATTCCTCATACGTGAAGAAGATTGTTCCTAACATGCCTTTCCGATTTCACAAACTACTTTCAAGAGGACCGTTTGAGACAGCCATGGAATACCGACGCCACGTACGAAATCCTGTCACGTGACTTTCAAATTAAACTGAAAAACGTAAACATTGGCAGACTTTACTACAGTCTAACAACTTAAGGATTAGTCAACACTGAAACGTCTTTTGTGTGACAGCTTTTTTTTTTCAAAAGGGTATATGAAATAATTATGTACATCACTCACTTTTCATATTACAGTCAGACATTTTGGATTTAATGAGTTTCTTCATGCTGTTCTCCTTGAAATATTGATTTTCTACTTAAGAAAACTCGTGTTACGTTACTTTACTATCGAAAGTCTGCACTTCCCATCTGCAATTTATGAAAGCCTATCGTCTTCTTAACGGACCAAAACCATGCTGGGATCAACTGACTTTGATAATAAGTTTGTCAATTTTTGATAATACAGTCTCTAGTCGTGCTTTTGTATTTGAATTGTTCCACCAGTTACTGTGTGTAGATTGAGGGGGAAACTACTTTCATTGTAAATATGATATTAGAAGCGCAATGTGCCATTTTTTTTGTACCGGACAGGGATATCAAATTGAAGTGTAATTGACAGAAAGATAACCAAGAACCAGAATACCCGTGTGAAGTCCTTTTCCGAGAGTGCAATTCTGTGTTTGTCGAACTGACGGGCTATATAACAAAACTGAGCAAAGTGAAAAATGTGCATACTTAACTTAAATGATAAAGAGTTTGATTGGTTCCCAATATTGTAAAATTACAGTTACATAGACTTTCATAGAATTTCAAGTTGTACCTGTGGCAGCGTTTGTGTTATTCTGCTTGTCAATTCCAATTATTTCAATTTTTGCTGAAACCGTAGCCGTGAAGTTTTTATTTTCAATAAGTTAAAACCTTATTTTGCAATATAAACTTCCACGTTAAGATTCAATTTAAAAACTGTAACTTGGTTAAGTCTCCAATTGTATTTACTTATGTTTGTGCATTTTCATCAAAGGCGTAGCCAGGGGGCATGGGTGGTCATGCCCCCTGTTAATCCATGGGTCATGCATGGATCTTAGGTGTCAAGATCTTAAACCTACCCATACCCCCAACACCTACCCCTGATTTTGGAGGGAAATTTGTGTGTCGCCCTCCCCCCCCCCCCCCCCCCCGCTCTGAAAATTAACAATTAAAAAAAAACATATTTTTAAGGTGTTTCTTTTTCTTGGGGGTCGAAAATTGCATATGGGGGGCAAGTTAAGGAGTACATTTATTTTTTTGCGGGGGATGCATGTCTATTTAAAATGTGAGATTGGGTTTTCCCCACGGGCAAGTACACCCATTCCACCACCCCCGGATCCGTCACTGTACATAAGACTGTGATTAAAAAAGCAATAAAAGATATTGGTGATTTCTATGTTCAAAACAGAGATTGTTGGAAAATAAATGAAACTAAAATGCTCACTGAGAACCATTGCCTGTCTAAATCTGATTTTTACCATCTGAATATTCAGTAGTGTGGAATTTCGACTTTATATAGCGAAGGGTTTAGATTGCAAATAGGATAGGTAGGAAAAGAGAGCTTTGAGAGTTTGGGGCACTGATTCATAAAGGTGGACTGTGTTCAATTTGGTTTTAAAGCCCGGCTCACAAGAGGGCGTCATTTGATTATATACGGCACTGATGTTGGGTAGTGTCCCTGTATTAAAGAGTTGCGACGTGGACGTCTCACTTTTCTGGAAACAAAATGGCATTCGAATTCTTTCTATTGAGAACACCCAGGTGCTCATTGGAATTGAATAGAAATGTTACGTAATAGTGGAAACAAAATGGCGTTCAAATCCCCAGTTGTTGCAACTCTTTAATACAGGGACACTAATGTTGGGACCGCGTCAGTGATTTGTACGTTCTTTTGCGCGTCATTAAAGGACCTATATGGAATGCAAGTACATGTTGATTTTTGATGATCTGAATATGTGTCATATATTTTAAAATATTTTTTGTAATTATTTTATTTTACCCCCTAAAAAATCCTTTGGAGTCCGATTCTTCACATGACATCATCAGTCAATCATCAGTCACCTAAAACATGTCAAACAATAGACACTGGATGTACCTATCCCTCAGTTTAGCACCTGCTCACAATAGCATCAATACAATACCAACTCATAAATTCTCAATCACAATAGCAGATGCTATGTCAGAAATGCTCCAGCATCACAGAAAAAGAAAGGTAATGATGATTAACTGATGATGTCATGTGAAGAATCAGACTCCAAAGGATTTTTTTAGGGGCGGGGCTTAGCAGGTAAAATAAAATAATTACCGAAAATATTTAAAAATATATGACACATATTCAGATCAAATGGTTGTAAATTTGGTGATGTACAGAACAATACACATCATAAAAAATCAACATGTACTTGCATTCCATAGGTCCTTTAAGGAGCGAATTCGAATTACAAGTTTAGGCGCCTGTACGGAGCTGAGAAGAGTATACAGGTGTGCAACCAGCATTGAATTATGAAACACAGATAAAAATACAACATAATTTCATTATGGAAGCATAATCGTTTGGCTACAAACAACTACATGTGAGTAAGAAAATTATGCATACTTTGCTTTTCGATTGAACAAATTTCATCGAATATTTCCCCGAGTTATATTGGGGGTTGCTTTTACATAAAGGTGCCTCTGTCCCTGGATTAGATGTAAGTGTAAGGAAATAATATATACATTATTCTCTCATTTCCTTGCACATAATATGTGTATATATATATATATATATATATATAATGCGAAAGGAAATAAGAGAATAATGGATGCGTAACTTAAATCAAAGTTCCCCAGAGCTGTCTTCCCTTTCGCTTGGATCCAAGCGTACATCAATCTTCAAGGACCACAGGTGCGGCGGAGCATCTTTCAAAGTGAGGCACGCGGCTTGTCTTTGTTCAAACTCACCTGCCCCCGACAACGGAATTAATCAATAAGGTTGAAGATTTGTCAATCTGTCGGTCAATTGAATCTGGTGTCGCCGAAACCACTGACCCGTCTCCGTGGTCTAGTGGTTAAGGCATTGGCGTTCTCAGCCAACGACCCGGGTTCGATTCCCGGCGGAGACATTTTTTCAGCCTTTGCAAAAAAATTCAAAAAGGGAGGACAGCTCTGGGGAACTTTGATTGAGCTACGCAAAGTTATTCTCGCAATTTCTTTCACATATTATTATATATATATATATATATATATATACACTGTAAAAAATATCTGTATATTTACAGGGGAAAGAATACAGATTAGTTCTGTAATTACTCATAAAAGCTAATCTGTATTTTTACATCAGAAGTTATGGCGACTCTGATGACGCTGTAGCATTGGCGAATTAAAAAGAACTTTAGCGAATATTTAGCGACACGTCTTACAACCAATTCTCGCTACCTCAAATATGCAATTTTCGACGTAGAGGGCAATATTATGCATGGAAATGGTCCGCATCACAGATCAGAACTCCAAAAAGACGTCTTTAGGAGTTCTGTGGTCCGCATCTTCGTCAACTTCCGGTCCGTATTGAAATACTACGGCTTATGAATAAAATGAGTGCTAAAATGCTTAATTTTTGGATCGCATGACATAAACCACTCAAATTTTGAAAATGCCACCAATTGTCTCAATAAATCATGGTATCTTTTCAAACATGTCGGTTAATTTATACTCAAACTCGAGGATTTTTGTAATACCTGTGTACATTTTTAATGCAAAAAGACAAACACTTGTCGATCCAATCGGGATATTGTCAGCACTGCGCATGCGTGATTTGCATGACAAACGCCATCTGTTGGCGAATTGCGTATTTGGGGTAGCGAGAATTGCAAGGCTTACGACTGTTTGCGGAAAAACGAATTCGCAAAGAAATTTTTAACATGTTCGAAATTTCTTGCGACAAGAAAAACTGTTTGCGACAATAAAAACTGTTTGCGAACTTCTCTGCAACCTTTTACGAACCCTGACGAAACCCCAAATTCGCTACATTCGCAAGCATTCGCCACTCGGTGAGATACCCCCTTAAGCGACAAACGATTAGCGATAGCGGCGAATAGCGATTCGTCAAAAATCCTGACGAATTTTTTGACGACCTTACTATTCGCCCAGTATTCGTAAGTCAGTGAGAGTCCTAATACGCATAGTTGATGAATACCTAAAGAAATGTTAGTGACATTTTGATGAATATTAGGCGAGAAATTGAAGAAAATTTGGAGAAGAGAACCTTTGGTGAAAATTACTTTTTGTAAAACGGTCTGTAAATATGCCCCATAGTCATCAACTGTCCTTCAATTTATTTTCTTTTTTAATAGTTGAAAAATAGTTGACTATAAAAAAAAAATGAATAATAGTGGTTGACCGTGTCGTATATATTTACCGACCATATTGCATGTTGGCCAAAGGTTCTTGACAAGTTTGAATTATGTTCAAAGTTTCCTTGGAAAGTCGGCGAACGTTTGGTGAATAGAGTGAACACATGACGAATATTTAAAGAATTTCAAAGAATAATTGATGATTCTGGCGAATATCTAAAATGCATACTGTACGCAACCCCAGTGAGATACCTACTTTAGGAACGGAAATAATCAATACTGTTTTGTCACATACCTTAGGCCCGGTCAGCTTCCCGTAGTTTAAAGACCTGAAAGTGCAATCAATATTGTGTTTCGATTAATCTGAAGACGCGGTATAAGAAACCAGTTTGCTGAACCATAATCGATGGTGCCCCCATATTCATCACTGTGTCCTGTGCGAGCATATTTGCAAAACAATGTCTGGATTATGAAAATCGTTATGTTGGAGGTACCTGACGGCCAACGGGGGCTTTACACATTTTTTTTTCTTCAATGATGATCGATGGGTTCCGAAAGCCACTTTTAAACATATGGCACTTTTTTCAGCTAATTTTGTTTGCCTGGTGTCGATGTAGAAGAATATATGTATGTAAGGTAGCATCTATTGACAATGCGTCGAGTAGTAAGGCACAAGACCGGACCGGACTGTAAATAAGACTGTGATTAAAAAAGCAATAAAAGATATTGATGATTTGTATGTTCAAAACAGAGATTGTTGAAAAATAAATGAAACTAAAATGCTCATTGAGAACCATTGCCTGTCTAAATCTGATTTTTACCATCTGAATATTCAGTAGTGTGGAATTTCGACTTTATATAGCGAAGGGTTTAGATTGCAATAGGATAGGGAGAAAAAGAGAGCTTTGAGAGTTTGGGGCACTGATTCATAAAGGTGGACTGCGTTCAATTTGGTTTTAAAGCCCGACTCACAAGAGGCGTCATTTGATAATTTTGGCACAGCGTCAGTGATTTGTACGTTCTTTTGCTCGTCATTAAGGAGTGAATTCGAATTACAAGCTAGGCGCCTGTACGGAGCTGAGAAGAGTATACAGGTGTGCAACCAGCATTGAATTATGAAACACATATAAAAATATAACATGATTTCATTATGAAAGCATAAACGTTTGGCTACAAATAAATTATATGAAACTTCCGGTCCGTATTGAAATACTACGGCTTATGAATAAAATGAGTGCTAAAATGCTTAATTTTTGGATCGCATGACATAAACCACTCAAATTTTGAAAATGCAACCAATTGTCTCAATAAATCATGGTATCTTTTCAAACATGTCGGTTAATTTATACTCAAACTCGAGGATTTTTGTAATACCTGTGTACATTTTCAATGCAAAAAGACAAACACTTGTCGATCCAATCGGGATATTGTCAGCACTGCGCATGCGTGGTTTGCATGACAAACGCCATCTGTTGGCGAAATTGCGTATTTGGGGTAGCGAGAATTGCACACAGAACTCCTAAAGACGTAGAAGGCTCGTGCGGGTGCGAAATTGTAGGCATCCAGTTTCCCTCCATAATTCTCTGACAAGCCAAAGAAAAAAGTCAAAATGCATACTTTTCTTCCAAGGGGGGGGGGGGGGGGGGGGGGCACGGGCCGGAAGTGCCCCCCCCCCCCCCCGGATCCGCCAATGCTATGATGATTATGCTTTTGATGCCTTTGCTGCATGTTCCAATGTCCAGTTTTATGCCATTTTTTCCCATGTAGCTTACTAAATTATAGAAATTAAAAACATTGTCAAATGATATATATTCCATGGATGGTAAGGACCAACTTTAATTGAGATGATCCGGGAGCAGTGAATTCTGACTGTAAACAATAAGCACATCATCGTATTCATCTGTTTCTTAATATCGATTAGACACACTCAAAATCTGCTGGATTTTATCTTGACACTCATATAGGGAAGGGGCATTAATAATAAAAAAAAAGAAATAGAATGAAATCTTGAGCCTGGCTTGTAAAAATACAAACGTTTCTTCAAAGTTAAAAAAAAAACAGTTGAATAAAAATTGATTCAAGCGGCGGCTGAGCAATGCATCTACTCAGAAAGTGGGAGGAGGGCTACAGACTTACCCCCCCCCCCCCCCCCTCCGCCTCCCCGTTCCCCTGCCAATCTGATTAATCCACAATTTAAAAAAGTTCATCGATAAAGTCCTGACTTATATAAGGATTATCATCAAAGATAAAAAGAAACATGGCAGAGTATGTTGAACACATCCTTAATTCAAAAAATCAATTAGGCATCACGGCCCCGACATATGGAACTCCTTACCTGATTCGCTTAAGTTACGGACTTCACTTTTTTCTTTTAAAGCCATTACAAATAACACCTTCTTAATCAATACAGTAATTAAAGTTACTATTTGATATTGTTAGAACAAAATTATTATTGAGGCATCAAATTAAATTTCAAATTAAGCAGAGGCTTTGTACAATCACTCATTTCACATATTGCACGGCCACCTGCACATTACCGTTCAATTCATATTCATCCTTCTTTCTCTTCTCTTTCTTTTATTTTTCTTCTTTCATTTCCTATCCCGAGGCCGTCATCATCTCAAGCTTATGCTTACGACCTCGGTCTCCTGCATCATTTCACCCTCCTTAGCATAGAATCGCCCCACTATTCTTGTTATTATATTTATATCTTATTTTGTTAAACGATCAAGTAGATTTTTATCTGTTTGTGAATTATATTATGTTTATTAAGTAGATTATGTATATAATGATATTATGATTCTGAATATACTTTACTTTGTACTTATGAAAAATGCAGAAATAAAACAGTGCGAAAAAACAAAGTTGTTGGCCTTTTTATATCAGATGAAACTGTACAAAAAGTATAACGTTTTACAAGTCATGTACATGGTACCAAAAAAGCAAATATATTTTTTGTTGCTTTTTCCGAACTCGGGCTGCTTTCTTGAAAGGGAACTAAAATGATAATAGTGATAGAAAAAACAATTGTTTGATATTATCTTGAATTTTAGAGAATACAATTTTAATCTTTGTGTACGAAAGAGACCCCCCCCCCCCCCCTAAAGTGTATATGATATTAGTTGACGTTACTTAATATGTATGAAAGAGCAGCTGAACTTCAGTGGAAAAGCCAACTTCAAAATTTCAAGTGATGAAGGCACAAGGCCCTTTATTTCGATAAAGAAGATCCGATATAATATAAATAGGCATTGAGAAGCAACTGGGCGTTGTGGCGTGCGCCTGTAATTCAGCTACCAGTGGAAGTTATAAACTGATTCAGCGGACCCAGGTTTGAGACTGAGTCACGTCTTTCGGATGGTGACGTTAAAGGTCGGTCCCAGACGTAAATACTGTAATCATATCTGATTGATACACGTCTGTAAAAACCCAATTACACACACACACACACACGGTCTGGTGGGTGAGTTGCACAGAACTCCTAAAGACGTAGAAGGCTCATACCCATTCACAACGCACAGATCGCGGTATCGTCGTAATACCCGGTGTAGGATTCGCTCGAGTGCACACGCCGCCATATTGCTTAGTCCTCGATCTTTTCAACTACCCACCAGACCGTGTGCTTCTCAATGCCTATTTATATTATATCGGATCTTCTTTATCGAAATAAAGGGCCTTAATTGTGCCTTCAGCACTTGAAATTTTGAAGTTGGCTTTTCCACTGAAGTTCAGCTGCTCTTTCATACATAAGTAACGTCAACTAACATCATGTACATTTTAGGGGGGGGGGGGGGTCTCTTTCGGACACAAAGGTTAAAATTGTATTCTCTCAAATTCAAGATAATATCAACGGTTGTTTTTTCTATCACTATTATCATTTTAGTTCCCTTTCAAGAAAGCACCCCGAGTTCGTTTGTTCACATTCATCCTTCTTGACACCCCCTCGGAAAAAGCAACAAAAAATATACTTGCTTTTTTGGTACCATGTACATGACTTGTAAAACGTTATATACTTTTTGTACAGTTTCATCTGATATAAAAAGGCCAACAATTTTGTTTGTTTTTTCGCACTGTTTAATTTCTGCATTTTTCATAAGTACAAAGTAAAGTATATTCAGAATCATAATAGCATAATATACATAATCTACGTAATAAACATAATATAATTACTTTTGACAAACAGATAAAAATCTACTTGATCGTTTAACAAAATAAGGTATAAATATAATAACAAGAATAGTGGGGCGATTCTATAAGGAGAGTGAAATGATGCAGGAGACCGACATCGTAAGCATAAGCTTGAGATGATGACGGCCTCGGGATAGGAAATGAAAGAAGAAAAATAAAGGAAAGAGAAGAATGAGTGATTGTACAAAGCCTCTGCTTAATTTGTAATTTAATTTGATGCCTCAATTAAATAGTTAATTTTTCTCTAACAATATTAAATATTAACTTTAACTGTATTGATTAAGAAGGTATTTTTTTGTAATGGATTTAAAAGAAAAAAGTGAAGTCCGTAACTTAAGCGAATCAGGTAAGGAGTTCCATATGTCGGGGCCGTGATGCCTAATTGATTTTTTGAATTAAGGATGTGTTCAACATACTCTGCCATGTTTCTTTTTATCTTTGATGATAATCCTTATATAAGTCAGGACTTTATCGATGAACTTTTTTAAATTGTGGATTAATCAGATTGGCAGGGGAACGGGGAGCGGGATTCGAGGGGGGGGGGGGTAAGTCTGTAGCCCTCCTCCCACTTTCTGACGCATTAATTGCTTAGCCGCCGCTTGAATCAATTTTTATTCAACTGTTTTTTTTAACTTTGAAGAAACGTTTGTATTTTTACGAGCCAGGCTCAAGATTCTCCTTTTATTGTATTTCTTTTTTTTTTATTATTCATGCCCCTTCACTATATGAGTGTCAAGATAAAATCCAGCAGATTTTGAGTGTGTCTAATCGATATTAAGAAACAGATGAATACGATGATGCATGTGCTTATTGTTTACAGTCAGAATTCACTGCTCCCGGATCATCTCAATTAAAGTTGGTCCTTACCATCCATGGAATATCATTTGACAATGTTTGTAATTTCTATAAGTTAGTAACCTGCATGGGAAAAAAAATCATTAATATCCATGACTATGCTGTTTGTTTTACATGTATAATAATCAAAGATAGATGTATCTGCAACTGTGCAATTAACTTTGGCATAAAACTCGGGACATTGGCACATGCAGCGAAGGCATCAAAAGCATAATCATCACAGCATTGGCGGATCCGGGGGGCACTTCCGGCCCGTGCCCCCCCCCCCTTTGGAAGAAAAGTATGCATTTTTACCATAGAGGATCCCTTTTGTGGATTGTGCCCCCCCCCCCATTTAGAATGAAAACTTTTTTGCTTGTCAGAGAATTATGGAGGGAAACCGGACCCCTATCCCCCCCCCCCCCCCCCAACTGGGCGAATTTTGGAGGTCTGGCGGTTTTTGTTTTTTTTTGTCGAATTAGAATTGTAATGACTTTATATTTGTCCAATTAGAATTTTAATGATTAATGATTAAGTCAGTCCTCTCCGAAAGCTATACCTTTTGTTTCCAATTTGGCAGTCGTGACTTGTGACACTTCGTTGGACTTGATGTATTTTTAATGTTCTTATTTAGAGTGACAACCTTCAACAAAACACAGATGTCTGGATCATAACAGTGATCTGTAAAGTAAAGACAAAGAATTTTCTTGAGGGCTATATATTACAACGTACTGAAATGAGCACACCTCATATCGACATTGGCGGCGGAAGCACCAAAATTTAGGGGGGGACGCCAGACCATATTTTAACACTTAAAATACTTAATTGAAATTGCGGATAATTCAGTAAAATAAGTGGAGCAATAATAATAATAATAATAATAATAATAATAATAATAATAATAATAATAATAATAATAATAAATAATGATAGTAATAATGACAATAATAATGAAAATGATAATAATGATAATGATAATAATGATAATATAAAAATAATAATAATAATAATAATAATTATTATTATTATTATAATAATAATCAGAATTATTATTATAATAATTATTATTATTATAATAATAATAATCAGAATTATTATTGTTTCGATTTATTTAGCGTCTAATAATCATCAGGTTCCCAAGGCGCTCTTTAATGTATTTTTTCCCTTCCTTCAATAATAAAATAGTCTAGAGTTACATCATTCACGGAATCACGGTATATCATAATGTTAAGTTTACTGTGATATAAATCCGAGAAATAAATCAGAAGTTAGACGGTGAGCTTAATAAAATGGACTGGGTTTACATGTATCACACAGTCACATTGCACTATGCCATCGGGGGGGGGGGGGGGGGGACTAACCAGTAACCATCACGCGTACGTATACCACATCGCGTCTGAAAAATGCGAATATAGGTGTATTTTTCATTATTAGCTTTGCAGGCCAATGCACGCAAGGCCAAAATGTGCATCTCTTTGTTCCCCATTATGACGGATAAGGCCCCCAAATTGACAATTTAAAATATTAGCCCCCGAATTTCGGACGAGGCGCCACCCTGCAAAAGGACCCGTTTTTGTTTTGTATTGTAGTTTTTTTTGGGGGGGGGGGGGTGGGGGAAGTCGTCAGGTATAGAAGGCCTAATTCTCCCACTATATATTTTTCGTTGGACTTGGGCTGTATGAAATATTGATTCTGCTCATGAAGAGAATCAAACGCGGTGAAAAAGTGCACCCCGCCTATACACTTTCCGAACTTGCAATGTTCCCGCGGTCTTCCCGCCTCCACTCTGTGATATTATTTATAAGTGTTATTTGGGTTTGCTTAAAGAGCTAGAATTTTTGCGATGGTTTTATTTTCGCGAATTTCGCGAGTCAAACCCAAGCGAATTAAAACTTCCACTTCTGTTTTATAGTAATATCAACATTATCAAAATCGCGAAATTATCCCCTCGCGAATCATTACACCCAGTATGACCCAGACCAAAATAACAATCAGTAAAGTTTCCTGTTTTTTCTACATGTTTGTTGGTTTTTGTTTTTAAAAAGAGAAAATTGGATAAAACAATATTTTCAAATTGTTAGAACTTTGCGAGTTCCGTGTAATATTCGAAGAATACGTAAAGTTGTTACTTCTATGACGATTTGAACAAAAAGAGAAATTCTCCTGCAATCTAGGGGTGCATGATTGTGATTTGAAAGAAAGTCATTCTGGGCGCACCCCTCCCCCTCAGTAATGTACCCCGCATCCTCATTACGAAACCTATTGAAAATGTATCGGACGCACGTGTCGCATGTTGTATAGACATATATACCTGATTGTGGATGTCCCGCCCCCGAGACCAGGAAAATATTTAGACTAGACTAGTCTATAGTAATCAGCTGATCTAACAGTACACATGCCCTGGTTTGATTTTCTAGGTCACTTGTCTAATTTGGCTTACACGATTAACCTACCACGAGACTTCAAAAAATGATCAAAACTCTGACTCAGGCCCGTAACTAGGATTTTCGCGGGGGGGGGGGGGGGGGGGGGTTCAACATTGGAAAAAGTGGACCTTTCTGAGGGAGCGAATCGACCGAGTAGGTGTGTCGGGTCAGGTGGTGTGCCCCTACAAGGGTGTGGGCATGAGCGTATAGTCAGAATTATTTGACAGGGGGTGGGTCAAATGTGAAGCTCGAACATATAATATCACATGTGTCGGATTCCCAATACTGCGAGCGAGCAAAGCGAGCGAGAGAAAAATAAAAATATACTTTTAAATGGCAAACTTTTATTGCATTAGTCACCAATAGGTGAAATGTAAAGCTGCAGGCATCATTCATATTAAAGTTTTTAGGAAGTGAAGCGAACGGGGGGGGGGGGGGTACTTTGCTGTTGTTCGTTTATGGAAAGGTAACCCTAATATCTGGGCGCTATGGCGATAGGGCAGTGACGTGCCGAAATTGTCATAACATTGAATATTTCATTATGGACCTTGCTGCATGAAACATCTCGTTTACAAGGTTTGCGAGCGAGCGAAGCGAGCGAGGAGAAATGCAATTTACTTTGCTATTGCATATTTCAATATAAAAAGTGGACCAAACAAGTATTCGGGTTCCATGGTGACAGGGCAGCGACGTGCCTGAAAATTGGAATAACATCCTATATAAATATTCATGGACCTCGTTGCCTGAAACTATTTCATTTCTAAGATTTGCAAGCGAGCGAAGCGAGCGAAGAAAAATGCACTTTAATATGCTGTTGCTCATAACATTTCAATATAGAAAGTAAGGTAACCATAATTTCTGGGCGCCATGACGATAAGGCAGACGTGCCCGAAATTGTCATAACATTGAATATTCATAGACTTTTTTTTTATTACAATAACATACTATGGAAATATTCTCGCTGCCTGAAACTCGTTTCAGAATTTTGTGAATGAGCGAAGCGAGCGACGGAAAACGCACTTTACCATCTCCCAAATGTTTCCAAAACACCCCAAGTGTTATATTGGGGCATCTTGTTATTTCTGATTATAGTTTCCAAGAAGTCGATGTTTTATAAAATACTCCCATGGCACTCCGGTTGAACAGGCTGTATTAGAGGGCCATGATTTAAGGGCCTGAATGACTAGACCGGGTCCGCCAGGAGTATTCAACTTGAGAGCGGGAAAATTGTCCATTTAAAAGTGAACAGACACATTAAATACCCCTCTCTCTTTTCCAGTAATATTTTGAATCCTATACAGTGGTAGTATATGTTCGGGCTTCACATTTCACCCCACCCCTGTCAAATAATTCTGACTACGCTCATGCCCATACTCTTGGAGTGGTACACCCCCTGACCCGACACCCATACTCGGTCGCTTCGCTCCCTCAGAAACGTCCACTTTTTCCAATGTTGAAACCCCCGCCCCCGCACAAATCCTACTTACGGGCCTGAGTATGGTTTCTATATTTCACTTTTATATTCCATTACCACAGATTTCATTTGAGTCTTCTCATAATTGTCACTGCTTAATTATCTTCCCACGTTATCTTTGTATGGTGTTTTAAGCAATCTATCTCCTTGTATTGTCAGGATTTCCTGTTCAATCTAACACTTCTCAAAGATCAAAATACCCTTCATTTTCGTCCTATAGTCTGATAGGAATCAATAATCATCCAAATGTCAGATGTCTAAGAAAGTTTAATAATTAAAAATGTCATTCAAAAGTTTCAATGGTCAATCAACTTCAACATAATTATCTCCATTCCATTTTCGTCAGATTTCATTAGAATTCATTCCACCTGGCAATCCGCTGCAAAATTTATCATCAAATCCATCTTTGTATGGCAAGTGGATTTCAAGAAATTGTCATTCAAATTCGTCACATAGACAAGACCTTACAACGAGCGGGTGACGATTTTGAATAACTCTTTGAACTCTTTCAGTCTTTGACAAAATCGATAGCAAAATGAAAAATAAATTCCAAAAATGAATGGCCAAAGACGTATGTTGACTTGGCCTTATTATTAAGTTGGAGGACAAATTAAAGCAAATAAAAAAAGTGTTCAAATTGATTGGAAAACCGGTATTATCTCACATTAATTTCCACTTTCCTTCCTCTCTCCCCCTTTCACGTGACCCCTTGTGCGCTCCTCCCCTATTTAAGCCAGTTGGTATGAACATTTAAAAAAATTTAACCTAAAATTCACTATTCTCATGTCACTTTGGATAATTTTTTTCGCCTTATGATTTCTGCTCGCCAGTTTGGGGACGATAATACAAACGAATTTGAATAATTCTTTGAATGACGCTTTGAAAAAAATCGATTCCAACATGGCATAATATACAAATTCGAAAATGAATGGTGAAAGACGACATTGATTAATTATAGATTTGCCAGATTAGGAAGTTACGGGATAAAATGTATTAAAATAGACGGATTAAGACCGATATTTTATCACGTTATTTTCCATTTCCATTATCTCTCCTCGCTTCTTTTTTTTTTTTTTTTTTTTTTTTAAGCGGACCTCTGCTCGCCAACGGGGGGGGGGGGGGGGGGGGGGGTTCGTTCGTACCCCCTGAACCCCCCCCCCCCCCCCGGGCCTGTGACTCATAATCTATTCTTAGCCATTGGCGGCGCGCCGGCGCGTCGATGTGTAATACTACGCTTTACAGTATTAGCCCATGTGTCGAGATACACTATGACTATGTATCATTTACATTGTAGAGGCAATATAACAATTATGTTATTCTTAATCTTAGTCCTAGTACTCCTAGTACTCTTGCCGTCACCCGCTTAAGAATAAGACTTCGAGTTAAGTTACAGTTTAATAATAAAACGTTCCAGTTTACAAGGGTAGGCCTACTTCATGGCGCATATAGTATACATACCTCTGATCGGGCCCATATCCAGGTACTAAGGCTAAATCTAGACCCCTTGCAGGCCTCAATCATCCACCGTCCTTTGCGCTCACCTGATGAGGAAGACTCGATGAGGCCGCGCATGCGGCATATTCTCATACATAATTTCAAAGAAGCATTTACACAGTCATAGGCGCACATCATAACAGTCAACCGCGCTCACTTGGGGAGGTCAAATGAGGGCGCGCATTTTCTTAACCTCGCAAACATCATGGTATAAAAATTATATATATATATACATATATATATATATATGGGAAAGGGGGGACGTCCCCACCAACCCAAAATTTAGGGGGGTACTGTCCCCCCAAAGAAAATTTAGGGGGACGTGTCCCCCCCCCCCCCCCCCCGCTTCCGCCGCCTATGGACACAAACAATCGAATATAATAACATTATAGCCGTATATTTTATGAATTTTATCAATTTCTTACCTGTTTCCTCCTCATTTTTCTTGAGCAAGTGAGTCTGGTTCGATTGGGTTGCGCATTGCGCTTAGTCCCATGCGTATTTCTTATATAATCGCGATGAGTCTATGGCAAGAAGTTGGTCGGTTTAAAAAAGGGTGGTCGATATCTAGTGGACCTACCATACATGGCTGCCAATAATCTGACCTGGCTAGCACACCGGTACGTGTGCTGTAATTTCATACATAATTACAGAGTATAAATTAATTCATTTGAGATAGAGAGTGGTTGTAAATCTTTTATAATCAAGCCCCTTTCGATCGAAAGGTTGAAGGGAGAATAAGGGAGAGAGAGCGCGGAGATTTCGGAGCAAGTCTGGAGCATAGGTCTGGAGTCCATTTTAAAGTTTTTCTTTGGAATTGTTCTGGGAATTTGATCGACTTAGGCGATTAATCGACTTATACAGAGAATTAACACATGTAAGTCTATGAGGATAAATTGGGACTTTTTATTTTCATCGACTATTCGACACATGCGACGTCGACTTATATGTACTATATATATATCTCGTATCCGGACACCTACCCCCTGGACAACCACCCCCCGAATAACCACCTCTAGGACAACCACCCTCTAGGACAACTACCACCTAGGACAGCCACCCCCCCCCCCCCCCCCTCCCGACAACCACCCCCAGACAACTACCCCCTAGGACAACTACCCCCCGGGCAACCACCCCCTGGACAACTACCCCCCAGACAATCACCCCCTAGGACAACCACCCTCTAGGACAATTACCCCAGACGCGTATTTTTTTTCTGTCAGGATTTGCGCCACTAACAAGAGATAGCAGTATTTGAGAGTCAAAAAGCCCCGTTTTGGAGACTTTGAGAGAGAGAGAGACTACAACTTTAAGACTTGTATTTTCTCTCAGTTTCACCTTACTTTATTTCAGCAAAAGAAAATTTTGTCAATGATACTTTCCTAAATTCTAACACCCCTTAGCCTGCCGAGACTCGAACTCGTGATTCCTTCATGACGAGCACAACGTGAATCCGAATGCGCCACACAAGGAACTGCGTGACTGGTTCGCTCATTTTATTATATCCCTACAATTTGTTTTTCATGAATATTCATGCCGACTAGTCATGACGGAATAAACCGTACTGTCACCCCTCTTGACGCTCAAATACTGCCCTCTCTCGTCGGGTGGCTCAAGTCCTGACAGAAAAAAATATAGCCCCCGGACAACTTCCCCAGGACAACCACCCTCTAGGAAAAGTACCCCAAATTCGACTTAACATCACATTGAACAAGATTGTGCTCATTCGCTACGCTCGCTCGCAAAAATAGAATTAATATGGCCTTCAGCAAAATTTCTGCCCCGACCTGCAACAATAAATCCCAGATAATATACCAAATTTTATTAAAAGAGAAGTGTTTGTTTTCGCTCCTGCTTGCTCGCTTAAATTGTTCCTCCTTCAACTTCCAACAATAAAACTTAGTTTATCACATTAAAAAAACAACAACAAAAACTAGTTTATATATACTATCATTTAAAAAGAATTGTTTGTTTTTGTTTTTTTGTTTGTTGTTTTTTTTTTCTTCAATGCATGAAGGCAGGTATTCTCAGGTGCAATATCAACTCTCTATTAGATGTTTTGCATGATCAACAATTAAGGGAGGGGGGGCGGGAAGGAAAACAAATATTCCAGCCGTTTGTCAACCCCCCCCCCCCCACCCCTCTCCCTCACGCACTCTACAATTATGCAACTCGTTGCAAAGCTACCAGCCAATTGAGTATTAAAGGGAAATAGCATTGTGGTTGGTCGATTTAAAAAAGTAGTATGGGGTATACAATCATGTTAAGATGGATGAGAAATTCAACTGTACAATGCACCATCAAACACCGAGTTTAAACACCCAACTTTTAAAACAAAAATGTAATACCAGGGGAAATCTCCCTCCCCCCCCCCCCCCCCCCTCCCGTGATCATGGGTATAGACCATTTAACTCACGTGGTGAGGTGAATTTTATCATTATAATGCACCAAAATCCTATTTATAACCAGATTTCTAAAACGTTCTTACCGTGGGAAGTGGATACCCCCTCCTCCGGATACTCATTATATCCTTACTGATTGTTGGTCACCCCCCCCCCCCCCCCCCCCCACCCTCCCCCTCCACATCCTCCCCTGGCCGAAATCAGTTTAAATGCCATCGAGTACCTGGGAGTTGTAACTGATTGGGGGGATAGTTGACCTACATGCCATGGGTGAGAGTATGTTGCTTGTTGTCCGATTAATAATTACCCTAAGTCGTTAATGTCCCGGTGGTAGTTACCTTGGGTGGTATTTGTCAAGAAGATGTCCTAAAGAGTGGATGCCCTAAGGGGTAGTTGTCCCGGGGGGGGGGGATGTTTTCGTTTTACACCGTAGCGTAGGCAATTTCGCGAAAAAAAAAATCATGCAAGTGCTCCGGTGAAAGAGTCTAAGTCGTCAGCGCACATCCTGTAAAACTACTCTATGCAAGTTGTGCACGAACATACAACCAGCCTGGGAAGCTGAAAAAGGGGGGAAAATGAAATACATAAGAAAAGAGAACCTAGAGATACAGTGGAATCTCAGTATAACAAAGGTCCTTGGGACCATCGAAATTGCCTCGTTATAGGAGGAATCTCGTTATATCAGGATTAAAAAACAAGAGATTATAAAGAGCATGGTCCGGAATATTATTACCTTGTCATATCAGGAATATTGTTATAGCAGACCTCTTGACACTGAGTTTCCACTGTAGATGGAAGGAAAAACAAAGAAATGCATGAGGAATGAGAATAGGATAGATAGAAGGTAAAACAAAAGAAAGAAATAAGGAAAGGGAGAGGATAGATGGGAAGGAAAAACAAAGAAATACATAAGGAATGAGAAGAGGATGTATGGAAGGAAAGAGAAGAGGATAGATGGAAGGAAAAACAAAGAAATACATTAGGATAGTGGAGAGGATATGTTTTCCTTGCATCTATCTTCTTCTCTTTCCTTTTGTATTTCTTTGTTTTAACTTCCATATATCCTCTTCTCTTTCCTTCCATCCATCCTCTTCTCTTTCCTTATGCATTTCTTTGTTTTACCTTCCATCTATCCTCTTCTCTTTCCTTAATTATTTTTCTGTTTTTTCCTTCCATCTATCCTATTCTCCATCCTTATGTATTTCTTTGTTTTTCCTTCCATCTATCTCTAGCTGCTCTTTTTAAATGTATTTCACTTTTCCCCTTTCTACCAACTTCCGATGCAGGCTGGTTGTATTGTGCACAATAATATGTGTAGTGCATAGAGTAGTTACAACAGGGATGTGCGCTGACGACTTAGACTCTTTCACCAGAGCACTTCTATGATTTTTTTCGTGAAATTGCCTACGCTACGGTGTAAAACAAAACACGCCCCCCCCCCCCCCCCCGGACAACTACCCCGAGACAACTACCCCTTAGGTCATCCACTCTTTAGGACATCTTCTAGACAAATTCCACCTAAGGTAACTACCACCGGGACATTAACGACTTAGGGTAGTTATTAATCGGACAACAACCAACATACTCTCACCCATGGCATGTAGGTCAATTATCCCCCAAACAGTTACAACTCCCAGGTACTCGATGGCATTTAAACTGATTTCGGCCAGGGGAGGACGTGGAGGGGGGGGGGGGGGGTGACCAACAATCAGTAAGGATATAATGAGTATCCGTTCAGGAAATCTGGTTATAAATAGCATTTTGGTGCATTATTATGATAAAATTCACCTCACCACGTGAGTTAAATGTGTCTATACCCATGATCACGGGGGGGGGGGGGGGGGGGGGGGGAGATTGCCCCTGGTATTACATTTTGTTTTAAAAGTTGGGTGTTTAAACTCGGTGTTTGATGGTGCATTGTACAGTTGAATTTCTCATCCATCTTAACATGCTTGTATACCCCATACTATTTTTTAAATCGACCAACCACAATGCTAGTTTCCTTTAAAGTAGAACGTTGATGATTTTAAATATGGCTTAATACTTATTATTGCATAGATGGCATAAATTAAACAAGGTTATCCAAATTCAACGCTTGGAAACATTTGAAGTAATGATTATTATCAATTATAAAACGGTAAAATACAGCCCCCGATATAGCAGCTGAAGAGCTCCTCGAACGCTGCTGAGATATGTGACGACACACCCTGGACCAGTCCTGGCTAAGCAGACGATGTCCCATAACATCTTACACATTTTTCAGAGCCTATTTTGTCATCTCCTCTTCACTTATTTCTCTTCCTTCACTAGCGTCAGTCTTAATGTTAGTCTGTTGCCTCACTCTTAACTTCGTGTATGGTATTATTTTGATGAAAAATGCAGCGTTAAAAAAATAAAGGAATCAGTCACTTGTAAACAAAATAAGACGCCATTGTATTTTCAGCTGTTTGCACCGGGGCATTTTCGGCGTTTCAAGAGGGAACGAATACTATCCTGCTATTATTCGGAGGGCTTTTCAATTTGAAAGTGGGGTTTATTTCATTGATCATTGACCCTTCTCCTATGTATTTACAATCAAACGGTTTTAGCTATCAGAATCAGTTTCACTTTCCCTTTATAATGGTGTGAAATAAGGTCATGTTTAAATACACCAAACTCTTTATAATTTGATAAATAATTGCATTGCAATTACGTTCATTCATTATAGGACGTCGTCTGCTTAAGCAGGATCGATCCCGAGTGTGACGACATCAAAACATCGCTATATTTCTGGCGAATCCTCGATATTCCAGATGCTGAGAAGAGCTTTTATTTGTGTTGTTTTTATAATCACCAGATACGCAGTTGACATAAAACTTATAAGATTGCCATCTGTAAGCTTCCCAGTTTCTAGTGATACATTAATTGCCATATTTGTGATTTTCTTTGAATATCTACTTTAATACTCGATTGGCTGGTAGCTTTGTAACGAGTTGCATAATTGTAGAGTGCGTGAGGGAGAGGGGTGGGGGTGTGTGACAAACGGCTGGAATATTTGTTTTCCTTCCCGCCCCCCCCCCCCCTTAATTGTTGATCATGCAAAACATCTATTAGAGAGTTCCCTGCCTTCATGCATTCAAGAAAAGAAAAAAACACCAAAAAACAACAACAAACAAAAAAACAAAACAAACAATTCTTTTTAAATGATAGTATATATAAACTATTTTTTTTTAATGTGATAGACTAAGTTTTATTGTTGGAAGTTTGAGGAGGAACAATTAAGCGAGCAAGGATGAGCGAAAACAAACACTTATCTTAATAAAATTTGATATATTATCTGGGCTTTATTGTTGCAGTTCGGGGCAGAAATTTTGCTAAAGGCCATATTAATTCTATTTTGGCGAGCGAGCGTAGCGAACGAGCACAATATTGTTCAATGTGATGTTAAATCCAATTTGGGGTACTTTTCCTAGAGGGTGGTTGTCCGGGGGGGGGTAGTTGTCCTGGGGTGGTTGTCCGGGGGTGGTTGTCCTAGGGTGTAGTTGTCTGGGGGGTAGTTGTCCTAGGGGGTAGTTGTCTGATGGGTAGTTGTCCTAGAGGGTGGTTATCCCAGAGGGTGGTTCCCCTAGGGGGTAGTTAGGGGGTAGTTGTTCCTAGAGGGTGGTTATCCTAGGGGTAATTATCCGGGGGTGGTTGTCCAGGGTTGTCCTAGAACCATATATCTATATGTATATGACTGCAACGGTATTTAGGGTTGCAAATGGGTTTTCGTTTTTGGCATGAACTCAGATTTTAAAAAGACGGTCAGGGAAAGCCAGAGAACGGCTACGGCCATGGTGACATTGTGGGCACGCAGCCATGGCCAATATGGCCAATATGGCTAATATCGCTTGCATCAGTTTCACAGTTTCGCAGCGTGTCACAGAGTGTCAGTGTCGCAGAGTTTCCAATTCATTTCATGTATATCGATTGTATCAGTAAGTTTTCGTTGTATCAGCACGGAGGTCAAATCGGGCCACAGCAGGAGCTTCGTCGCAGACTAGCAGTTAACCGCTGGCTTCCCAACCGCCAATTTAAAATGATATTTCATTGCTTATAAACCACTCAAATCTCTAATGTTTTTTGATTGTGGTTAGCGTTCGCTTTCTCTGATTTTTTAAAGCTTTTGCTGAACACATGCCACTAATCATGCTAATAGAGCCAATTACTGGTTTCATAATTTTTAAAGTTTATTTGATGCTTTCTTTAAGATTACTGAGAAATATTTATTCAACAAATAAGGTATAAAGTATGCGATAGTGCAAGAGAAATCAAATATGGGATACACATCGATTCATGAGATGAGCTATGGAAATCCAAGGGGGATTCCCCATGCTGGTACACACTCAGCACTTCGCGGTAGAGGATACTTCCTACAACTCGCAGTTACCTTTCAATTTGACGTCATATAAATGAATATGTATAAGTTTGCGAAAGGAAATGTACTTAGTCTCGGTTCAAGATGGTCAGAGGAGGGGGTCAGAGGAGTGTCTGGCGGCTTGTTATAGCAGTCAATAATAGCATGATTGAAGAAGGGAGGGGGAGGTGGAGGAAGAGGAGGAAGTGGAGGGAGAGGTTGAGGGGGGGGGGGGCATTGAGAGCCAAATTTCAAGCCCATTTGAGATGGATTTTTGCTTCCCTCTTGGGCTGGGGCGTCGGATAGGGGGGGGGGGGCAATGAAGGTGTATATAGGAGGCCTATATACCCTTTATGATTTTTAACGCCTCTGAATTACCAGCTTCTCCATGGTTACATGAAGCAGGCGGAGCGTCTTTCAAAGTGAGGGATGGGCACCAGCTAAAAAGGGGCACCTATACAAGGGAGAAGTTTGTGACATTGGTATTACCCGACAGTCTAATTGACATGATTAATACATTATCAAGTATCATCTTCTTCCTTTTTATTGTGGTTCTGAACACGGTTTCAGCTTCCCTATTAGCAATTATGTGTGATGGTCTAATGATCCATGTGGAAGCGAGCGAAGCGAGCAATTTTTAAAGAATTTCTTTCTAACGCTGAAGTCCTTGGTTTGTGCATTATTTGCAGCTATATATTGAACATGACAAGTTCAGCAAATCAATTTGGGGGTTGTCGAATTATCTTTTAATTCGTACATTAACCCTGTCGTTTTTTTTTTCTTTAGGATTACATTGATATTAACATACTTTATGGGGTATGCTTGTCATTGCTTAATTTCATTTAGACCTAGCGAGCGAGCGAGCGAGTTTTGGGGAAATTTTCAAAAAAATATTGCCCTTACTTGGTATAAACTATGGGCACATTTGGGAGAACAGAATGAGAAATCCTTCGCCTTCTTGCCTCCATAGCTCCACTGCTTTAATTGTAGTTGTAGTAATATGGGTACCTGTTACTAAAGCAGCACCGATTCTTTGAAGCTATAGATATGGCTCTTTTTGTAGGAAACAGTGGGAAATATAGGTAAAATGGGGCATTTATCAGAAGAGGAAAGGGCGCTTATCAGAGGTGGAAAGGGGCACTTATAAGAGGTGAAAAGGTGCACCTACGAGAAGAGGAAAGGGACACATATTAGATAGGGAAGGGGCACTTAACAGAAGGGGAACGGGCACGTATTAGAAAAGAAAGGGGCACATTTAGTAGTAAAAAGGGCACTTATCAGAGAGAAAGGGGGCATTTTTCAGAAATACAAAGGGCAACCTAGATACACATTGGTGTTTACATTTGTTTGTTAGCATGATTGATTTCCATTTGTATTACATTTTTATTCGTCAGACCGATCTGTATACCGATAATACAGATCTCTTGTTTTCTGATATCTGATTCTTTTAATGTAGAATAAATATATTTTAATGAAAAAATCTATCAATCTTCGGTACTGAACGGTTATAATTATGTAATCATTTACCCTTTTAAAATTTGTTTACTAAATACACAAATACAATGATTAGGCCTCTTTATATGCAATACAGTTATGTTATTTAAATGACGAGTGCAAACTTTTGAAATGTTGCCCAATTTTAGCATGTTGACAGTAATAACATTCTCTGATTTATAATTCAAGTAGTCATGTTGTCTTGGGGCAAGGCGCCTCAACAATTCCACCACTCCCTTTCTTTACTCTGATCTCTCATTCAGGCTAAAATGTTAACACATTGGCTAACTATTAAAGGTATATAGAGAAGTGTAAAGAAGTATTGACTTGTGTTTTTCATTACAGATCGAGCATACGATCTTTAACACTGGGAGTAATATGCCGAAAGATTTGTTTACAAATTAAAAAAATTCCTCCCCAGTCAAGCTTCTTCGTTTACTAAGTATTGATAAGTTTGTTTTAAGACATAGATGTAACGAATAACATAAAAGATAATGAGTAACTATATATTTTTTCAAAAAGGTGGGTCTAAGGGGGGGGGGGGGGGGGGGTCGGTAGCCTCGGGATTTTCCACTTTGGCACCGATGCAGACACTATAGCCACCAAGGATCCTAAATTACGCCCTATGAATTATGTAACAATACAATGATGTGTGACGTACATGGTTTCTGTTGCTCCGTTGTCATGATCGCTTTTTTTTATAATACCATGTAATTCTAAACGTCAAATATTGACTTTGTTATGTGTATGGATCATGATTTTAAAATAGTATCTCTCACAGGGGAAGGCAAGATATGTTTGGTAACTTTGTTTCACTGCTGTATGGTCTTTTATAGTCGGGTAACACATGTACTTCGATTTCTATACAGTGCGTATGAAAAAAAGTATACACAACTTTGGTAGCTTCTAATTAAAAAGTTATAACCTCTATGAGCTTGAAATTTATTTGACAGTAAAGATCAATTTATATTCTGTGTAATTATACCTTATTCATAACTTTGCTGACAAGGATGACTGAGCAGCAGGCTTTTTCAAAAAGTATTGTCAAAATCCTCTTGTCAAATTTGGGCTGAAGCATCGAATGTGGGTTAAACCAATAATGCATTAGTTACTTCAGTTGGAAAACAATTGGTGAGCAGGAACGATTTGCTACAGCACCCCAGCACCCCCAGCATCCTCAGCCCTTTAGGGTGCAGGGGGTGCTGCGCACCCCCTGATTTTTTCCATGTGGTGCTGCAGCACCCCCTGCACCCCCGGCTACCAGGCCCCTATTGGTGAGTTATTTTCAATTAATTTGGTGCATTTGAATAGAAAAGGTGTTAAAGTCAACTCAAACTCATCCGTATCCCTTTTTAAAGGTAAGTCTTTTTACCATGTTTACTGAGTCATTGAAAATGGACATTTATTTGGGGAGCTATTTTTTTATTGAAAGTCTACTATCAATTACCTTGGTAATTCTCAACACACGTATGCTTCTTTTTTCTTCTTTTGGTCAGTAAACCTTTAAGTTCATGTACTATTCGCGAAAAACACCGTGTACACCTTATGCAGTTGAAATGGACAAATGAGCAGAGTTTTTTTTTTAGTTATCATGCCGAAGTTAGAAGACTGTTAAAATAAATCAAAGAATATCATGTGGATTGAAACAAAGTTATTTGAAAGCTTAGATACACTGGATCACTTTAAACAATGAAGCATTGAAGCGCAAAGAAGAATTAAATGAATTGAGACTATAAAGTAACTAATTCACATGACTTGACTCACATTCGTTGCATCAGCCCAAAACTTGGAACAAGGAAAAGTGTTTTGACAACTCTTTTAAAAAAAACCCGGTGCTCAGGCATCCATGGCAGACATGTCTTGAATGAGGTCTCACTGGACAGAAAATAAGTTACTCCTCACCATTAAATAAATTTCAAAGTCACATCGGTTATAACAATTTAATTAGAAGCTATCAAAGTTGGGTATACTTTTTTGATACGCACTGTATAGGCCTAAACCTGCGTTTGTACACTGTTAAAAAATATGTGGGTATTTTTACAGGAAATTTCCTGGCAGTCGAAACGCCAGGAGTGCACGTTATTTTACAGCCTCATGTAAAACTACAGTCTGTAAAAAATATTTCCGTTTTTTTACAGGAAAGAGACTGTAAATTTAAAACCATTTGTAGTCAGTCTTAAGGAAAGCCAGAAAGTCTGTAGTTTTACAGTTATTAGTGTATAGCCATGCTTTATGTTATCCTATTCTCTACCTTAATCTATCCTATCCTAAACATATCCTATCTAGTTAATTCAATTTAATGCAATCTTTTGTATGCACATTATAGTTTTTTTATTCCTTTTGTGACAGTTACTAAATCGGGCAACCCCAAACCATACGCTTACTAAAAATTCATGAATATTCATATAAGTGTTTTCCCACATATTTGGTAATTTAACAGGGTAACTTGTTAAAATATGAGAAAATGTTTTTTAACGGTGTTTTTTATCGGGCGATTGAAAATAAATGCTGATTTCCGGTAAACCAACAAACTTGCTGTTGTTTTACAGGAAAAAATTTATTGTGAATCTCTCTCTCTCTCTCCCTTCCCCCTCTCCTTTTCATTCGCCTTTCTTTCTCTCTCTCTCTCTCTCCCTCCATCTTTTCCTCATTTATCTACTTAAATGTTCTTTTATTTAACCTCAAAATATCACGCGTTGTCACAGGCCATATATACCTCAGAAGCAGCGAACGCGCTGCAAGGGGAACATCAGCAGCAATAATATAATTTTCAAAGGTGAAAAACTACTTTTATTGAAGAAAGTCACATCACAGAAAGCAAAATGAAAAAAATATACATGTATATTGATCAAAACACCCTTGAAATCAAATTCTGATACTTTCACTCGTTATCAATTGCATACACAATGACATATTAAGTCAGGTGTTAGTTGCAGCAGGGGCTACAACTCATTTATTTATTACATGTGTTAATTTTCTGTGAACAAAATGGTGAAGATCATACATGGGCTCATGCAGGCGTAGCGCCATCAAAGTTAAAAAAACACATTGTAATTCTCTTCCTTTCTGGAACGAGTAGCGCTTCATCCATATTGCGTTATATAAAAACATATCTTTGTGATTAAGGAATAAAAGTTGTTTATGACAGATCTCATTTTTTTTAAAATCTCCTTATATAGAGGGGTAACAGTTTGAAGTGGGCCTTCAGTAAACTTAGGGTAACTTCTGTTTTGTTCATTAGAGAAACTTGACTAAAGCTTGGCAGCAATCATTTTCAGGGTATGGGGATATAAAGTTGTTCCAATAGAGGCCCGCCAACTTGGGAGCAGTGCCATGAAAACCCTTTTTCTTCACACTTAGCAGGAATCATTGTAAGGGAAAGTTTAAACGGGGGTGGGGGGGTGTGCCTCGAAGAGGTACTGTGAAGCATCTCCCCCTAAAGTCCCCCTACAAACTGTCAAATGCCCCAAATTACACATTTCGGTGAGAGCCAGAGCCTTTAGCTTCTACATGAACTAAAATGTCAGGAAATATTATTTACACAAAAACATACATCCTGCACAATTGCAAAGGTTTTGAACGGGAACAAAATTAAAGAAATAAGTGTAACCTACACAGCCGTACGAATAGAATCAACGGTTATAATTAAATTGCATTTTGGTACAGCCTAGCTATTGACACAGTGTGGACAACGAAGTTTTGTTTAATAGTAAAGAATGAAAACTGTAAATGACGTGATACAAGCTGGCAACATTCAAGAAACTTCACAGTAAGGAACAATACCACTAGCTCGAAGGGCATTCTAGAAATATATATATATATATATATATATATATATATATATACTAGTTCAAAAGTTCTGCGACGGAGTTTAATAAGTAGACAGAGACACAGAATAAAATACTCCGTTAAGCCCGCCTCACACTGTGCGATTTCCTGCGATATCGCCTCGCATCGCAGGAAATCGCACGATATCGTGCAGTGTGAGAGGTCTTGCGACGCAACAGCTTACGATTTTTCCAATATCGCAAGCAATCGCCTCGCATCGCAGGGTTTTGAACATGTTCAAAAATTTTGTTGCGATGCGATGCGATGCGATGCGATTTCCATCTAGTGGACAGAGGAACAACGGAGAAAGGGCAGGAGGTTCTCCTTCAAATGTGGCAGGATAGCCGGATAGGCCATCATTATTTAACATCAGCCTGCCGGCCTATCACAATCGCGTGACAAAAGACAGAATGAAGACGGAAACATGCTACGAGATTGGATGTAACCGTAAGTAATTTGATGAAATTGTGCACTATGCATTTTTTATCGCACAATTTTTTTGCATATGTAGTCCCGTACATAGGATTTAATTGGAGTGTGATTTCATCGTTTTGCGCAGTGCAGGAATGCAATGGGTCGAACTCGAAGATCTGACTTGAGTATGGCTGTCACTTTGGATGGGAATTTTACCCTGAAAAATTTAACTTTATCGTTTTGGCGAACCTCCTTTGGTCTGGGATTCTCATTGCCAAATCATACCAGAACTTGAAGTCTGATGCACACATTTGTACATTATAAATTATCTAGGCCTAAGATCATGAAGATTAACTAATTGTGGGACGCTTTGAGTTGACTTAGGCCTACTTTGTAACTCTAATTAAATCTAATTGAAATCCAAAAACGGAATCTAATTAACCTAAAACTATAATAGTAAAGTAAAACAAATTAAAGTAAAACAAAGAAAGTTACAAGGCACTAGATTTAAATTACTTAGAGATAAATAAATGTAAAAACCCCATGCATATTACTGACCTCTAACTCTAAGTTACTCTATAAGTCTAACTTTTTTAGGGACTACTATTTGAAGGTCATTATTGCCCCGAAATTCGGAGTCCTTTCATCTCAATTCTAACCCACAAAGTACACTCAACAGCGGCAGAAGCAGTGACAAGAGTAACCCTACACATCCCTGTCGCGCCGTCTGGTCGGGCTATGACATGAGTTGTACTAGGCCTACTAGTAGTCTAGGTCTAGTCTACGTTGTTGGCACAAGAAGAGGAATTATGTTTTTACATAAATAATAAATAAGTAGTTAAAATTGCCTCGTCTAACTCTAAGTTAGAAGAGAGAGAGTTGCAGCTGGCAGCTGGCCGAAGAAGTACGGTATGTACGGTTATTAATATTATTTGGCCCCCAGGGCGCTGGACCGACGCTTGCCTCGTTTCGGTACCTCAACTTCCCTGAGATATGGGCTCGGCAGCCATGTCCATCAGTGCTTTATACATGCGTCGTAAACAGCATACAAATTTTAGGTAGCTGCTTTTCTCAGTATTTTTTTCTCAATATATAGATGTATTAGATCCATAATATTTTTAAAAATTTCCCCTCTCTTCTACTGTAGGATTCTTTGCCATGCTGGATAAATGGATTTTATTTATATTAATTAATAGGCCGATATATATTGTGCCTCTCAGTTTTTGCACTCTAATATTCAATTCAATTCAATTCAAGTTTATTTTCATTTCATCAGAATCATACAATATTTTATAAAGTATATAACAGAATAAGATACGAGAATGACTTTTAGTTGACATCACGAAATTCATTATGTAGAATTATTGTACAAGAAATCAAAAGATTGTACCCTATTGAAAATTTTCTGAAGATTTTCTGAAGAAATGGAGGGATCCACTGAAAAGCATTGCTTGTAGATTGTGGAACCCTCTGAATAATATTACCTTTAATACTAAACATATTAAAAAAAAGACTATTATATATCTAAACTACAACTATCAGTAATTGTATGTATTAATATAAACTACTGATTAAGGATATTCACCAACAGAAACATGACGCAAGACAATTGACAATGAGATCAGAATTAACAATGAGATCAGAATATTATCCACAGCTCACCCAATACTAAGCTGAGTTGAGATGACAGGCAAATTTATTTCAGGTTTTTGCTCAAATTTATGATTAAGGATCAAAGAATTCTTCATTATGCAATTTGTAAAGACTGAAAGTGAGGTTTTGGGTATCATTTACCTTGTTCGCATAACAATAAGTGTTTAAATACTTTTATAGCTGCAATGTATTTTACTTCCCATTATTCAAACATAATCTCTTTTTCAGTTAACCCATTGCCTTCTTGAATCAGGTGGGTCCTGTATCAAGTTTTGAGCAAACTTTAGGGAATAAGAGAATTCAGCAGTCAACAGCTACATGTTAATACTTTGAAAGTTATTGTGAGATCTACTTTATATGATCATGATTATGTTGTACTATTTGTTTCAGAATATTCATATTGATAAGTTAAGAATGTATTTTAAAATGTCATAAATCACAAGTAAGCTGGCTACTGATGTCAAGAATGTAAGAAAGTTTGTAACATGTTTCTGGCTTTTGTTCCCCCACTTATTTTTTTGCATAGCTCATTTTCTAATTGAAACTTATTTTACTATCTTTTCATAGGATTTTTCAAGCTGTCTCTTGGAAGCTGTTCTGCAAGCAGTATACCATCTCATGAGAAACGCAGTGCTATCAACCCTCGATCTTTCCCACAATGCACGCACTGTAATGTCAAAGAAATTGCCTTGGAAAAGTTACTGGTAAGAATTGTTTTTGAAAACAGACTTTTAAAGAAAATTATAACTTGTCATGCAGGTTCCTTTTTTTAACTTTTACCTTGTCTTGTTTCTTTTATTTTGATTGAATTTACTTGTTCAAAAGGATAGTCGTATAATTTGCAGAGAAATGACATGAACACAACAGATATCATAGGGACGACACTTTTCATTCAAATAAAATGCTTAATTTTGATTTAATCTGTCAAAACATATTTTTATAAATGAATAGATTTTCATTTTAATTGCAATTGCACAAAATTATTTTGAATGATTTGCATTCAGGCTGAGCGAAGCAAAGAAATCTCTTAATCAGTTTTTATTCTTTGTCAAACATCTATCCAGTAAAGTGTATTCAAGTACAGTATAATGCTGATAATTTGTTTGCTGTTTGATTTAAGCCGGGAAATGTAATTAACTCTTAGTTACATTTCCCTGATTTAAGCCAATGAGAATGAGTTTGATTGTAGAGTAATCAAGGGTGTTACTAAACTGATGGATTTAGTTAATGTACCCTTTGTTTCTTTTTATTATTAGCTCTTTATTACTTATCATTGTACCTCTCATGTTTTATTAATGAAGCTGTAAACATCAGATGAAATCTACCAGATGACCATCCTATAGAAGCTATAAATGCCTCACACAATATCCACCTTGCCAGAGAGTTTCTATGAACTGTCATCCCTCAGAATTTTAGATTTGAGTGACAATGAAATCACAGGTATGTTCTCTTATTTCTCACTCATATGTCTGAATAAATATGAAATGTGAATACATGAATAATAAGGATTGAAAACCAGGAATGAATTCAGCTTGTGCTGGACTTTGCTGGATTTCTGTCTTGTATCGAGCAAAACAAAATTCCCTATTTATTCCCGGTAATTATGATTTTTGGAATCCAGCTGCCAGCCCTTCCCAGGTAAATTACATCCAGGGTTATAACATTATTTAGTCCAAAAGGGGGCTGCAGGAAAAAAAAATCCTCAAAAAGCCCTTTTATGTCTTTGTTTTTCTCTAAGGGTGGGGGGAGGGGGGAATCTGCCTGCATGTATGTTTGAGTAATACTGGCATCCATAATTTCATGATTCACAAATTTAAATCCATATTTGAATATTAATAAGAACAAATGAAATGACAATACATTTGGTTTTTCTATCAATGAAAAATTAAATACCGTACATGAATTTCAAGCAAATGTGTTGATAAATAAGAACATCTATTTTGATCCCTCGATTTCCTTGCAGATCTGGATGCAAGCAACTCTTTGGCATGTCTGTCATTGAAGAAATCAACTTGGAGCACAATCCCATACCTGGTGATACCAACTCAGAACTGTTACAACATCAAACCGTAAATATCTGAGCCGTCTCCTTCAGATCATATGGATTGAAGGTGGTATTTTCTTTGGTCAATCCCCCCCATCACCCCCACACTGGGAAATTATGTTGTCTGCAAACACAGACCCTAATTTGACACTTAATCAGAAATTCATTGTCTTGAGAGAAGCCTAATTCAGCTACCTTCTGGTCATGTCAGGAGCAGCTATAGTACATGACATATGGTAGTCTTACAGTGCAGACACTCTTTTACAACTGACCAGGGTTTCTGCATGCAAACTATCAGTATAGGGGCATTCACAAACAGGGCAATGTTGATTTTCGAAAATCGGTACTAGTTTTTGAGACATTATTCAAAGCTTTTTATGTATGTGGACATGAAATCTCTGAAAATAGTGAGATTCTAGTTATTCAAATTGTCATTACTAACTTTACAGTTAAATTACTTTGCAGGCACAAAACTTTGTCAATTAGCATAATTCAATATCCAGATTTGACCCCTCATAGTTCATAAGGCTTTCCTATACTAAAGGTTTTCTTGACACAGACAGTGACATAGCCAGCATATGGTGAAAGCCTATACCCCTTGGCTCCAACTATTTGGAGACGATTCCACTGTCCTGATCAACAGCCTCCAAACCAACTTTGACGTACCCTGGTTTAAAACTGAATCCTGTCTTTCAGATGGCATTTTTATTTCCCCCAAAGTAAATAATCATGTCTGAACAGTCTGATTAATATGTGTCTGTAAAAACCCACTTGTAAACATTGGTGCAATCATAGCTAACAGAAGCAGTGGCAGATTTAGGGGGGGGGGGGGCACATCCGGCCCGTACCCCCACCCTTTTTGGAAGAAAAATGTGCATTGTGCCTCCCTTTTTAGAACGGAAACCTTTCTATTATATGATAATTGTATTGTTTGTTATACAGTATACTATATATTGATGATTTAAGCAAAATTTGCATTTGAAAAATGTAGTTACTTGAAAATTGGGAGATGAAACGTTTTTATTTTCAACAAATCATGTGAACTACTGAGAATCCATGAAATAAATGTACAATCAGGAACAACATCTAATAGCACAACTCTCTGTCTCAGCTAGTTGTGATTCAAATGGAAAAAAACAACAACACCAAATCCATGCATGAGCAGGGGAAAACAAAATTCGCCTCATCAAAATGATTGTCTTTCAATTACATGTATTTTTCTTTTGTTGGGGGGGGGGGGGGGGTAAACTATGGTTTCATTACATGTTACAGGTTTTTAATAATTACTGAATTTCTTTTCTGTTTGTATTGCTGAAAGAAGAAAAAAATATTCTAGTGTGCTTGCACTTCCTTCATACAATCTTGTATTATATGACTGGAAGGCATTCTATGCAATGCATTTTGTTTAGCCTCTGCTATAAAAAGAAAGTGCGAATTGTAATTCTTTAGTTATCAGACAAGTATAATAATGATTAACAATTATTAACAATCTTGTGAAATGAAATTTAAATTTGGGTTTATTGGAATACAAAATTTGTATTTCATATTTAATAATAGGTTAACTATTATGTATGTATAAACTGTACTTCAAAAAAACATGTTTATAGATTTGATAAATAATTGTCGATTTTTTTTCTTCATTCGTAACCAGCATATTTATATAAATAAGGATTCACAACTTCAACAAACTGAATATTTGTATACAACTTGTTAAATGGCATCAATTTCCAATTTGGTTTCTAGCAGAAAGAAAAAACACAAAACCCACTCAGTATTATTCACCCGCTTGTACCTTATTTGGGTTATTTAGAGTTTCGCTCTAATAGAAGACCTCAAAAAAGTGCTTTCCAAATGTCAACATAAGATATGATTGCTTATATCATGTTTGTGCAGAAATATAATTTGATATTTTCGAATCATTGATAATGAAAAAGGCGAGAATGAAAAAAGTGAGAGGGGGAAAAGGATACAGAAACATATGAAGGAATTTTATTTAATACTGGATCTACGATTATATATGGTGTGTTCTCATGAAAGTGAATATACATGTTATGTAAATTTTGATCAAGAAATGATATTATATTTGTATAGCTAATTTGTGTTAAGATACTATTTAAGATCATGATGTGCATAAAACAAGTAAAAAATGGTTGACAATGACAAATATTGAAATGCTCCCCCAGGCCAGATAGACAATTATGTTACTATACATATACATGTAATTTGTATACTATATTATTGTATATAATATTTGTTATAATATTGGTATTGTTTTTTGAGGTATTGATTTGCTATTAAGCAGATATTCCAATAAATGTAATGCACATGGTTTGTTTGTTAAAATGTATACATACACAGAGGTGGGGTTGTGTTTTCATTTCAGGAAAATGGACCTTGTGTGTTTACTGGAACTATGCTTGACTCACTGTAAGCACATTCTCTCTCTCTCTCTCTCCCTTCCCTCTTTCTTTTTGTCTTTTCTTTTCTTTTATCAAAATCATTTCATTTGTATTTCCCATAAAATAGAGTAACTTTTCTTTAACATGCAGCTTTCATCTTGCTATTGTAAGGGATATTCAGCACGTCTCCAATAAAGATGCATGATACCTATGTCACTAACAGCTTGGTGTTTCACTCAGTCCTATGTGAATATTGTTTACTGAGAGGGGATGTGAGAGAGTTCCAGAGAGAGTGAGAGAGGGGGACGTGGTGGAAATAATTATAGTTCTAATAGTCATTGAGAAATATTAAGAGAGCAATAGCGGGGGACAGGAGAGAGAAAGTGATGTGGAGATTCGAGAAAAGATAAGAGAAGCAAAGAAAGAATGATATAGATAGAGAACGGGGGAGGGGCAAAGATCAGGGCACATCCAAACTTTTAAAGGGGCGGGGCACACACAGAAAATACCTGACAATCAAACAGAAGAAAAAATAAAACGATGAATGCTCGGAAACCATTACCCTATTAAACCCATACTAATGATGAAATAACGCCCAGAGCAATTGTCACAGAAGCAAATGCCGGATCACCGCTTAATTAAAACAATGAACTGATTCTATTATAATTCATATCATTGGCGGATCGGGGCGGGGGGCACTTCCTGCCCGTGCCCCCCCCCCCCCCCCTTTGGAAGCAAAGTATGCATTTTGACCATAGACGATCCGCCATTTTCTTACTGAGCGAATTTTGAAGGTTTGGCGAAAATTTGTCGCCCCCCCCCCCCCCTTCCACTGAGCAACTTTTCGAGAAGCTGGCGAGAACCAAAAAAATAGGGTCTACTTTTTGACAAACTTTCTTTTTACTCAATCCTGGATCCGCCCCTGATTCATATTATCAATATTTCATTCTGCCAATAAAAACCCATTCTTGTTTTTGTACAAATCGGTGAATCCAAAATAAACAGAGTTCAAGAGAAGTCAAATGGATGTCGGGGAAAAATAACTCGATTAACTAAATAACTATAACCCGAAGTTCATCTTTTCTTTTCCAATCCATCTAACTTTATGGTAGAATAAAAATGTATCTCTCCCCTAAATGTTGGTTACCTCATTTATAATTATAAGTCTCTATAATAATTTCAATTACTACATAGGCTACACATTCGTTACACATGCGTTTCATGTCATTTTTATTTAAAAAACATAATTACCTTTCAAGTTTTAGGAATTTTGTTTACGTGTGTCAGTTAATACAAATCGCGTTATCAGTAATAAAGTACGCATGCGCGAAATGCTAAAATCGCACAGTGTGAGACATGAATCGCAGATCCTGTGGTAGCCTGCGATGGCCTGCGATATCGCTTTGCATCGCATCGCATCGCGTCGCAAGTGATCGCTTGAAAAATCGCACAGTGTGAGGCGGGCTTTAGACACAAAGGGTTCAATATTTCGCCTATAAGGCTTCTTCAGGAAATGATACCAAGTACAAAAAATGCACCGAGGATGTAGTTAGTGCATAGCGCGTAATTATTGTCAAAACAACAAGCGTAAATAAACAACAGAGTCAAGGCGCGAGAAAGGGAGCGAGAGAGAGAGAGGGGGGAGAGGGGAAAGGAGAAAGAGAGAGAGAGAGAGAGGGACGGAGACAGACAGACACACACACACAGTGATGAAGAAAGATAAATAAAGCAAAGGATAGGAAAAAAGAGAGAGAGAGAGAGAGAGAGAGAGAGGGAAGTAAAGGAGGAAGAGAAAAATAAGGAGAGAGAGAGACAGGGGGAGAAAAAAGGTGGGAAGAAACAGGATAGAGGGTTAGAAAACAGAAAAGGAAGACAAAAAGGAGAAATGAAAAAGAAGAAGAAGAAAAGAAAGAAAAAAAAAGAAAAAAAAATGAAAATAGAGAGGAGAGAAGAAAAGAAACGAAAGAAGGAAGAGAGAGAGAGAGAAAGAAACAAGGGAAGAGAACAAAAGCAAAGTACAAAAAGGAAGAGAAAGAAAGAAGCATTACAAAATTACGAAGAAGGAAATGAACGGAAACTGGCATTGATACCATGAGGTTGGAGCGTGCCAAGCTGAAAGATGATCCTTTCTTCCTGGATCTTCCTTTCCTCATCTGTTACCCAGCATTGCTTAAGGACACAAACTTTCAGATCGTTGATCGTGTGATTAGCAAGATTGAAGTGTTGGGCAACAGGGAGACCACTAGTGTTGAGGCGAATCGAACGAAGATGCTCCGTCACTCGATCAGCCAGTCTCCGTTTCGTTTCCCCTACGTACAACTTTCTGCAAGAAATGCAAGTTATGCAATAGATAATGTTTGTAGAAGTGCAGGAGAAGGTTTTGGTCACATTCCATGATCCTTTAGGTCCAGTGATAGTGGTGGCATCCGTTACATGAGAACAGGTCTTGCATCTAGGTCGAAGACAGGGAACTGTACCAAGTGGTGATCGCGTATCCGTATCAACTTGTTCCCGAGCAGGCTGTAGAGTAGATTTCACAAGCATTCTCCTTAGACTAGAATCCTTCCTATATGCCATTAAAGGCATATCTCTGAAGATATCCTTAGTTTGGGGATGGTCGCTGAGCATCTTGAAGTTCTTCCTCATGACATGGGCGACTTGAGCACTTGAGGGGTGATATTTGAAGACCATAGGTACTCGGGCAGCATTTACCTTCTCTATGGGCTGTAGCAAGGCTTCGTGCTGGGTCTGGGGGACAATCTTCTGCTTTGCTTCATCGATAACTTCAGTAGGGTAACCCCGCCTGTTAAAGAAACCAGCCATCTCGTTGATACGGAATGTGTAGTCCTCGTCAGAGCTACATAGTGTGCGAAGCCACGTGAACTGGGATCTGGGGATAGATCGCTTACACGAAGGTGGATGAGACGATCTGTAGTTGAGGAAACAGTGGGCATCAGTTGGTTTGTAGTGAACCCCAGTTCTAATGCTGGTCCCATCAACAGTGAGTTCTACGTCCAAGAAAGCTATGGAAGTGGAAGAAATGGCGTGAGTGAATTTGAGGGATAGATCGAAGCCATTGAAATGAGTTATCAATGAAAGCAGCACTTCTCTCGAGCAAGTGGCGATGCCTAGATAGTCATCTATGTAACGTAAGAGAACGAGCGGCTTGGTTCCGTTGAAGGTAGATAAGATCTTACTCTCCATATAGCCCATAAATAGACAGGCATACGAAGGGCCCATTTTAGTTCCCATAGCGACTCCCTGTCTTTGCAGATAGCATCTTCCGTCAAACTGGAAAGATGACAAGTTGAGAACCAGTTCGGTTAGGCGTAGCACGGTCCTGTCATCTGGCCTATCAGCTGAGGGGTTTGCAAGTAAGAAATGCTGGATAGCCTTCAAACCTTGTCGCTTGGTATGTTAGTATACAATGCCGAAACATCCATGGTGAACAGGAAGTGATCCATACCCTGTGGTAGAGTGATATTCTGTACACGTCGAATAGCATCTGACGAATCCCTCACATATGTAGGTAGTGACTTCACCAGAGGGGAGAAAATGCTATCGAGATATCGGCTAATGAGTTCAGTCGGACAACCGATTGTCGAAACAATAGGTCTCCCTGGGTTGCCCTGCTTATGTATCTTAGGCAGCAGATAGAAAGTAGAGAGTTTAGGGTTCCTTTGAATGAGATTAGTAGCGCTTGGCGGTAGATGTTCATTCTCGATGAGATCCCGTACGGTGTCTTTCACTATTTGCTGCTGCTGCTCTATACTAGTATACTAGTATATATATATATATATATATATATATATATATATATATTGTCTATTAGGGAGACACACGACAACGAGGTTTATTCCGTCATAATAGGGACCACATTTGGATGGTGCAAATACATATGTCAGGTCTACTTTTATCGATTTTTCTAGTGCATTTAATACACTTGTTCCTCATCTACTCATATCAAAGCTTCGGGAAATGGAATTATGTCCACAGATAACTCTCGTCATTCTTGACTTTTTGTTAAATCGACCTCAAATGGTAAAACTAGGGCATTTTCAGTCCTCAATTCGCACTTTAAACATTGGGGTCCCGCAAGGGTGCGTTCTTTCACCGGTCTTGTTTTCACTGTACACCAGTGAATGTGTTAATACAAGTGAAAATTGCTCGATAATTAAGTACGCCGATGACACTGTCATCACCGGATATTTATCTGGTGATGCGGGGTGGTACCTTTCGGAAATAAAACAGTTTGTGAATTGGTGTGATACACACTTCTTAGTTTTGAATGCTAAGAAAACTGCTCATGAAGAGAATCAAACGCGGTGAAAAAGTGCACCCCGCCTATACACTTTCCGAACTTGCAATGTTCCCGCGGTCTTCCCGCCTCCACTCTGTGATATTATTTATAAGTGATATTTGGGTTTGCTTAAAGAGCTGAAATTTTTGCGATGGTTTTATTTTCGCGAATTTCGCGAGTCAAACCCAAGCGAATTAAAACTTCCACTTCTGTTTTATAGTAATATCAACATTATCAAAATCGCGAAATTATCCCCTCGCGAATCATTACACCCAGTATGACCCAGACCAAAATAACAATCAGTAAAGTTTCCTGTTTTTTCTACATGTTTGTTGGTTTTTGTTTTTAAAAAGAGAAAATTGGATAAAACAATATTTTCAAATTGTTAGAACTTTGCGAGTTCCGTGTAATATTCGAAGAATACGTAAAGTTGTTACTTCTATGACGATTTGAACAAAAAGAGAAATTCTCCTGCAATCTAGGGGTGCATGATTGTGATTTGAAAGAAAGTCATTCTGGGCGCACCCCTCCCCCTCAGTAATGTACCCCGCATCCTCATTACGAAACCTATTGAAAATGTATCGGACGCACGTGTCGCATGTTGTATAGACATATTATATACCTGATTGTGGATGTCCCGCCCCCCGAGACCAGGAAAATATTTAGACTAGACTAGTCTATAGTAATCAGCTGATCTAACAGTACACATGTCCTGGTTTGATTTTCTAGGTCACTTGTCTAATTTGGCTTACACGATTAACCTACCACGAGACTTCAAAAAATGATCAAAACTCTGACTCAGGCCCGTAACTAGGATTTTCGCGGGGGGGGGGGGGGTTCAACATTGGAAAAAGTGGACCTTTCTGAGGGAGCGAATCGACCGAGTAGGGGTGTCGGGTCAGGTGGTGTGCCCCTACAAGGGTGTGGGCATGAGCGTATAGTCAGAATTATTTGACAGGGGGTGGGTCAAATGTGAAGCTCGAACATATAATATCACATGTGTCGGATTCCCAATACTGCGAGCGAGCAAAGCGAGCGAGAGAAAAATAAAAATATACTTTTAAATGGCAAACTTTTATTGCATTAGTCACCAATAGGTGAAATGTAAAGCTGCAGGCATCATTCATATTAAAGTTTTTAGGAAGTGAAGCGAACGGGGGGGGGGGGCACTTTGCTGTTGTTCGTTTATGGAAAGGTAACCCTAATATCTGGGCGCTATGGCGATAGGGCAGTGACGTGCCGAAATTGTCATAACATTGAATATTTCATTATGGACCTTGCTGCATGAAACATCTCGTTTACAAGGTTTGCGAGCGAGCGAAGCGAGCGAGGAGAAATGCAATTTACTTTGCTATTGCATATTTCAATATAAAAAGTGGACCAAACAAGTATTCGGGTTCCATGGCGATAGGGCAGCGACGTGCCTGAATATTGGAATAACATCCTATATAAATATTCATGGACCTCGTTGCCTGAAACTATTTCATTTCTAAGATTTGCAAGCGAGCGAAGCGAGCGAAGAAAAATGCACTTTAATATGCTGTTGCTCATAACATTTCAATATAGAAAGTAAGGTAACCATAATTTCTGGGCGCCATGGCGATAAGGCAGACGTGCCCGAAATTGTCATAACATTGAATATTCATAGACTTTTTTTTTATTACAATAACATACTATGGAAATATTCTCGCTGCCTGAAACTCGTTTCAGAATTTTGTGAATGAGCGAAGCGAGCGACGGAAAACGCACTTTACCATCTCCCAAATGTTTCCAAAACACCCCAAGTGTTATATTGGGGCATCTTGTTATTTCTGATTATAGTTTCCAAGAAGTCGATGTTTTATAAAATACTCCCATGGCACTCCGGTTGAACAGGCTGTACTAGACCGGGTCCGCCAGGAGTATTCAACTTGAGAGCGGGAAAATTGTCCATTTAAAAGTGAACAGACACATTAAATACCCCTCTCTCTTTTCCAGTAATATTTTGAATCCTATACAGTGGTAGTATATGTTCGGGCTTCACATTTCACCCACCCCTGTCAAATAATTCTGACTACGCTCATGCCCATACTCTTGGAGTGGTACACCCCCTGACCCGACACCCATACTCGGTCGCTTCGCTCCCTCAGAAACGTCCACTTTTTCCAATGTTGAACCCCCGCCCCCGCACAAATCCTAGTTACGGGCCTGAGTATGGTTTCTATATTTCACTTTTATATTCCATTACCACAGATTTCATTTGAGTCTTCTCATAATTGTCACTGCTTAATTATCTTCCCACGTTATCTTTGTATGGTGTTTTAAGCAATCTATCTCCTTGTATTGTCAGGATTTCCTGTTCAATCTAACACTTCTCAAAGATCAAAATACCCTTCATTTTCGTCCTATAGTCTGATAGGAATCAATAATCATCCAAATGTCAGATGTCTAAGAAAGTTTAATAATTAAAAATGTCATACAACAGTTTCAATGGTCAATCAACTTCAACATAATTATCTCCATTCCATTTTCGTCAGATTTCATTCGAATTCATTCCACCTGGCAATCCGCTGCAAAATTTATCATCAAATCCATCTTTGCATGGCAAGTGGATTTCAAGAAATTGTCATTCAAATTCGTCACATAGACAAGACCTTACAACGAGCGGGTGACGATTTTGAAAAACTCTTTGAACTCTTTCAGTCTTTGACAAAATCGATAGCAAAATGAAAAATAAATTCCAAAAATGAATGGCCAAAGACGTATGTTGACTTGGCCTTATTATTAAGTTGGAGGACAAATTAAAGCAAATAAAAAAAGTGTTCAAATTGATTGGAAAACCGGTATTATCTCACATTAATTTCCACTTTCCTTCCTCTCTCCCCCCTTTCACGTGACCCCTTGTGCGCTCCTCCCTATTTAAGCCAGTTGGTATGAACATTTAAAAAAAATTTAACCTAAAATTCACTATTCTCATGTCACTTTGGATAATTTTTTCGCCTTATGATTTCTGCTCGCCAGTTTGGGGACGATAATACAAACGAATTTGAATAATTCTTTGAATGACGCTTTGAAAAAAATCGATTCCAACATGGCATAATATACAAATTCGAACATGAATGGTGAAAGACGACATTGATTAATTATAGATTTGCCAGATTAGGAAGTTACGGGATAAAATGTATTAAAATAGACGGATTAAGACCGATATTTTATCACGTTATTTTCCTTTTTTTTCTTTTTTTTTTAAGCGGACCTCTGCTCGCCAACGGGGGGGGGGGGGGGGGGGGGAGGGGGTTCTGAACCCCCCCCCCCCCCCCGGGCCTGTGACTCATAATCTATTCTTAGCCATTGGCGGCGCGCCGGCGCGTCGATGTGTAATACTACGCTTTACAGTATTAGCCCATGTGTCGAGATACACTATGACTATGTATCATTTACATTGTAGAGGCAATATAACAATTATGTTATTCTTAATCTTAGTCCTAGTACTCCTAGTACTCTTGCCGTCACCTGCTTAAGAATAAGACTTTGAGTTAAGTTACAGTTTAATAATAAAACGTTCCAGTTTACAAGGGTAGGCCTACTTCATGGCGCATATAGTATACATACCTCTGATCGGGCCCATATCCAGGTACTAAGGCTAAATCTAGACCCCTTGCAGGCCTCAATCATCCACCGTCCTTTGCGCTCACCTGATGAGGAAGACTCGATGAGGCCGCGCATGCGGCATATTCTCATACATAATTTCAAAGAAGCATTTACACAGTCATAGGCGCACATCATAACAGTCAACCGCGCTCACTTGGGGAGGTCAAATGAGGGCGCGCATTTTCTTAACCTCGCAAACATCATGGTATAAAAATTATATACATATATATATACATATATATATATATATGGGAAAGGGGGGACGTCCCCCGCTTCCGACGTCCCCCGTTCCGCCGCCTATGCATATCGAACTCTTACAAGCATGAAGTCTTGCATCAGAATATTGAATACAATAACATAAATTTCCACTTTCATTTGCCAGAACCATGAGAATCATTTCAGTGATCAAAGTTGTTTGAAATGGTAAGTAAATGTAGTGCAGTAAATTATCAAAATGAGCAACAAGAGTGGATGATGACTGCATTTCTATAATAACAAATAAGCATGAAAATGCCCAAAGCAACATTTGATAACACTGGCGATAATATATTTCATGTATTTCGAGAGAAACTTCCCTCTCTTTTTGTACTCTTGGTTCATTTGGATACTAGCATTAACAAAATCTAGCAATTTCAGTAAGATTTCATATACCGGTAACCCTAGTGTTGATCAAACAATTTGTACTGAATGAATGCCGTTGACGCGACAAACGACAAACGATTAGCGATAGCGGCGAATAGCGATTCGTCAAAAATCCTGACGAATTTTTTGACAACCTTTACTATTAGCCCAGTATTCGTAAGTCAGTGAGAGTCCTAATGCGCATAGTTGATGAATACCTAAAGAAATGTTAGTGATATTTTGATGAATATTAGGCGAGAAATTGAAGAAAATTTGGAGAAGAGAACCTTTGGTGAAAATTACTTTTTGTAAAACGGTCTGTAAATATGCGCCATAGTCATCAACTGTCCCTCAATTTATTTTCTTTTTCAATAGTTGAAAAATAGTTGCAGACTAATTGAAGAATTGTGGTTGACTGTGTCGTATATATTATTTACCGACCATATTGCAAAAAGTCATGTTGGCCAAAGTTTGAATATGTTCAAAGTTTCCTTGGAAATTCGGCGAACGTTTGGTGAATAGAGTGAACACATGACGAATATTTAAAGAATTTCAAAGAATAATTGATGATTCTGGCGAATATCTAAAATGCATACTGTACGCAACCCCATTGAGATACCTACTTTAGGAACGGAAATAATCAATATTGTTTTGTCACATTCCCTATAGGCCGGTCAGCTTCCCGTATAGTTTAAAGACCTGAAAGTGCAATCAATATTGTGTTTCGATTAATCTCAAGATGCGGTATAAGAAACCAGTTTGCTGCACCATAATCGATGGTGCCCCCATATTCATCACTGTGTCCTGTGCGAACATATTTGCATAACAATGACTGGATATGAAAATCGTTATGTTGGAGGTACCTGACGGCCAACGGGGGCTTTACACATTTTTTTTTCTTCAATGATGATCGATGGGTTCCGAAAGCCACTTTTAAACATATGGCACTTTTTTTCAGCTAATTTTGTTTGCCTGGTGTCGATGTAGAAGAATATATGTATGTAAGGTAGCATCTATTTACAATGCGTCGAGTAGTAAGGCACAAGACCGGACCGGACTGTACATAAGACTGTGATTAAAAAAGCAATAAAAGATATTGATGATTTGTATGTTCAAAACAGAGATTGTTGAAAAATAAATGAAACTAAAATGCTCATTGAGAACCATTGCCTGTCTAAATCTGATTTTTACCATCTGAATATTCAGTAGTGTGGAATTTCGACTTTATATAGCGAAGGGTTTAGATTGCAAATAGGATAGGTAGGAAAAGAGAGTTTTGAGAGATTGAGGCGCTGATTCATAAAGGTGGACTCCGTTCAATTTGGTTTTAAAGCCCGGCTCACAAGAGGCGTCATTTGATAATATCACAGAAATTATAGCTTGTTATGGTGTTATTTTATTTCCTTCTTAACAGAAATATCATCATCAGTCCTGGGGCCTGTAACATAAAGAGATACAATCAATCTTATGATTGATATTAAAGGAGAATTATGCTCAAAAATACAGACGATAGTGTTCAAAGGTGTTATTTATTCCTACTTGTTGGACTATATGGCTTCGCGTCAAAATATACGAGATCGATACGAATCAAGATTTTCTGAGCAAAATTTATCATCTGCTCCCAATATGTATCGTCTGCTAGCAGTACATGGGGGCTGCCATTTTTTTATGTGTACATGAAGATTTTCTTAATCCAAATGCCCAATTGCTTTTTTCAAAATTAAAAACCAGTTTTAGATTAAACATATTGAATAGATATGTCAATTTATTTTTAAACTGAAGATTTCCTTATATATTTCTGTTGGAAATCGATATTCGCTTAATATAAATCTATTTTCTAGATACTGTGACGCAATGGACGGAGCAAATTAATTCAAATTTTATGGATGCTTCTTCCCTGAGCATCTATAGCGGCAAACTATGCATTCACCTGCTTTCGGATAATGGGACTTGAAAAGTCAGAATGCATGCTGCATATATTATGCTCTGCTCTGTTTGGCAAACCCAAGAAAATAGATTTTTGTTAAGCAAAACCAGACAATTTAAAAGTATCATTATAAAGATTTAATTTTTATAAATCATGTAAACACCCACTTTATATTTTTCGTCACATATGGGATTTTAGGTAATGAAGAAAATCAATTTAGGTCTTGGATTCAAAATATCTTCCTGACCGGAACATTTCTCAATGGTTCATATACAAATCCAAATCAGCAAGAAAATGGCAGCCCCCATGCAAATGAGTAGTAGACGATACCGGGTGTTGGAATATCTTTATTATACCCTTTTCTGATATCTTATTGGAAAATGATTTAGGCCAATAAGTAGGAATATACTACACCTTTCAATATAAGTAAATTTGTACTCAGGGGTTAATTCTCCTTTAAGGAGTGAATTTGAATTACAAGTTGGACGTCTATACGGAGCTGAGAAGAGTATACAGGTGTGCAACCAGCATTGAATTATGAAACACAGATAAAAATACAACATAATTTCATTATGAAAGCATAATCGTTTGGCTACAAATAACTTATGTGAGTAAGAAAATTATGCATACTTTGCTTTTCGATTGAACAAATTTCATCGAATATTTCCCCGAGTTATATTTGGGGGTTGCTTTTACATAAAGGGGCCTCTTTCCCTGGCTTAGAAGTAAGTGTAAGGAAATAATATATACATTATTTTCTCATTTCCTTGCACATAATTTGTATATATATATATATACTAACCCGTCTCCGTGGTCTAGTGGTTAAGGCATTGACGTTCTAAGCCAACGACCCGGGTTCGATTCCCGGCGGAGACATTTTTTCAGCCTTTGCAAAAAATTTCAAAAAGGGAGGACAGCTCTGGGGAACTTTGATTGAGCTACGCAACGTTATTCTCGCAATTTCTTTCACATATATATATATATATATATATATATATATATATATATATATATATATATAATGTGTGAAAGAAATTGCGAGAATAACGTTGCGTAGCTCAATCAAAGTTCCCCAGAGCTGTCCTCCCTTTTTGAAATTTTTGCAAAGGCTGAAAAAATGTCTCCGCCGGGAATCGAACCCGGGTCGTTGGCTTAGAACGCCAATGCCTTAACCACTAGACCACGGAGACGGGTTAAGGCATTGACGTTCTAAGCCAACGACCCGGGTTCGATTCCCGGCGGAGACATTTTTTCAGCCTTTGCAAAAAATTTCAAAAAGGGAGGACAGCTCTGGGGAACTTTGATTGAGCTACGCAACGTTTTATTCTCGCAATTTCTTTCACATATTTTATATATATATATATATATATATATATATATATATTATATATATATATAAGTGTAAGGAAATAACATATACAACAGCTTTGGCAAATCTCGTGGAAATAAATACAAATGTGAAAGAAATTGCGAGAATAACGTTGCGTATCTCAGTCAAAGTTCCCCAGAGCTGTCCTCCCTTTTTGAAATTTTTGCAAAGGCTGAAAAAATGTCTCCGCCGGGAATCGAACCCGGGTCGTTGGCTTAGAACGCCAATGCCTTAACCACTAGACCACGGAGACGGGTTAAGGCATTGACGTTCTAAGCCAACGACCCGGGTTCGATTCCCGGCGGAGACATTTTTTCAGCCTTTGCAAAAAATTTCAAAAAGGGAGGACAGCTCTGGGGAACTTTGATTGAGCTACGCAACGTTTTATTCTCGCAATTTCTTTCACATATTTTATATATATATATATATATATATATATATATATATATAAGTGTAAGGAAATAACATATACAACAGCTTTGGCAAATCTCGTGGAAATAAATACAAATGTGAAAGAAATTGCGAGAATAACGTTGCGTATCTCAGTCAAAGTTCCCCAGAGCTGTCCTCCCTTTTTGAAATTTTTGCAAAGGCTGAAAAAATGTCTCCGCCGGGAATCGAACCCGGGTCGTTGGCTTAGAACGCCAATGCCTTAACCACTAGACCACGGAGACGGGTTAGTGGTTTCGGCGACACCAGATTCAATTGACCGACAGATTGACAAATCCTCAACCTTATTAATTAATTCCTTTGTCGGGGGCAGGTGAGTTTTGAACAAAGACAAGCCGCGTGCCTCAGCTGGATCCAAGCGAATGCTTTGAATACATGTATACATTAGAATAATTATTAACAAGTGTAAGGAAATAACATATACAACAGCTTTGGCAAATCTCGTGGAAATAAATACAAATGTGAAAGAAATTGCGAGAATAACGTTGCGTAGCTCAATCAAAGTTCCCCAGAGCTGTCCTCCCTTTTTGAAATTTTTGCAAAGGCTGAAAAAATGTCTCCGCCGGGAATCGAACCCGGGTCGTTGGCTTAGAACGCCAATGCCTTAACCACTAGACCACGGAGACGGGTTAGTGGTTTCGGCGACACCAGATTCAATTGACCGACAGATTGACAAATCCTCAACCTTATTAATTAATTCCTTTGTCGGGGGCAGGTGAGTTTTGAATATATATATATATATATATATATATATATATATATATATATTAATGCTCTGCTCCTGCATTGAGCACTTTAACTGCTGGATTGATAACCCAATGTATATATATATATATATATATACACTGTAAAAAATATCTGTATATTTACAGGGGAAAGAATACAGATTAGTTCTGTAATTACTCATAAAAGCTAATCTGATGTTATTTGTACATCAATGTCATAGGAAAAGGTAACAACTAATCTGTATTTTTACATCAGAAGTTATGGCGACTCTGCTGACGCTGTAGTATTGGCGAATTAAAAAGAACTTTAGCGAGTATTTAGCGACACGTCTTACAACCAATTCTCGCTACCACAAATATGCAATTTTCGACGTAGAGGGCAATATTATGCATATTATCCGCATCACAGAACTCCTAAAGACGTCTTTAGGAGTTCTGTGGTCCGCATCTTCGTCAACTGCCGGTCCGTATTGAAATACTACGGCTTATGAATAAAATGAGTGCTAAAATGCTTAATTTTTTGATCGCATGACATAAACCACTCAAATTTTGAAAATGCAACCAATTGTCTCAATAAATCATGGTATCTTTTCAAACATGTCGGTATATTTATACTCAAACTCGAGGATTTTTGTAATACCAGTGTACATTTTCAATGCAAAGAGACAAACACTTGTCGATCCAATCGGGATATTGTCAGCACTGCGCATGCGTGATTTGCATGACAAACGCCATCTGTTGGCGAATTGCGTATTTGGGGTATTTCTATTTTTATTTTATTTATTTAATTTCCAGGAACATAATAACATGAGAACAATTTTCAAACAAAAATAACATAAGTGTGACATTAACAACAACCAATGCCTGGGGATTACCTATAAGAAATGATAAATTCTGTTTAAAGGCTCTCCTCATTGGTTGTTGTAATACAAACTAATACAAACAATAATAGGCAGCATGTGGGAGCAATAGAAAGATTCTGTTTAAAAAATAAAGCTTAGCAAGACTATTATAATTTATAAATAATGTGCTGGTAAAATAGTTATTTAAAAAAAAAACACCCCTACGCTATTCACAGCGTATGTCCTAAGGTAATTAACAGTAAAAAAAACACTAACATTAAACCACTGATAGTGTTATATATTAATGTTAAGTTGATACCGTTTGAGAGAAATTCAGTATGCATCGACAATTGGAGGCATGTCAAACAAAATACTACGTAAAGCGTTTAAAAAAGGCCAAACAGATGAATCAACACATAAATCAGCAGTGGAACGTGGGAGTGTATCCCAGAAACGAGGGAACATATGCAAGCATGTGAACTTTAAACAGTTAGTTCTTGCAAATTCATGGTAGAAAGTGAGAAAATGTATCCTTCGAGAGCTTGTTTTTGGTAAAATGGTACGAGAAATATCATATAAGCAATGCAAACTCTTGACAACAAAACTAACAGAAAGATAAACCATTCTGTTGTATAAAGGCGGCAAATCTAAAATAACTAAACGTTCATGATATGAGAGAGAATTTGCTCTTTCATAAGAAAAAAAAGAAGCGAGAGAAGCGTCTTTGTACTGCTTCTATTGACTGAATATGATTCTTTTGGTAAGGTAACCAAACGGGGACACCGTATTCCAAAATTGGACGGCAAAGTGAACAAAATAATTTCTTTAGTATCACCGGATTTCTAGAAATAACAATTCGACGTATGAATCCACACAATCTTGAACATTTAGTAACAACACTCCTAACATGATCTGTCCAACTGAGGTCATGAGAAATAACAAAACCTAAATACTGATAAGTTTTGACCGTTTCAAGAAGCTGTTCATTTATATCATAATTAACATCAATTAATTTTCTAGAGCGAGTAATATGCATTACTTTACATTTTGAAATGTTAAGAGACATATTATTATCTTGACACCACTGATTAATATGGAAAAGATCTGTTTGTAAAACACCAGAATCATTTGCATTAGTAATTGTACGGTATAGCACAGTGTCATCGGCGTACTGCCGAATAGACGAAGATACCACATCAGGCAAGTCGGCAACGTACAAGTTAAAAAGGATAGGCCCAATCACTGACCCCTGAGGTACACCAGAACTCACGGGTACCCATTCAGATTTAGCACCCTCAAACAACACACTCTGCTTCCGATTTGAAAGAAAAGATTTAATCCAAAAAAGTACTCTACCACAAATACCATATTTATGCAATTTGGCTAACAGTAAATAATGATCAACTTTATCAAAAGCCTTCGCCCAATCCAGGAATACAACATCGATTCTAGGTGGATTAGGGCGATCTAAAACTTTTGCCCAGTCAAAAAACAAACTAACAGCCTGAGTAGTACAAGATCGTTTTGGTAAGAACCCATGCTGTGAGTCTGGTATAATACCATATTTTACAGAGTGTTCAATCAATTTGTTTACAATAATATGCTCTAACATTTTACAAGGAACTGAACATAATGAAATCGGACGATAATTTGATATTATGTCACGTTTACCAGATTTGTGCAATGGAACAACAAAAGCCCGATTCCAGCATTGAGGAACTGACCCTGATCTAAGGCTGATATTGAATATTCGTGTGAGAACGGGTACAATTGAAATATCACCAAATTTTAAGAAGTTCGGCAATATCCCATCAGGCCCTGGTGGCTTGTTACTCTTCAGACGAACAATTTCTCGCAGTACATCGCTACTTGTAATTTCAATATTTAACAGTGCATCAATATGTGGGTGACATTTACAGTCTTTAAGATCAAGATTAAGTAGATTGTAATCTGAGCGAGTAAAATTGCTCCGAAAATGACAATTAAATGCACGAGCAATTTCAAAAGGAGATTCTAATAAAACATCATTGTGCATAAATGTACTAACGGTATGATTTTGGCGTTTAGCATTCACAAACGACCAAAATCTCTTAGGATGAGTAGCAGAATTTAAAGCTAGTGTCTGGAGATAGTCATTATAGGCAGTTTTAGTAAGTTTTTTCATTTCTTTGCATAATAGCTTAAATTTGTTCCATAAGTCTTCATTTCCCTTGTTAGCTATTGCTTTTCTATAAGCACGCTTCTTCTTTCGTGATAATTTTACAATATCCGAAGTAATCCATGGTGCTCGTCGTTTTCCTTTAGATTCCGTAATAGGAACAACATCTTTTACAACGGCATTTAAAACAAGTGTAAAATTATCCCACGTTTCCTCAATATTATCATCGTTGATGAAAAGATCCCACGGAACGCATTCCAATGTGCGCTGAAAATCTGCTCGACTTGCTTTGTGGAAAGCGTGAAAATGACGCGGCAGTGATTTGGAGTAATTATGAACATTAAGTGAGAAATTGACTGCATCATGATCACTGGCACCCGATACCCGGACCACGACTGACGTCTGTGATAAGGTCATCATCGTTGCAAAATACCAAATCAAGAATGGATTCTCGTTGGTTGGTGCCCCGTCGCGTAGGAAATGAGACAAGCTGAGAAAAACCGAGCGACGCGGTCAGTTCAAGAACATCTGAGGTGCCCTGGTTCAGTGCAACAGGAAAAACATCATTAGCGCCATCTACGGTGAGCTGAAGATTGAAATCACCAGTCAAGATGACAGCTTTATAATGGTGTAAATATGGCGAGATGCGTTGGAAGGAGTAATCGAGTGCATCTCTGAATTTCGAAAGTGGAGAAGATGGTGGACGATACACAGTACCAAACAAGATTTTTCGCTGTTTTTTCCCTGGTATAACTTGGGTCCACAACATCTCACAATGTTTATTATCATTGTTTTCAGATGGGATTTCATATTGATGTAGACGTGAGACACGAAGATCACCCCGACAAGCAAAAAGAACCCCACCGCCATTGCGATTTCTATCCTTTCGAAGGATCTGATAATTATGCAGAATTTCCCCATCATGTATTGAGTTATCTAACCAAGTTTCTGTAATACAGAAGATATCAATGTTATCATTGACAGCAAGATATTGCAAATCTAAAAGTTTGTTCCCAAGACTGCGTGCATTGAGCAGGACACATTTCAAATTTTCTCGCACAAAGTATTGAGATGTATTGCATGAACTTTCATTATCTGGTCCTGGATTTGGGTGAATATCACCCGAGCATATACGAATTTGAAAAGCTGCGCAAGAGTTTGCATAATACAGACATCGTTTACCAATAAATTTTCTCGATGAACACAAGTTATGAAATGTCTTTGCACCATATTCAAAACCATCTTGTAACAAAAAAGTGCTGCACGATCCATTTAAATGCAGATTAATGTTCCTTGAAGAGGACAAAACATGGATGAATAGCAGGGTTAAAAGTATTCCATACAGATTAAAGCAAATGCCTTTTCTTTTTGTCATGATAATTGACTCTCCGCCGCTATAGCATGTCAAATTTGCATGTAACCAAAGTGGGTAGTGTGCAATGGAAGAACGCAGAACGCAGAACATGGCCACAGAACATGGCCACAGAATGGCCGAGAATTGCAAGGCTTACGACTGTTATGCAACGCTTGCAACTGTTTGCAGAAAAACGAATTCGCAAAGAAATTTTTAACATGTTCAAAATTTCTTGCGACAAGAAAAACTGTTTGCGACAATAAAAACTGTTTGCGAACTTCTCTGCAACCTTTTAGAACCCTGACGAAACCCCAAATTCGCTACATTCGCAAGCATTCGCCACTCAGTGAGATACCCCTTTAAGTAGGTATTCAAAGAAAATCACAAATATGGCAATTAACGTATCACTAGAAACTGGGAAGCTTACAGATGGCAATCGTATAAGTTTTATGTCAACTGCGTATCTGATGATTATAAAAACAACATAAATAAAAGCTCTTCTAAGCATCTGGAATATCCGAGGATTCGCCAGAAATATAGCGATGTTTTGATGTCGTCACACTAGGGATCGATCCTGCTTAAAGACCTCAGCCTGACCGAATTTTGAAATATACCCTTTATTCATCCACGGGGAGCTATATATTTTCTGAACAAATTGAAACCAACTTCATGAGATTCCGTTTCCTGTGGAATGAGTAACAGCGTCCCGAATGTTGAGCCCCGGTGGTTTTTCTGACGAGGCCCCGTCTCTGAGGAACGCTACTTTGCGGGGGGTGAAAATTTGATGACGACATATCGTGTAGACGCACTCGGAGCTGTATACATGACATGTCGTCACACGTCTAGCGACCCCTGCAGTTTCCTCTGTTGTTACGCCATAGGGAGGGGGCGGACCAAAAAAAATTATCTTTTTTATTTTTTATGGATAAACGGAGACGAAAATTTATGAATACCCAGGGTAATTATATTCTTTGTTTACTAAGCTTTACGTCAATATATGGTTGTTTTGGGTCAGGCTGAGGTCTTTAAGCAGACGACGTCCTATAATGAATGAACGTAATTGCAATGCAATTATTTATCAAATTATAAAGAGTTTGGTGTATTTAAACATGACCTTATTTCACACCATTATAAAGGGAAAGTGAAACTGATTCTGATAGCTAAAACCGTTTCATTGTAAATACACAGGAGAAGGGTCAATGATCAATGAAATAAACCCCACTTTCAAATTGAAAGGCCCTCCGAATAATAGCAGGATGGTATTCGTTCCCTCTTGAAACGCCGAACATGCCCCGGTGCAAGCAGCTGAAAATACAATGGCGTCTTATTTTGTTTACAAGTGACTGATTCCTTTATTTTTTTAACGCTGCATTTTTCATCAAAATAATACCATACACGAAGTTAAGAGTGAGGCAACAGACTAACATTAAGACTGACGCTAGTGAAGGAAGAGAAATAAGTGAAGAGGAGATGACAAAATAGGCTCTGAAAAATGTGTAAGATGTTATGGGACATCGTCTGCTTAGACAGGACTGGTCCATGGTGTGTCGTCACATATCTCAGCAGCGTTCGAGGAGCTCTTCAGCTGCTATATCGGGGGCTGTATTTTACCGTTTTATAATTGATAATAATCATTACTTCAAATGTTTCCAAGCGTTGAATTTGGATAACCTTGTTTAATTTATGCCATCTATGCAATAATAAGTATTAAGCCAATATTTAAAATCATTAAAGTTCTACTTTAAGAGACAAATGATTAGCGATAGCGGCGAATAGCGATTCGTCAAAAATTCTTGACGACCTCACTATTCGCCCAGTATTCGTAAGTCAGTGAGAGTCCTAATACGCATAGTTGATGAATACCTAAAGAAATGTTAGTGACATTTTGATGAATATTAGTCGAGAAATTGGAGAAAATTTGGAGAAGAGAACCTTTGGTGAAAATTACTTTTTGTAAAACGGTCTGTGAATATGCTCCATAGTCATCAACTGTCCTTCAATTTATTTTCTTTTCTAATAGTTGAAATATAGTTGACTATAAAAAAAGAAATAAATAAAAAAATTGCAGACTACTTGAATAATAGTGGTTGACTGTGTCGTATATATTTTAGTTTCCTCGGAAAGTCGGCGAACGTTAGATGAATAGAGTGAACACATGACCAATATTTAAAGAATTTCAAAGAACAATATTATTGATGATTCTGGCGAATATCTAAAATGCATACTGTACGCAACCCCAGTGAGATACCTAGGAACGGAAATAATCACTATGAACATGGAAAACAAAGAAGCGGACAAAATTTCCCTTCATTGCTATTATGTAAGATTATGTAGAGCAGGTGTCACGTGCATATTCACCCGTTCTACTTATTTTACATAATAGCAATGAAGGGATGTTCTTTTGTCTACCAGAACAATTGTGGAGGGTACAATGAGGAGCTGTATATTTTGTCCGCTCTCTTTTGTCATCGTGTTCCTAGTGAATCAATACTGTTTTGTCACATTCCCTAGGCCCGGTCGCGAACTTTTTTTTCCCACGAACTTTTTGTCACTATCGTCCTTGACGCATGCGCAACTTTGAAATAGCCCTACTGTCCCTACAACGCTTGGAGTTGGATGGGGTTTCAAAGTTTCATCCTACTTTTAGTAAAAATAAAAATACAAGACGTTATTTTTGTAATGTCCAAACTGAGAGTCGAACCCACATACCTCAGGTTAAATGTCCGAGGGCAAACGTATCTCGCCACAGCAAGACGCTGGGAGCAACTGTCATTATATCGCTTACGGAATAAATCCTATGATTGCGAAATTGATTTAGATCGGAAAGGATCAGGTGCGCATGCGCCAGGGAGGACAGGGACAAAAAGTTCGTGGGAAAAAAATTAGCGGCCCGGTCAGCTTCCGTAGTTTAAAGACCTGAAAGTGCAATCAATATTGTGTTTCGATTAATCTGATGATGCGGTATAAGAAACCAGTTTTCTGCACCATAATCGATGGTGCCCCCATATTCATCACTGTGTCCTGGGCGAGCATATTTGCATAACAATGTCTGGATTATGAAAATCGTTATGTTGGAGGTACCTGACGGCCAACGGGGGCTTTACACATTTTTTTTTTAACATATGGCACTTTTTTTCAGCTAATTTTGTTTGCCTGGTGTCGATGTAGAAGAATATATGTATGTAAGGTAGCATCTATTTACAATGCGTCGAGTAGTAAGGCACAATACCGGACCGGACTGTACATAAGACTGTGATTAAAAAAGCAATAAAAGATATTGATGATTTGTATGTTCAAAACAGAGATTGTTGAAAAATAAATGAAACTAAAATGCTCATTGAGAACCATTGCCTGTCTAAATCTGATTTTTACCATCTGAATATTCAGTAGTGTGGAATTTCGACTTTATATAGCGAAGGGTTTAGATTGCAAATAGGATAGGTAGGAAAAGAGAGCTTTGAGAGATTGAGGCGCTGATTCATAAAGGTGGACTGCGTTCAATTTGGTTTTAAAGCCCGGCTCACAAGAGGCGTCATTTGATAATGTATCACAGAAATTATAGCTTGTTATGGTGTTATTTTATTTCCTTCTTAACAGAAATATCATCATCAGTCCTGGGGCCTGTAACATAAAGAGATACAATCAATCTTATGATTGATATTAATCGTAAGTCTATGGCAAAACACGTACTGAAGAGTTACAATTGATAGAAAGATTGATTGTATCTCTTTATGTTACAGGCCCCTGGTCTATTAATTTTGTCCATATAGCTGTTGATGAGATTTCCTATAACATTACTGTAGCTCACTGAAGTGCTTAATTGATTTCATATATATGTAATGTAATGTATTCGAACTCACATACGTTCGCTGCCACCTTTTTATGTACGGACCCGTTTCGAATAATAACTTAAAGGCCAAGTCTACCCTAACAAAAGTTGATTTGAATAAATAGAGAAAAATCCAAGCATAACACTGAAAATTTCATCAAAATAGGATGTAAAATAAGAAAGTTATGGTATTTTAAAGTTTCGCTTAATTTCGCAAAACAGTTATATGCACATCCTGCTCAGTATGTAAATGAGAGAACCAGTGACGTCACCCACTCACTATTTCTTTTGTATTTTATTACATGAAATACGAAATTTTTTAATTTTTCCTTGTTATAATGTGAAACAAAGTTTGATTCCTCGTTGCAACCTATACACAATTCAATGAGAGCTTCCTAATTGTGAAATCTGCAGAAATTAGTGACGAGCTATTCCATTAACCTGCTTTTCAAACCTCAATGCTTGGAATCCAGTTTGCATATATTACTTGTTGCTATGTCCGGTAAGCCTCCGGCTTTGTTTGAAAGGTATGTATAAAATCTACGTACATTACCGAAGAGGTCTAATCATGGGATGACATGGGAAAAGAAGCTCCGTCTTTCATTTTCGTGATCCACATTTTCGCCCCCACCTATAAATTGGTATATACTAGGGTACTATTTGGTGCTGAATTCAAATATGAATGTTGCTAAGCATGAATCTGGCAATTCGTCGTCCTTACTTATGCCAATTTCAATGGCGAAATAAGGGGGACGCTTCTGTCCTCCTCGGATTTCTGCCTGTTTCCGTGCAAACACTATTCCATCAGTCAAAATTTGTTTCTAAGAATTTGAATTACTTTATCTGATTGTGAACAATTCCAAGCCATAAACAGGGGATCCTGTGTGGCGGATTGGGGGGCGGGGTGGTCTGAGCCATGGGTAGATCAGGTTTTTGTGACTAGCACAAAATTAGGTGAAATTGATAAATGAATTAATGAATACATTGCATAAATTAGAAAGGGGGAAACAGCACAAGCAAGGAGTTGTATAAGTATATAAGGATGTGTTTCGTGGGGGATGGGGCACATTAATGTTATATATCACATTCCTTAAAACCGCCAAGGGGCTGGACATGTTTACAGTCATATTATATTATTTATTATAAAAAGGAAACCGGAGTTGTCAGTTATTTTCCCAGTAAAATAGAACAATTCATTTCATATAACATATATCATCATAAAGTTTAGCTTTTCCTCTTTCTTTTGACACCTAATATGACACTTAAAGTTTATGCATTAATGAGCAAGGAGAGTTTAAAATTTGAATGTCAAAATCAAGTTGCACAGAATAAGTGGTCAAGATTGGAATTAGCAATTCTTTGGTGTTCTTTTTTATGTTTCTTTCACCAAATTTCTCAATGAGAATGAATACAGTTTTAAGCACAAGTTTTTCACTTGCTTGCCTGACCATGCAGCTAACGACACAGCAAAGAGTTTTCCTAGTAACCGAATGGAACCGCACTGGAAGCCTTCAGGAAGTTGCCCACGTTTTCCGTCGTCGATTTCCTGATCGGAATGTTCCGTCAAAGTCAACGATCTGGAAGAACGTTCGAAAATACCAGAATGAAGGTACATTTCATAATTAAGCAGGACTTAATTATATGCAAATTAATGCTCAAAATGGCATTTTTGGAGGAAACTTTGGTTATCACTTCCTTTTTGTATTTTAAAGACAGGTTTTTTGTGACTAGCACAAAATTAGGTGAAATTGATAAATGAATTAATGAATACATTGCATAACATTTTTAGAAAGGGGGAAACAGCACACGCAAGGAGTTGTATAAGTATATAAGGATGTGTTTCGTGGGGGATGGGGCACATTAATATATATCACATTCCTTAAAACCGCCAAGGGGCTGGACATGTTTACAGTCATATTATCCGAATGCCACTCGGCAGTATGTAAATAAGCATTGTTAAATTTATCTACTGAAAAGCCCGGGGAGGGGGGATACTCAGATTTGGTTCGGACTGGGGTGTGCCACTGAAGTCTCCATACCCGTACCCATGTTTATAAGCGTCATTTTGGCAGAAAAGGGTACCCATTATTAGGGATTTTGCATCTCGGGTGTGTACTTGGCGACGATATGGGCGAGAATATCATTCTGAACCCATGTTAAAAAAGTGGGGGCATGTTTAGGATTTCCCGGCATAAAACCATATCCCATGTTTAGGGATTTCTTGCAAAAAGCGACCCATTATAGAGCGGCACACCCCGTATACCATATTAGGGGGGGGGGGACGTTACTTCATTGTTGGCCCCGGGCGCCATAATCCCTAGATACGCCACAGGCTTCGCTCCCCGGCCGGTCACCCCCACCCCCAATCATGAACACGGATCGACACCCCTGTAAGATTTGCAGGTATGTAATACATCGCCACATATTATCATGCACCCAGTGGTGTAGTGGAGCGTATACGCTTGTATACGCCGTATACGTAAGAAAGAAATTGGACTTTTTCGGGTATACGCGCGTATACTTAAAAAGAAATTAAATTAAAAAAAGTATATATAGGAAATAAAAAGAAGAATTGTATGAAATTTATGAAAAATCGTCGAAATTCATACTCTGTGAGTTGTGTTCCACAGAATTAATTTGTGTTGGCGATCCATATACTCGACAAACTTTTGACAAATGAAACTTGCAGTATGATTGCGTATTATTTTTTACGTACATCCGAACCATATCCGGCCGGCCGGGCCCGCGGCGCTCGTGTGATGTGCATGTGGCGGACGGCATGTGCCCAGCCCGAGGCCACTGGCCGGCGCGGCTAGGTAGCAAGTGCGAGGCTACACTATGAACACGGTGACAATGAGAGCGGACAATTTATGCAGCTCCTCATTGTACCCTCAACAATAGCTCTAGTAGACAAAAGGACATCCCTTCACTGTTATTATGTGACACCTGTTCTACATATTTGTACAGGATAGCAATGAATGGATGTTCTTTTGTTAACCAGTACAATTGTGAAGGGTACAATGAGGAGCAGCATAAATTGTCCGCTTCTTTGTTCGTCATGTTCATAGTGCTAGCTGCTAGGCTAGGCGCGAGCTGGCTAGTCCTTTAGCTGCTAGGCCATCATCATTGCTCATGCGCCGTACAAAATATATAACGTTATTACATTTGTGGGTGCAACATCCCAATGCATAGGCCCTATATTTGTGTTGCATAAGCACTTAGAATTGCAGAACTTTTTGAGGGATTTATTTCAAAGAACAATTCTAAACAAATATATTGTGTTCATTATGTTGTTTCTCTGCAGTTTCTCAGTAAAATATCCAAATACTTTTGGATGTGCGTGTATAATCAAGGCAATGTGAATGTTACATTATACACTCTTAGAAATGTTGGGTAAATGCCACTGGGTAAATGAAGATTGGGCATAGGTTGGTTAAATCTTGCTCAACTTTTACATGCATTTACCCAACATTGGTCAAAAATAACAATGAAATTGGTAAAGTTTACCCAAAAGTTAGTCGGACTCATAAGGACCCTCAAGTTGGGTAAAATTTGGGTAAAATTTTGCCCAATATTTCTAAGAGTGTATGAACTTCAAATCTATACTCATCTTTGCACTTCTAAAACGAATTCAAGTCTCCAAAAGCACAACTCAGTTTTAATTACCCTGATAGCAGAAAGTGTTAAAAAAATGACGTGATATTTACGTCGTGGTTTTCGTCTTTTTTACGTCCTGTAATTACGTCAATAAGACGACAACTTGCACCAACGCAAGACGTCAAGAGAACGTCTTATTTTGACGTCATCTCTACGTCTTCATTCCTCTTCCCTGATAGCAGAAAGTGTTAAAAATGACGTGATATTTACGTCGCGGTTTTCGTCTTTTTTACGTCCTGTAATTACGTCAATAAGACGACAACTTACTCCAACGCAAGACGTCAAGAGGACGTCTTATTTTGACGTCATCTCTACGTCTTGTACATCGTAAAAACTAAAGTGCTACTTTTAGGGGCATGTATAGTGACTGCACCTGAAATGCTGTTGATAGCACTTGAAGTGTGCTAATTTACCAGAAAAAAAATGTGACCGTGGCGAGCCTCGAACCAGGTTCCGCTGATTGAGAGGCGCTGACGTTACCGATGGACTAACAAATGCTTCTTGCAATCCTGTTTAGTCATGGGAGTCAAGTAGATAACATGAACTATGTGGTGTCGTAAATTCACTATGTAACAATATGATCTGCTCTAAATCGTACAATGTGAGTTAGTCTAGCGGTAATGCCAGCAATTCTCGATCAGCGGACCCTGGTTCGAAGCTCGCCCAAATCATTTTTTTAATGAATGTTTAGCAGTTTAAGGAGCCGGTCCAGCTCCCGTGAAAGTGCTGAAATAGCACGCTGTGTGCATTCAATAGCACTCTGAGTGCAGTCCCTATGCATGCCCTCAAAAAGTGCTCAGCACTTCAGTTTTTGCAGTGTACAGATGACGTCAAAATAAGACGTCCTCTTGACGTCTTGCGTTGGTGCAAGTTGTCGTCTTATTGACGTAACTACAGGACGTAAAAAAGACGAAAACCACGACGTAAATATCACGTAATTTTTACCACTTTCTGCTATCAGGGTAATTGTTAAACAGTTCGTTGTGTTCAATTACCAAAACTTTTTTTTTTAACGTTATTAACATTGGGTATGTATCTTCATGAATATTTTGCTCAAGCTCCCAACAAAATGTTATTAACATTGGGTATGTATCTTCACGAATATTTTGCTCAAGCTCCCAACAAAATGTATGAAATGTATAAAGATGTTGTGCACTTCTACATTGCTTGGAGGTGACAGTGTGTCTTATAACAATTAAACAATTGCCTCATACACTTTATGATAGCACAACCTTTACAGGTGATGAGAATTTGCAGAAACTAGAACTAGAAAATCATTATTATGACAACAGTTTGATAATATTTGGATTAGTTTGTGCATTTTAGACATATGGTTGATGCAATGATTGGTCTGAAAATACGACTCACTAACCCTCACTAATGCTTGATGCCTTTTGCAAAAACTAAGATTTAATTATATTTTGATGTGATATTCATTGTGAAAAAGATGCCTTTGAAATCGTGTTTATAATCAGGGCACTGTAAATGTTACACTGTCTAAACTACAAACTTACTACTTTCATTCACATTCTACAAGGGGACCATCCCCCCCCCCCCCCCCCCTATTCAGCCACTAAAAAAAAAGCGAGAGCGAAAAGAGAGAGAAAAGGGGTTTAAAAGGCGCTACAAGCCGTTATCTTTCTCTCAAAATTTGCAAAAACGTCAAAGTTTTCGCGCTTCGCGCAGGAAGGGGGAAATAACTCTCCTCTCCCTGCACCAACCCCTGTCACAGTGCAGTATTGCGTCCTAATAACTGAAAAGCAGTCATAGCGTCGAACTATAACTTTTCGCCTAAACAAATTGTTTGCTACAAGCCGTTTTCTTTCTCTTAAATTTGCTAAAACGTCAGAGCTTTCGCGCTTCGCGCGGGAAGGGGAAACTCCTCCTTCCTGCACCCACCCCTGTTATACCGTGCAATATTGCTCCAAATAATTGAAAAGCAGTCGGTTCGTCGAACTATAACTTTCCGCCTAAAGGTTTGTTTGCTACAAGCCGTTATCTTTCTCTCAAATTTGCTATAAAACGTCTTAGCTTTCGCGCTCCCAGCGGGAAGGGGGAAATTACCCCCTTCCTGAACCCACCCCTGTTACATACAATGCTGTATTGCGTCCAAATAAATGTAAAGCAGTCCTGACCTCGAAATACCTTTTCCCCTAAAAACAAAATTTGCTTAAAAACGTCAGAGCTTTCGCGCTTCGCACGGGAGGGGGAAACTTCCCCCTCCCTGCACCCACCCCCTGGGGAGCTCGCACCAATTTCGCACTCTTCGCGTGCTCACAACCGCCCCCTAAAATGACATCCTGGCTGTGCGGTTGGATCCTTCACGTCTGGCCCCCCACCAGTGGGTGTCGATCCCGGGAGGGGGGGGGGGGGTCGGTAGGGGTATGTATCCAAAAAAAATATGATGTGGGGGTAATGGCCTGTTAATGCACTAAAAATCTAGTTTTTGAAGGTTTGAAATGCGAAATTTTTTGAAAGCTCGGTCGCTTTGCTCCCTCGCATAATTATTATCTTTCAGGATCTCGTAATTTCGCGCCCCCAGTAGGCCTATATTGTTCTTAAATAGCTTAAAGGGTTCAAAATTTGAAAAAATAAAGATGTAATTGCTTTGCTCGATATATCATGTATGTGTCATATGACTCCTGCTAAATATTGCGCCCCCGACGTAAGATAAATAAAGTGTATAAAACAGCATTTGCAAAGGTTCAACTTTTGAAAGAAATCTCAAATTCAGGCAACCTTGCTGAATTTCTCGACTCTTTCTCAAGTCTTTCAGGGTTTTCGTTAATTTTGCTCCCGATTGTAGAAGTGTGTGAATAGAAAACCGCTTACCAATGCATAAAATTCGAGCTTCTCTACTGCTCAATTGCAAAATTTCCTGGGTAAACTCCCCCCCCCCCCCCCCCCCCACTCGGAGGTCGAAGGGACCGCATGCGTGTTCCCAAAATCTCCGGTAAAGGGGTATTTTTGGGGCGACACAATCCGGCCCGTGAATTGTAAAGAAAGAGGGTGTTTTTTATCTTTCACCCGGAGATTTCATTAAAAAAGGGGGTGTTTTTCTTTCTTTCTCTCTCTCTCTCTTCGACACCTGAGAAAAAGGGGGGGGGGTGAAATATCTTGAAAAAATATTGATCAAATCCCAGGATCAAATTCCTGAAATTCCTGCTAGTTTTGATAGCTCATTCAGCCAGGATTATTTCATTTTGAAAAATAGAAACACTGGCCCCCACCCTGATAGCAGAAAGTGGTAAAAATTACGTGATATTTACGTCGTGGTTTTCGTCTTTTTTACGTCCTGTAATTACGTCAATAAGACGACAACTTGCACCAACGCAAGACGTCAAGAGGACGTCTTATTTTGACGTCATCTGTACACTGCAAAACTGAAGTGCTGAGCACTTTTTGAGGGCATGCATTGGGACTGCACTCAGAGTGCTATTGAATGCACACAGCGTGCTATTTTAGCACTTTCACGGGAGCTGGACCGGCTCCTTAAACTGCTAAACATTCATTAAAAAAAATGATTTGCGCGAGCTTCGAACCAGGGTCCGCTGATCGAGAATTGCTGGCATTACCTCTAGACTAACTCACATTGTACGATTTAGAGCAGATCATATTGTTACATAGTGATACACATAGTTCATGTTATCTACTTGACTCCCATGACTAAACAGGATTGCAAGAAGCATTTGTTAGTCCATCGGTAACGTCAGCGCCTCTCAATCAGCGGAACCTGGTTCGAGGCTCGCCACGGTCACATTTTTTTTTGCTGGTAAATTAGCACACTACAAGTGCTATCAACAGCATTTCAGGTGCAGTCACTATACATGCCCCTAAAAGTAGCACTTTAGTTTTTACGATGTACAAGACGTAGAGATGACGTCAAAATAAGACGTCCTCTTGACGTCTTGCGTTGGAGTAAGTTGTCGTCTTATTGACGTAATTACAGGACGTAAAAAAGACGAAAACCGCGACGTAAATATCACGTCATTTTTAACACTTTCTGCTATAAGGGAAGAGGAATGAAGACGTAGAGATGACCTCAAAATAAGACGTTCTCTTGACGTCTTGCGTTGGTGCAAGTTGTCGTCTTATTGACGTAATTACAGGACGTAAAAAAGACGAAAACCACGACGTAAATATCACGTCATTTTTTAACACTTTCTGCTATCAGGGCAGTCCCACCCAGTCCTCCCCCGACTCGATACGGACTTTCCGAAATCTGTGACTAAGCAGGATAAGTGTAGTAACTTTAGACGTACCGTAGTGAGACACTTTTTTTTCATCTCTGCGAGCTGCATGCAGGACTTACCATTAAAAAACTTTTATGTCATGAGATTTTAATTTTTGTTTGGGTTCTTATATGACTGCATTGAGTACTGAGATACCATTTTGAACATAAAAACATCTCTTCCAAGGTATTGTAAGGACATCTTACTTGGGAGGGGGGTTGGTGTCTGTCCTGAGATATGGGGTTGGAATGAGAGCTCACCTGAGATAGGGGGTACATTGAGCAGTGGTCTGAATTTAGGGGGTTTCCAAGGCAGGAAAAGCCGTCGCAAAGCCCGCGATAGGGGGGTTCAGAAATTTTGACAGCCCTGAGATAGGGGGTGCTTTCAAAGGGAGGGAACAAGCATACGCGTGCCCTAAATAATACTGAGTGGGGGGCCGGGGTAAACTGCACAAGAAATTGTGTGTTTTTAGGGTTAAAAATTGAAAAATTTGCCGCTCGGTCGCTTTGCTCCCTCGCTGACGTAGATAGGTTTGAGAACTCGGGGGGGGGGGGGGGGGCTTCATTTTTTGCCCCCGTGCCATAATCCCTACATACGCCACTGGCTTCGCTCCCTTGCCGGTCAAACCCCCCCCCCCCCCCCCCCCCCCCCCTCCCCCGATCATGAAAATTTGGTCTGAAAATATGACTCTTTATCATTTTGAGATGATAATATGACAGATGATTTTTGTGTGTGTGGGTGTGAGGGTGAGTGTGTCACGGAGGGAGGGGGGTTATTGTGTTTGTGAATCACCACCACAGCACGGTGCATCGCCTCTTGACGTCTTGCGTTGGAGTAAGTTGTCGTCTTATTGACGTAATTACAGGACGTAAAAAAGACGAAAACCGCGACGTAAATATCACGTCATTTTTAACACTTTCGCTATAAGGGAAGAGGAATGAAGACGTAGAGATGACCTCAAAATAAGACGTTCTCTTGACGTATTGCGTTGGTGCAAGTTGTCGTCTTATTGACGTAATTACAGGACGTAAAAAAGACGAAAACCACGACGTAAATATCACGTCATTTTTTAACACTTTCTGCTATCAGGGCAGTCCCACCCAGTCCTCCCCCGACTCGATACGGACTTTCCGAAATCTGTGACTAAGCAGGATAAGTGTAGTAACTTTAGACGTACCGTAGTGAGACACTTTTTTTCATCTCTGCGAGCTGCATGCAGGACTTACCATTAAAAAACTTTTATGTCATGAGATTTTAATTTTTGTTTGGGTTCTTATATGACTGCATTGAGTACTGAGATACCATTTTGAACATAAAAACATCTCTTCCAAGGTATTGTAAGGACATCTTACTTGGGAGGGGGGTTGGTGTCTGTCCTGAGATATGGGGTTGGAATGAGAGCTCACCTGAGATAGGGGGTACATTGAGCAGTGGTCTGAATTTAGGGGGTTTCCAAGGCAGGAAAAGCCGTCGCAAAGCCCGCGATAGGGGGTTCAGAAATTTTGACAGCCCTGAGATAGGGGGTGCTTTCAAAGGGAGGGAACAAGCATACGCGTGCCCTAAATAATACTGAGTGGGGGGCCGGGGTAAACTGCACAAGAAATTGTGTGTTTTTAGGGTTAAAAATTGAAAAATTTGCCGCTCGGTCGCTTTGCTCCCTCGCTGACGTAGATAGGTTTGAGAACTCGGGGGGGGGGGGGGCTTCATTTTTTGCCCCCGTGCCATAATCCCTACATACGCCACTGGCTTCGCTCCCTTGCCGGTCAACCCCCCTCCCCCCCCCCCCCCCTCCCCCGATCATGAAAATTTGGTCTGAAAATATGACTCTTTATCATTTTGAGATGATAATATGACAGATGATTTTTGTGTGTGTGGGTGTGAGGGTGAGTGTGTCACGGAGGGAGGGGGGGTTATTGTGTTTGTGAATCACCACCACAGCACGGTGCATCGCCTCGTCGTAACTTGGTGCTCTGAGGATTGGGAGTATAAGGGAGTATACCCCCAAAAATATTTACCACTACAACACTGCATGCACCATCTTTTGGCTAGAGCCATTTTGCAAGAACTTCTTCAACTCCATTGTTTAGAGTTCTCGAGATCCACAACTTAAAGTGTAAATTGTTGTCACATTCGAGCGAGCTAAATGAGAAATCCTTTAGAAAAAGGGGGCAATATTTAGATTCGAAAAATGAGGGGCACTTATCAGAAGGAGAAAAAGATACTTTTTAGAGAAATAAGGTGGCTATTATCCGATTTGAAAAGGGGCACTTATCAGAAGTGAAGAGGGGGCACCTATCAGAAGTAAAGATGGGGCACTTATCAGAAGTGAAGAGGGTGAACTTATCAGAAGTAAGGAAGGGGCACTTATCAGAAAGGGAAAATGTGCACTTATTAAAAGGGGAAAAGGGCGCCTATCAGAAGTATAAATTCACTTATCAAAGGAGAAAAGAGCATAAGAGAGAAAAGGAGGCAATATTTAGATTCGAAAAAGGGCACTAATTAGAAAGATAAAGTGGCAATTATCTGATATGAAAATGTGCAGTTTTCAGAGGGAGAAATGAGGGCACTTATCAGAAGGGGAAATGGCACTTATAAGAGAGAAAGGGGGCTCGAAATTACGAGATCGTGAAGAAAATAATTATGTGAGGGAGCAAAGCGACCGAGATTTGGAAAATTTCGCATTTCAAACCTTAAAAAAATAGATTTCTAGTGCATTTACCCTGCGGATTTGGGGGCGCATAACGTACGGATTATGATATTTCTTAATTTCCCAACTGTTTCTTTCTCTCCTTTGCATTTTTTGCACCCCCTCCAAGTGCCGCCCGGGGCACGTGTCCCCTTGCCCCTAGATACGCCACTGAGCAAAGCGACCGGGAGGGGGGGGAGGGGGGTGGAAGTGGGGTATCCTAAAAAATCTGTCTGTAAAACTTGCATATTAAAGCATCTCAAAATGGTTAATGAAAAGAAGGAATGCACGGATCTACGCCAATGGACGGATCGAACCACTTAATTGCGAATAACAATGCGAGCGAACGAATTTTCTTCGATATTTTTGCATCGAAATTATGGCATTTCTTTTTTTCTTACTTCTAAAATCATCAAAAAATGTGATGGTATTTTAGGATCAAAGATAATGAGTTTGGATAATTATTAGTTTTAAGTTAATGTATCATAATTCTTATTATCCAAAAATATTGGGGGGGGGGTGATAATACAGGCCATCCCCACCTCAATTTTTTTGGGAGATATATACCCCCCCCCCCCCCCCCCCGGGATCGACACCCATGAAATCATACATAATCAATTCAACAAAGGCAATCAGAACTGGGCTAGTAGAAACTTTGAACTCAAGCAAACAATGTGACCAAACTCAATCTCAATCTCAATCTCGTGATCCCCAACTTCTTTGCAGTATAAAAGATTGGATCTCTATCAGAAGAACTTGCACTGGCTGTTGGCGTTCCCATCATTCGTAGGAATAAATCATTTTAAACCACGAAGAAAAAAAACTCCTGAACTCTCGAGTCTAGACGCATAGTTCCCGGAACGCCGAAGGCGGCGCTATATTCATCGAACACTCTATCGGAACACTGAAAAGGCTTTCATTAGGAAAAGTTCTGTTGCGAATAGAGAGCTCCAGTTTTCTATGATCGCGTTTACCCTTTTTCGCTTTAAATACATGGATACAACACTGAACAGTTTTAATTACATATGACCTCCTTGAAATTAAATGACTCGCCGGTAAATAGGAGAATTTAGCAGTTTTTTGTCAAGTTGCTTGATTTGATGACGTCATTGGCGATTTATAAGCCATTTATAAGCCCTTGGATATTAAAGTCTTTGGCGATTTATAAGCCAGTTATAAGCCAAAATTCGTGAAAAATATCGCCATCAAAACATCGTCTGCCAATACGTGCCATAATCAACAACAACAACAAATATCAGCATACTCGTGATATAGGCCCCGCTCGACGCATAGTTCCCAGATCAGAGCGCCGAAAATGCTTTCATTAGGGTTCTAACTTCAGTCAGCAAAAATATCTGGGCAAGCCAATATCTGCAAAGTAACTACGTGTGTTTGTAAGTAAATTGAAGTTATTTTATGTTATTTTTAATATCACGCACATAGATCTACACTTCTGTTCTAACTTCTAGTACAGTACAACATGCAACCACTCACACTAATGCAAGGTTAGTCTTAAGACTACAGCACTATAAACTCACAGGCTAACGTCGCACAACAACATGCATGACATGTGCATGATGTGTGCTAACTTAAAGTTTAACGTTAGACCTGGGGATTTATTTTAGCTCGTGTACAAATCCAATTTATCATCCCCAAGAATTTGGGGAAACCCATCGGAAATAAAAATTTGTTAGTTTATACACAGATCGGGATATTTGTGCATTAAAAATAGCATATTTGAGTCTAGTAAGTAAAAAAAATCATGAAATCCTTGTTTTTCAATCATTTTTCTTATTTTTTCAGTGGTATTTATGAGTAGGCCTAGCCTAAATCTGAATAGGAGGTTGAGGTGAGTGTTGCGTCTTTTGTGATTTCAGATGCGCAGACGTGGGGCATCTGGCCATATAAATGTTGTCCTGGAAATAAATGTGGAGAAGTTGTAAAAGTGTGGAAATGGTGTGCTTGAAAGTTGAAGACTAAAGTAAACAACAAGAATGATTAGACTGTTGCTGTTGCCTGTTGGTACTGCAATAACATGAATAAGAACATGGCATACCTAAGATAGAGTGATAGTCTCGCCAACTACACGGCGAAGTCGACTGTATGTTACAGGGCTCTCCATAACTAAGGCAATAAAAAGCAGCAGAGCACAAGTGCTATTTTGACATGAAAATTCTACGTGGACAAGCTTTTGCATGCATGTCGCGGCGTGCAGTCGGAGATCACCATGTCATTAAATATCAAGTTATTACAGGTGAGAGGATGCATTTCCTTTAGGCAATGCGTCCTCTCACCTCCAAACAACCAAAAACATGGTCATCCCGATCCTTCCAATTCTCATTTTGTCCAAAGGGAAAAATTCCCTCATTCTGGGTACTTTTTAACTACATCATAGCAAGTTTCACTCTACCTCAAAGTCCATAACAACATTCTTTCGTCATGTGCACCCATAATATACATTCATTGAAGCCAATACCTCAATTTCAATTCAATTGGTACATTTTACTTATTGCATTACATGTACCTTTAAACTTTCTATCAATATCAGCTAATGCAATTCAACTGTCTTCACTTTTGACCAAATAATCCATCTCGTGAAATTTCATAGCCACTTAAATGCCCACACAAATCGGAATTACTATGCCATAATTGAGCAAGAACCTGTCCTGCAACCTAGATGCAAACTAAAGCACTTCATAGGAAACTTCAACACATATCTTCTTATCAGTCCACCCATCCATCGACTTCTGTGCTATACCAATACCCAACCCTAGTTCCGACAGCTCTGGATATTTACGCAATAGAAAATCAGAACGAGCTCGAGACGAATGAATATAAACAATATGTGAAGTACATTGTATACTGTACATGTAGTACACGTGGGTCCGTCGATAAATTATCTGGCCAGCGCATTCATGCAGCTTTTTCGTTGAGCAAAACAATAAACCCACGTGATGCGTTTTCGATAGTCTTAATCTACATACCGTACTTTTATCCTATGGTTGAAATCGAGAAGCAGAATTGTGTTATTCTTCTATTGTTGTGGAGCGTAAATATTCAAAATTGAATGAAGCGCCGTAAAAACTAATTTAACAACAACAGCTGGTTGCCATTTCGTGTCGAGAGCTTGCAATTTTAAAAATGCACGTTACGTAATGGGCTGAGGAGGAGAGGGCTGCGAACACGTCTCTACACTCTGATGGACATGATCTGAACCATTTGAACTGTTTGACCTTGGTATGTTAGTTACAAGATATGAAATTCTTGCACTAGTAACTACCAGTGGCAATAGCAACAAAGTTTGCTGCGCCATAATCGATGGTGCCCCCATTATCCATCACTGTGTTCTGTGCGAACATATTTGCATAACAATGACTGGATATGAAAATCGTTTTGTTGGAGGTACCTGACGGCCAACGGGGTCTGTACACAATTTTTTTTTTTTTCAATGATGATCGATGGGTTCCGAAAACCCCTTTATAGCACTCATTTTCAGCAAATTTTGTTTGCCTGGTATCGATGTAGAAGAATGTAAGGTAGCATCTATCTACAATACGTCGGGTAGTAAGTCACAAGACTGGACCGCTTAGGATTGTATTGGTGAAATATTAGTTTTGATGCAGCAAAGTATTCCGTGGAAGTTTGACAAACGGGAGGGCTGCCGACAGTGGTTATCCACAAATCGCTTTCTGCATGGGAATTTAAAAAGAATCAGGAGAGGGGGAGAAAGGTGTTGTTGTTTTTTCGGAGGAGAAATCAAGATGTTGACGAAGATCATGAGGAGACTCAAATCCGTAGCTTCCAGTTGCATCGGTCTGTTGACCAAGGCAGCGAAAGCGGGGGAAAGGAATACCGGCGAGCCAAGCGGGATCAGAGTTGGAAAGAGACTTTGTCGAGAGCCTTTCAAACCAAACAGAACTCGTCTATCTACTGTGCTCTATCTGCTATTCGGTGCCAGTGTTCTTTCAACTTTTACCCTTTGGGATTTTGTGAAATATAACAGCTCAGAAGGTTGGTCTTTTTCTTGGTCTTTTTCTTGGTTGGTTGGTTGTTTGTTTGGTTGGTTGGTTGGGAGGGAGGGAGGCTCGCTCTTTTTTCACTTGATTATACGACACAAATCCGTTAAAATTTATTAAAACGTGTACTTTATCATTTTTAATTGATGATAACTCTTTTTTTGAAATACAACTACATGTTAGGTCGTCGTGTCCGTGTATTTTGGTCTTTCTTACGGTCGTGTTCTTTATGAATTATGAAAGAAACTGTTAACGTATAAAACACATATTTAAGTAATGTTATTGAAATGGTTACGAGTCGTACTTCCCAAGGTTTGTAATTTCAAAAACACAAATTTCCCATACCAGGGGGTTTATAATTTCGAAAATGGAAAAGGTTTCATAATTCCGAACATTCCGAATATTCCGAATATTCCTAATTTCGAAGATTCCTTTTTCAGAAGGTTCGTTTATCGGAAGGTTCATAATTCCGAATATGAAATAGGGGCAATCCTAGGTTTTAGCGGTCTGAATTATTTTAGGTTGCTAACTAGGGTTCTGGTTAGGGTTACGGTTAGGGCATAGACGAGCTGAAGTTAGCAACCTAAAATTAATTTAGACCGCTAAAACCCAGGATCGCCGAAATAGGGTTCGTAATTCCGAAAATGAAATAAGGTTCATTATTCCGAATGTTCATTATTCAAAAAATTATGTAAGATTCTACTGCATTTCGTTTATGAACCATATTTTATTTTCGGATTTACAATCCCTATTTCATCATCGGAATTATGTACCCTATTTATTATACAAACCTTCGGAATTATGAACCTTCGGAGTATAAACAAACCTTCGGACTAAACTAACCTTCGGAAATACGAACCTTCGGAGTAACGAACCTTCGGAATTATGGACCTGCGGAAAAATGACATGTAACCAATTTAGTAACATTATGTAGACATTTCAAAACTTAAATATCTTTTTAAATACATTTTAAATAACTTTTATACGCTATCGGCTTCTTAACTTACAAAGAGCAAGACCGTAAACACATGGAATGCATTACAATACATTTCAAGAAGAAAAGAAAAAAATTGAAAGGGGGGACATGAAAAGTCCTGATTAACATTATTAATAGATTTCGAAAACTTGTGTTTTTTAAGAGGAGAGTAAAATGTATACAAAATTTTACCCAACATATTTGTTGAATTTTACAGTGTATTTACTTACTGCTTTGTAAAATTGTTCTTTACAGGGACGCTTGAGTCTCCGTCCTCGTACCTGACCATGAAACATCGGTCTGGTAATTCCAGAGGTCTTCGGGGTTTTTTCGACTTCTCGAACGTCAGCGATGACCTTCAGAACCTTTTCAAGGTCGAACCCGCCATCGACCAAACGAGCTTCAAGACACAGATGTTGGAACAAGAAAAGGTCGTTGCAAACTACGAGAGAGAAGTGAAAGAAAACGTAGGAAGTCATGGTCATGGTAAGTGAATTTTCACTCTGTTCACTCTATTTTCACTCTATGTTCACTCTATGTTCACTCTATGTTCACTCTATATGTTCACTCTATATGTTCACTCTATGTTCACTCTATTTTCACTCTATTTACACTCTATTTACACTCTTTTTACACTCTTTTTACACTCTTTTTTCACTCTATGTTCACTCTATTTTCATGATCACTTGATTTGTTAGTTGTTTTTTCGAGAGATTAAAATAAGTCAATCGGGGCTCAGAAGAAGACTGTATAGTAGATGAGAAAAACCAGAAGAAAGTCAGGCATTGGAGGATTCCGCCAATTCGAAATGTAAAATGAAATCAGGATGAACAAATTTGACAGAGTAAAAGTCTGAATTTATTTATTTCTTTATTATTATGGGGTGACGGAAATCAATGTGAACGGCTCCGCCTTACGATTCCATTCTGTTACAGACCACATCTAAAACTTTCGCATCGATGTCCGCATCAAACTTCCTACAGCTTGGGTCAGACAGATTTTCATGTCAATAGACCTGTTTACTAAGTGATTCAAATTTATGGATGTTTCTTTCCTGCATGGGGACCTAGTAACGAGGTATTCCATTAACCTGTTATTAATGAATGAACTACAATACTTGGAATCCAGTTTGCATACATTACTTGTTGCTATGTCTGACAAGCCTCTGGCAAGCTTTCAGGTTGTCAAGAACAACCTTTGTTTCAAAAGTATGCATAAAATTTGAATCACTTAGTAAACAGGTCTATTTATGATCAACATTTCACATATTACATTTCTTTAATATTCGGTAACGTATTGGACATGCATTGGACTTCCCCTAGTAACGAAAAATGCAAAATAAATACATTAGGGAAAGTCTATATCAAGAGACAAAGCGATACCAAACTACCAACTAAAATCTATAAGGTGCATAGCCTCTTACATACAAACAGAAAAGAGCTGTACAAAAGAGGTCGATGGGAAAGTGCCCACATGGTATACTGATGCGTACGACGCATCGACCAGCCTGACCAGGGGCCTGTAACATAAAGAGATACAATCAATCTTACGATCAATTGTAACTCTTCAGTACATGGTTTGCCATAGACTTACGATTGATATCGATCGTAAGATTGATTGTATCTCTTTATGTTACAGGCCCCAGGTCGTCTTACTTTCAATGATTTCACCCATACATGAAGAAGATGTTTTGTGTTTTTACGAAACGTGGTCCTACAAGGTGTCATGCAAGTGACCATGCAGAGATCAGGCCAAGTAAAGTTGATTCCTAATATTTTAGATTTTTTTTCTGTCCAAACAAAATTCACTGGGTCGATTTTGAACAGTTTCTTAATTTCATTTCATTTGTACATGCAATACAGAGGCTTACAGCGTTACGAAATTGCATCACATTTATGATTTTTGTTACCTCAGTGCGGGAGATATCCTCGGATCATTTTCTTTTCAACATTGTTGTCTTGAATGCGAGGTTATGTAGGCCTATGGTATTCTTGTTACTAAAAGTACACGAATAGAGTGTGAATGTGTTAAAGACAACATGAATCTGTATCAAAGCTGAATCTATGAACCTTGTTTTATTAATAGTTCTCATTTTTCATGTTCAGGCCCTTTTTCATGTGCAGCGAAGCCGATATGTCCTGAGATTGATATACCAGGACTTGGTAAGAAAAATTGATGCAGTACACTGGACAAGGGGGAATATGGGACAGGGGAATATGGGAAAGAGGGAACATAGGACAGAGGGAATATACGGTAGTCATAATGGGACAAAGGGAGAAAGAGAGAGAGAGAGGGGAATATGGGACAGGAGAATACGGAACAGAGGGTATACGGGTTAGATGGGATATTAGACAGAGTGAAAATGGGGTACAGGGAATATAAAATAAGAGGAACAGAGGAAATATGAAAGAAGAAATATGGGACAGAGGGAATGATAGAGGGAATGTCGGACAGAGGGCATGAAGGGAATGCGGCACAAAGGGAATACGGAACAGAGGGAATATGAGATTGAGGAAATATGGGACAGATGGAATACGATACAGATATATGTATGATTGTATGATTTTGGAATGACATACATCAGAGATTGCGAAGCTGAAGTTGAAGCTTTGTCGGCTAATCAAATGCCTGATTTTAATGTTTGTCACGATTGATGTTGTTGGACGGGGTGAATATGTAACTTGAATATCATTCCACAATAGCTCTAACCCAACAAATCCATATGACTTCAATCTATAGAGCAAAACTAGTTATCCATGAACAAATGAATGTCATACAGCAAATCATTTAAAGGAATTAATTCTTCGTTAGAACGAGATACATGCAGTGAACATAATGATACAAACCTATTTTTTCTGTGATACAGTTGGAAAAAGAAAACTCGATTTGAAGGACTCACCCATGGTCAAAACAGAGGAGATCATTTTTGGTACCCTGGCGGGAAAAGTTCGGACAACGACGAAACGAGCCAATGAGAATCTGCGTAAGAAACTCGTCGACCCCAAGACTGGGAACATCACTCACGTTGATTGGCCCTTCGATCAGGTCATTGAATCGGAAGCGATGAACATAAGCGATTACTGGCATCTCCCGGGAGGTCATTGGAAACCAGTCAATTGTTTACCGAGATGGAAGGTAAAGTTTGCGTCTTCATTTTTTTTAATCGAAATTATCGAAATCCAGAATTTAAAACGGTGAATAATAATGTCACCATGGTCACCCCACATATTTACATGTACAACGCAACAAATACCCCCCCCCCCTGTAATTGTTTATGGAAATCAAGTTTGGATTATATATGTCATTGTTATGTTCATAGGTTTCAATCAACATGATACACACAAGGCTATTGAAATTGCCTTGGGTTGATTTGACAAAGTCAGATCGTGTGAGACTTTGAGGTCGGATTTGTCGATACGAACCATATTGGGACCATTTTGAGTTTTTTTTTTCTTTCTTTAAATTCTGTAAAGTCAACAAAGCCTGGAGACGCTTTGCTGGTTTGAAGCTTTTGCTTCCAAATGTTGACAAACCTGTCTCCAAACTTGCCCAAAAATGTGGTCCAAAATACACTGCAGCCCTCTTAATTTTTATGTTGCTGATCTATGATTTATTTCAACTGATTACAAAACTAGCAAGACAGTGTTATGATTGGAGGAACTGGGAGGCAACCAGTGGGACCTACCACTTCAAGTTCCACCCGATGGACTTGGCAATGAGGACCCCATCGACTTGGTTCCGAACCCGGCGGTAACGAGCCACTGAGCAATTGCGCCTCCTCTTATTGGTGTTCATGAGTCAACTCTGCCCACGCAACTTGCAGTGGGCCTATTAAGCTAACATAATTTATTTAGGGGACTGGAATTTTATTGTGATTATCGTATATTTATTTATCAATCGTGTTATAGAATGTATTCAATCGGTCAGGTTGAATGACGTAATTTGAAAGGGGTGAATGCAGGATTTTGTAAAGGGGGAGCACTCAATTTTTTTTTAAAGATTTCAATATTTAGAGAGATTTCGTTGTGCTTGTTCTTAATATAAGTGAGGGTAATGAAGGTAGTCAAATGAGGGGGCACAGGCCGGTCGTGCCTCTCCCCTAAAACTCGCCTCAGCAAACAGGTTGGATCCATTAAAGCGGTGAATAAAACGTATTTGCTCTTTGAACACATGCATGATATTGTATTTTCTTTCTTTGTTTGTTTAGGTTGCTATTATAATACCATTCCGAGATCGTTTTTACCATCTGCCAATCATACTGCGATACCTGGTACCAATGCTTCAGAAACAACTCCTCGAGTTCAGCTTCTTCATTGTAGAACAGGTATATGTAATAACCTCAGTCACACCGTCAAACCGAAACAAACCGACCGATTCGTGATTGTTCTGTGTAATGTAATGTTTTGTTCGGTCTTGTATCGGTCTCGTTGATGTGACTGGGGTACATAAGGCCAAAAAAAGTAATTTCTCATTTCTCGTCCCCTCCTCCATATTTAGGCTACGGGTTATGAGAGAGGGCTAGTAAAAGAGAGGGAAAGAGAGAGAGAGAGAGAGAGAGGAGGGAGGGACGGACGGACGGACGGATGGAGTGAAGGAGGGACAAGGAGGAGAGAGAGAGAGAGAGAGGAGGGAGGGACGGAGGGAGTCAAGGAGGGACAAGGAGGAGAGAGTGAGGGAAGGGCGGGGGGGGGGGGGGGGGTGAAGGAGGGACAAGGAGGGACAAGGAGGAGAGAAAGAAGGGGGTGTGGGGTATATAGACAGTTTTCTACCCTCTATTCTTTTCTCCTTTCTTTTACAGTCTTGATCTTCTCTGTCTTATTTTTCCCCAGGCCAATCAAGAACTCTTCAACCGGGCCATGCTCATGAACGTCGGGTTCCTTGAATCGCTTAACTTCACCAACTACGATTGTTTCGTCATTCACGATGTCGATCACGTGCCCCTCGATGATCGTAATTACTACGGCTGTTCCGGTATGCCAAGACATTTTGTCTCTGGGGCTGATAGATGGAATTACAAGTAAATACATCACTATATTTGTTTTTGAATTATTTTGAAGTAGGTCCATTGATCAGCCTTTTTTGCCCGTCATCTTTCCAGATGTTATACCCGAATCGCGTCTTATATTATGATCGTAATTTTCATGATTTTTTCCTGAAATTCCCTGTTATAGGAAAAACATTATTATAATTATTATTATTATTATTATTATTATCGTTATTATCAATATTATTATCATCATCGTCATTATTCTTCTTACATTCCAGACTGCCGTATGATAACTTCTTCGGAGCCGTTACCGGTCTTACCAAAGGCAACATCCTCAGCATCAACGGTTTCCCCAACGTCTACTGGGGGTGGGGTGGCGAGGACGATGAGATATGGAAGAGAGTCAAAGAGCTCGGCCTCGAAATCACGCGCCACAAAGGACCCGTCGGTCATTATGATGTCATCACGCATCATCACAAAAGCGCACCTTTAGCAAAGGAAAGGTATACCAAGATTTTGGTATACAATTAACAATTAATTTTTTTAACAAGTGAAAGTTCTCTTCAAACTATAAATTATACATCATGTAATGATTATAACTACACAACGGAACAATACTGCACTAGCCATCAACAGTCTGTGCATGTACACATTGATAACACTATATCCATTGTATAGAATGCTGCATGTTTACAAGGGGCTCCATATTTACAAGGGGCTCCATATTACCCCAAAGATATTGTGGCTATGTAAATGGATTGTACAGGCCATTCACTCAACCATGATCAATACACATGCACTCAGCACCAGTATACAACCCACATTATACACTTATTATGATACAATCAAGATATGATTACGCAAAGTAGGTTTACAACAGCAATCTCGGGTTTATAAGGAGCCAAAAAATGGCACGAAAATCGCTTACCTTTCTCCAATATGTTGGATTTTGTTGTGCATATCCGAGACCTACCAGCTAAATTCGTGTTTACAGAGTGGCAGTGGGTGCAACAGGTCACATAACAGGCATTTAAACCACAGAGGGGGCTATAACACTTTTCTACAGGAAGATTTCTATGCATGGCTCCATATTACCCCGAGGCTCCATATTCCCCCGGTTTACCCTATGATTAGGGTTGGGGTTGCAGTTGGGTTTTAGGTTAGGTTTTGGATATGGTTAGGGTTAGGTGTAATGTTTGGAAATTTAAAATAATGACCGCGGAGTGATTGTGGCCAGAGAATGTGTCGGACAACCAAGCTCTAATAATAGTGAACAAAGTTAAATAGAACCCCCCCCCAAGAAAAATGAATAATAAAATAATGAAGTTAATATACATCAACCAAACAAGATTGTTAGATATGATTAACTATTAACTGATATATATGCAGTTTTATATCTTCTATGGAGCGATTTAAGGCGATATGAAATACTGCAATGTATATAAAACACGATAAGAACTACTTTCGAAAAATAAACTCAAGAGCATTTTCAGAGGCCTGTTGTACTGCCCATAGAAATCAGGTTCGGATTATGTAATACACCATTGTAATGTTCGCACATTTCTAAAGGTGATAGACAGGGCTATTGAAATTGTCTTGAGTTTATTTTTCGAAAATAGTTTTTATCGTGTTATAATTTTATGTCTAAATAATAAATAGGCCTACATTCACTTTAATATCCCTTGGCAACCAACATAAGGATATGAGCTTGAAACCAAATTTTTCATAAAATCTGATCTCAAAGCACCATTCAACATAGCAAAACTAGATAGAGTACATAATAGAATTATTTTAACGAATAAAAGAACAGAGGACTGGGCATTATCACCGAGGCGGATATGAATATTGTCCTTGACTAGCTCCCTCTAGTGTCATTAGTTAAGAATGGCCATGTTCAGTTGTCGAAAGTTGTTATAAAGGGCACTGTGGGGGAAAAAAATGTTTTGTGCAGAGTTTGGTATTTGGCCACCAGAAGTGATTTGGACTTTTCATTTATTCTAGTTGATAGACAGAAAACCATAATTATGCTCTTCCAACTATTTTTCTTCTAAAGTAGATAAATCAACAAAGGAAAGGTGGGAAATGAATTGATATCACTGGTAGGAATTAACTTTATATTATTATATTATAGGCCTACTTGCAGAGGATTGAGCATGAGCGCATTTATTAGGCCTTTCTCAATCCAAAATATAAACCAAATTGCTTTTATTTTCAATGAAATCGTACCAGACTATTCGATAATAAATTGACTGACGTCTCTCCTAACACGTTCCGTTGTTTCTTCACGACAAATTTGATAGATACAGTCTGCTGAACACCTTCAAAGGACGCTACAAAATGGACGGGCTGTCGGATATCGTATACCCTACCCCCGTGTACGACCTCCATACTCTCTTTACCAACATCAGCGTAGACATCAGGAGGATCAAACCCCATTACCCAATGCCAGCGCCGAACGGGGGAAGCAAAGCTGAACTGGCCAAAAAAATAGCCAGTCGAGCCGCGTTGAAGGGCAAGGTGGCTGCTGCGAAGAAAGCGAGACCGGGAGTCCGCAAGACCGCTGGGGCTGCGGCAGCAGAAGCGAAGAAGGATCCCCCTCCGAATGCGGAGAAGGGCAAGGAAGGAAACAAAAATGAAGAGAAGGATAAACAAGGAAATGGAGATGAGAAACCAAAAGAAGATGGACAAAACAGGGAAGGAGAGAAAAAGGCCGATGAAGGAGAAGAGAAGGGAGATGAAGGAGAAAAGGAGGGAAATGAATGAGAAAATAAGAGTTGCACTCTCTGCACGACAACCGAATATTCATGCACACACTATAAGCTGTCAGTAATGATGATCTGCTGTAATTAAGTATCAAATGGTTGATACTGACAGGAGATATTCCATGTTATTGACAGTGAACTTATTATTGTGACTAAGACCAACGTGATTTATCTCTTTCTTGAATCTTGTTAACCATTTCAGCACAGGAATTATTTAAGGGCTAAACTGATCACATTTTGTTCTTCAAATTGGCAACAATATTTTTCTTTCAGTGCTACATGGTTCGAATAAGGTGTAATTTCTTTAAAAACAATATGCATGGTGAGGAATTTTGAATAAGTTGCCAATTTTGATGAAAAACAATGATTCTGAACATCTCTGTGTTGCTAATTTAAGGATTTTAAAGCTTATTCTCGTTTTTAAAATTCCTGGCATCAAACGCAATATGGTCAAGCAACAAAAATGGATAGTGTGTGGAGAACTTTTTGTTCTTTCTACTCGTGCATCTGGTATATTTTTAGAGTTCTGAATGAAAAGTTATTGAGCTAAACCACAAAATGTGGTTCAATTGTCTCGAAAGGGTTAAGTTTTCGTTCTGGACCGCTTTTAATCTTTCAGATGTTTTCTCACCAGGTTCGTAAAATGAATTTTAAAATAAAATATTCTATTTATTTTTCGATAATTTTTTTTATATCTATGTTCGTTCAATGGCTCCCCATGTCATAAGTTGTTTCTATTCTATCGTTCTCATGGTTCTATAGAGACTCAATTCACACGCAGTATTTGAGATGTTTCTCTACCGAACCTTTTGGATAATCGATAGAAACTCGATTTGACTTAATAGCAAAGATATGTAAAACTTATATCGTAAGCATGAAGAACATGAATAAATGAATTATTTTATAAATCAAGCTTTTATAACGACTTATGTTTGAATGATAAACCACATGCGTAGACTTAGACGAGTTATAGAAATAAGAGTTTGAAAGCCAACTTGACTTTCAAATAGAGAGGGAATGAGCGAGGGAGAGACAAAGAAGAAAAGAACGAGAGAGTGAATTGTACCGTATTAGCGTGTCTAATTCATTCTCTGAACATAACACATTACGTATTTTGTTTTGACTTAGTAATCATATTTTAATGGTTTAGCACAGTATTTCAGTATTTTCACAATGACGATTCTGGCGAGACCTATATGGCATTTCTTTTTATTGGTATGAAAGATTGATAATGTATACACAATATTAATTTTTTTTTAATAAAAGATACATGTAATCTTCTTTGAGAATGCACACACATGCAAGCGTTTATATGCCAATTTCCCATGATACATTAAAGATAAAGTTAAGTGATTACATCGTGAGAAGACTGTCTGGAAGCAATACGGGGAAGGATGGTTTTTACTACATAAGAATTTGTGCACACTGTGACATTGTGAAATCTTCAAAATTAGAAGAAATTTACACAATCGTGGACTGAACACAGAAATGTTCATGGGACTACACACACATTCGGCATGAGAGGTTTGGCCCTAACTTTTCAGCCATTTTCTGGTCAAATTTCGAATATGAGGGCATTTGAAGAGCAAACCATTAAACACACTTAGAAAAAAAGGTTCAGGTTTGCACCCTAAATGCAACACTGGCAGCACCTTTTTGGGTGCAATCTTGCACCCTACATGAAAAGGGTGCAAAAATGCACCTTTTTGTTCTTGTTTGCACCCTTTAATGCCCGTTTGCACCCTAAAAGGTGCAACTTTGCACCTTTAAGGGTGCAGAAAATTTTGCATCCAAAGGGTGCAAATTTGTACCTTTTCTAAAAGGTACAACTCTGCACCCTTTAAGGGTGCAAAATGTAGCTAACTGCACCCTTAAAGGTGCAAAAAGCTTCTTAGGGTGCAAAGTTGCACCCAAAAAGGTGCTGCCAGTGTTGCATTTGAAGGGTGCAACATTGTACCTTTATTTCTAAGTGTGAAGGGAACACTTCTTCTATGATTTACTTCCAAACTATTGTGGAAAGAAAAAGAAAGCTCACAATTATGTTTCACCTTTACCCGAACTCAATATTCTCTTTAACGAGAACCACACGAAAAAAGAAATGACTAAAGGTCATATCCAGAGTTCTTTATCATTAAATGGTTTGTTGTGACTTTTATATATTATATATGCTGGAGAACAAACATAACATTATGCAAAACAAAATTAGTGTAATACTGAAAGCATATACCTCGCCGATCATGGTAACAATAACAAAAATTTTCAGTTAAAGGCACACCCTACTCTGTTGTGTGAGTATGCATGCTCGTGGTAGTGCAGCTGTATTAAAGGGTTGGTCACATTTGTCCGATAACCATATATGATTGTGTAAGTGTGAGTATTCGTGTGTCTGTTAAAGACCTCAGCCTGACCGAATTTTGAAATATACACTTTATTCATCCACGGGGAGCTATATATTTTCTGAACAAATTGAAACCAACTTCATGAGATTCCGTTTCCTGTGGAATGAGTAACAGCGTCCCGAATGTTGAGCCCCGGTGGTTTTTCTGACGAGGGCCCCGTCTCTGAGGAACGCTACTTTGCGGGGGTGAAAATTTGATGACGACATATCGTGTAGACGCACTCGGAGCTGTATACATGACATGTCGTCACACGTCTAGCGACCCCCTGCAGTTTCCTCTCTTGTTACGCAATAGGGAGGGGGCGGACCAAAAAAAATTATCTTTTTTATTTTTTATGGATAAACGGAGACGAAAATTTATGAATACCCAGGGTAATTATATTCTTTGTTTACTAAGCTTTACGTCAATATACTATGGTTGTTTTGGGTCAGGCTGAGGTCTTTAATAGTAGAGCAGCTCTAGGGTGTACCTTTATTTTTTATTTTATTTTTTTGTAGCATTCTTTATTGCATTCATTCAGTACAAATGAAAATCATACAACTTCATTTTTAGTTGATGTACATAACACAATTATCAAAATGTATAGAAAATTATAAGTGTATATATATATATATATATATGTAGAAAAATAAAGTTCACAACATCATATAGAATACACACACAAGAAGCATGTTTTTATAAAAATTCACAAGCGCTTTCGATTTAATCTCTTCAGAGATTAATTTTTATATGTATAGAAAATTATTATTAAAAATAAATATCGTTATCGTTATCGTTATCAGTGCGGTCTGAACTGCACTTTAAACATAACTGCAATCGAGAAATTCCGACTTTTTTATTGGTGCTTTCATATCCAATTGTACATATTAAATGCAGGCTTACATAAGTTTAGATACAATATACATTACAAAATGGGACTACGAGATGTAAATGCATAAGTATAAAAAACGGCTGAGTGTATACATGTACAACATACTCAAATGTCATAACAAAATAATCCTTTAATACTGATAGAGCTTCCAACCTAATCCCAAAAAGAGACAATACTGGACTTATTTTTGTAGATCACATAGGAATGAAAGCATAAGTATAAAAAACGGCTGAGTGTATACATGTACAACATACTCAAATGCCATAACAAAATAATCCTTTAATACTGATAGAGCTTCCAACCTAATCCCAAAAAGAGACAATACTGGACTTATTTTTGTAGATCACATAGGAAAGAAAGCACAAGTGGTTATGCAAAAACATCATCATATCACACTAATATTTTAATTCTAATAATCTTTTGCCATTAACTATAAGTGTCACCTGGAGAATACACTAAGGTAAAAATTTTCTTGATATATTGTACATATAACGCTTGTTCTTGCCTTTAACATTTTGATCACATTTAGCTGATTTACTCACTATATTTATGCCCAGTCCCATCCATATGATTTAAAGTTGTATGGGTCGCAATCAAACTTGTGTATGGTTTCCGTAAGTGTATGTTCTGACTCGTACCATCTTACCAACATAACATCTTTTGTTCTGCCTCACCTTGCCTTAATCCATGGTAGAATCGTCTTTTTCGTTTTCTTACTCCACATTCTGAGGTTTGTTCTTCTTTTGTGAATCTGATACTTCTAATCCGTTTCGCTTTTTATTGCATCCTAATCAAAATTACTTACTCTATGCGGGAGCCTAATCATTTACAAGCAATGCTTTTTATTTAGGCTCCCCACATTTTACATTTTACATTTTTCTTCTTTTTTTGCCAGTCTTTCATATATCTCTCGAAACTTTCTCCCTAATGAGTTCTTTACCCGCATGTTTTTAAATTGACAGATGTGTTTTTAAAATCTGAATTGTTTTTTTATATAAAAGTGGAATAAATTCATGGCAATTACTAGAGGTGTTACAAGATCCAGATGTTCTTTCAGCCATAAAGAATCTTGTTTGTGAAATTCACGTCCATTGTACTATTTGAGAAGTAGGAAAACAAGAAAGAAGACCTTTTGATTTTAATTGGAAGATAGAAAGTTCAGAATAGAACGCGTTCCACTCATTCCTAGGTGTTTTTATAGTCACGAGTGAGATATATTTTTACTCTCTTTTTTTCTCGATCAGTCTTGATGCTTCTAATAATTGATTTTTATTTGCAGCCGCAAAAGAGAAGGGATTGGCTAATGAGCAAAAAGACTGCGAGTACATGGTATTTTAGGTTACCAAGTGACTAACTTAGACATGGCATATTTTATATATTGAAATGGAAATACCTCTCCGAAACCATTAAATTTGTCTTCATGTAATAAAGGATCACAGACTCACTGCACGATTGCATTGGGGAATATGGACGATATTACAATCCTTCCCTCTTAGTAGGCCTTCTCTGTCCGATGGATTACCGAATGACATGAATCTGATAAAATACATTTTTGTTTAGTTTGTGAATGTAAGTACAGTAACAAACCTCTGCACACAGTAATAAAAGTCTTTGATGTGTGTGGTAGATATAAAAGATAGCATGATGATGCTCCTTTCACGAACATTTAAGTTTTTTATTGGGAGTCATGATGAACTTGAAGTATAATGCAGATTTCTTCCCAAGATATCTTAATTTCTGAGTAATCTAGCTCTTTGTTATTTCTATCATTTATATCATATCACATCGTTTAAAATACCTAGGACTGCGATTATTCATTTTTCTAGTAAAATCTCTCTCTCCCTCTCTATCATTATTTAATGTATAACTGTTTGTACCCTAATGAAAATCAAATTAATAATTGATAGGTATAACTTATAACACCTTATTGAAGTTACTATTACAAAATATAATATAAAATATAATATATATAATATATATGGCATGTGTGATTGCTGTATAAAGCACCAATGAAGCATAGGATATGAGGCACTGGGGGCGGAGGAGCCTGGAGCTCGGCGCGTCCCTATATCCCTAAGAATTTTCAAAGTTTCTATTCGGGCAATCATTACCTCATATTCGGGCAGCGAGGTTCCAGAATATCTCCTTTTCATATCTTATGTAATGTTTTTTGATGGCGAAAAAACATTAGTTTACTATAGTAAATTATCTTATTTTGAAAACTGGAAATTTGAAACGGCGTCTATTATGGATTCTAAGCAAGCTTCACACCAAAAATGCTGCTTTTGAGCGTCATGAAATAGAATTTTGTCTTACGTGGCCGAAGACTAGCATAAATGGCGGTTATCTTGGATATTTGCCCGTTGCCATTGTTACGGACATATTTCGTGAGGGCTCCTCGGCTGAAATTATTTCATATACCCTAAGAAAGCTTAATTCACACCAAAAATGCTGCTTTTGAGTGTCATGAAATAGAATGTTGTCTTACGTGGCCGAAGACTAGAATAAATGGCGGTTATCTTGGATATTTGCCCGTTGCCATTGTTACGGACATATTTCGTGAGGGCTCCTCGGCTGAAATCATTTCATATACCCTAAGCAAGCTTCACACCAAAAATGCTGCTTTTGAGCGTCATGAAATAGAATTCTGTCTTTATACGTGGCCGAAGACTACCATAAATGGCGGTTATCTTGGATATTTGCCCGTTGCATGGTTTACGGACATATTTCGTGAGGGCTCCTCGGCTAAAATCATTTCATATACCAAGCAAGCTTCACACCAAAAATGCTGCTTTTGAGCGTCATGAAATAGAATTCTGTCTTTATACGTGGCCGAAGACTACCATAAATGGCGGTTATCTTGGATATTTGCCTGTTGCCGTGGTTACGCACATAATTTCGCGCGGGCTCCTCGACTAAAATCTTTTTATATACCCTAAGGCAGCTTCCCACCAAAAATGGTGCTTTTGTCCTCCGTGTCACAATAATCGAAAATTTTGACCCTAAGTTACCCAGCCAGTAGGAACCGTTTTGCAACGAATGTCGTCGGATTCCTAATTGCATTGCCGTAGAATATGCAAATGCGATCTAATGGATTGTGAGAGTTGGTGAATTAACCCATTGTGTCTTAATAGAACTGAAATATGTGCAGCGTATCTCACTCTAGAGACCCCGTTTCATATGACAAGTTGCAATAACTGTTATAAGCTACTGAAATGCTTGTATCTGATAGGCTGAGAGCAAATTTGTCGGTAAAATTCACCGACAAGACAGGATAGAATTATTATCTATGTATGATAGATAACGCCTTCACATGTCTTCGTTCTGAAAAAGAGCTGCCATACTCTTAACCACTGCAGCTCTATCGTAAGAGAGTAGAGGCAAAGAGCATTTGGTAGAGGTTGCAGTCGGCAGCATCACATGGAAGAAGAGGCGATTCGTCAGTTCTTGACAGGCTCCCTCTAATGACCTCTCCTAACACGACGGATGACGAGGATGACGATAACGAGGACTGCAGCTACTGACGTCATTGCACCGGAGACCAAAAAGGAGAGTGTGTAGCTACCAGACAAGTCACGGACAGCACCTGTAAGTAACCACATAAAACGACGTATTCATTGTATTAAATTAAAAACTATAATCTGGCTTCAACGATTCAAACATGAAAGCCGTTCGTTATCAATACATTCACTGGTATAACTTATTATGTTGTTTCGTTCTTTTGAGTTTTGCATTTGTATATTCCTTCTTTTTTTTAAGGAGGCATTTTGGCGCTAAAACGTAATAATAATAGGTAGAGTTTAGAGGGATGTAATAATTTATTATTATTATTTTTTATTATTATTATTATTATTATTAGTAGTAGTAGTAGTAGTAGTAGTAGTAGTAGTAGTATTATTATTAGTATTATTATTATTAGTAGTATTAGTATTATTATTAGTATTATTATTATTATTATTATTATTAGTATTAGTATTAGTATTAGTATTAGTATTATTAGTATTATTAGTATTATTAGTATTATTAGTATTAGTATTAGTATTAGTATTAGTATTAGTATTAGTAGTATTAGTATTAGTATTAGTATTAGTATTAGTATTAGTATTATTAGTATTAGTATTAGTATTAGTATTAGTATTAGTATTAGTAGTATTAGTATTAGTATTAGTATTAGTATTAGTATTAGTATTAGTATTAGTATTATTATTAGTATTATTATTAGGGATTCCAATGGGGTATACAACAGAAATTATTCAAGTTGAAATGGAGTACCATGAATATGCATGATTAGTTTTCCCGCCTAAATGGTTTGCCTTTTTCTCAACTCGAACAGCGTTGTTGTATCCTAGCAAACGGGTCTTTCTATACGCGTTGATAAAGACATAATGGTGAAAATTTAGAAAGAAGCGCTTTAATACTGCGAAGAGACCCCTCTGTTCCTCAAGTCAGTGCCTTAGCAGTGGGACCTTCTAGCACTTCAAGTGACTTTGGACACTCGAGTTTATTACAATAGAAAGGTTGTAATCCTCCTTCGGGGTCTTAAGAATGGGACCTTTTCGTACTTGAATGACTTTGACAACTATGGAGTTTACCAACATAAAATCAATAGGAGGGTGTTTACCCATTCCCCCTCGAGAGAACTGCCTCTCTTGTTGCCACGAGAGAGGTAGTAAAGCTCGAGAATACTATATTGATACCAATGAAATGTATTTTAGTCATCACTTTTACACTATCCCTTGCTTGAACGATCGTGACTTGTCCAAATTGGTGTCGTTTTTATTTGCAATTCATCGAGAGTGTAAACTTTATTGGACAACGACGGCCGCAATTTTCCCCGAGTTTTAAGGGTTACTGCAGGAAGTAAAATCGGTAAGACGTGTATACAATCACCCTCTTTGCTATTCTTAGGTATATTCATATGTATTTATATAGATAGTATAATCAGTTTTCCACTCTAACCTCTGAGACCTAGCACAGAATGTAGACCACTGCTCAGAGTGACCATAAGATGGCGCTATTCCACAATAAGCTACCTCGGAGATTCAGTCTGCTCAATGGTTCAGATAGCTTGAGATCATGTAGACCATTGCAGAACAATATTTAAAAAAAAGAGAACTACCTTGTACATAGTATGCGTCCTGTGGTCAAACTTATAACTTGCAGTGATCGACACTTGAATTTATAGTGAACGTCTCTTCGTGTATTTGCTATTTCATTACAGTGACTGACATTTAATTTAGTGAATGTGAATGTCACGTTGTGTATCTTCCATATAGCCGTGTGTTGTACTTCAAACATTGATTGACATTGCTTTCCGAACTTTTCATCGTGTTGCTTTTCATCAACGAGAACAGGAATGAACCCCCCCCCCCCCCCCCCCCCCCTCCTCCTTGTCACTTTGATTGATAACCACCCTAATCCATGTACGGAGTCACCCTGTTACTAAAAGTTCTCGCCCTAGAAACGAAAAGAGGATCGATTCCATATAGGGGAGCTTGTTAAGTACATGTATCATATGGCTGCCATGCTGAAATCTACCCTTCATGTGTTAATTACACAAATGCCTTGCAAGCTCTCTCTCTCTCTCTCTCTCCCTCTCTTATGCCTTCTCAAACAGGCGTAAATGGGCAATGGGTGTGTTTACATTCTAATAATATCATCGTTAAAAAATGCAATACAATTTTCACAATTTAATAACTTATTAATATTATCAAAATAATTATTTGACATCTTGACATGCTTGACAATTATGTTGGTTAAATGGCCCCGTTTGGCACCAAATCAAGGCGGATTTCTGTTGATCTTCGACTCTGGTTCCTGTTCCATGAAAAGTTATGTTGTGCCGGTATTTTTCATGTCATTACAGTGGGAATCCCTTGAATTAGGCAACAACATTATGATTTACGAAGCAAATAGTTTTCCCCATTCTTAAAAAGGGTGTTAATCCATAGTCGGACTAGAACATAAACGGTTTTTATAGGGGAAACCCGGCTCATGTCTCCCCCTCCCTCCCCCTCCTCTTTCTAAAGCATACATTTGGTACACAATAAAGGTTAACCTAAATTGCGTACCTTTTCGGCATCATGCCCCCCCCCCCCCCTTTTACAAAATCCTGGATCCGCCCCTGGAATAAAAGTTTGGATGATTTCCAGACCCTACCCCTATAAACAGGAACCTGTAAACGATTTCTTCACTGTGAGTTCTAGGGGGTACCTATTCACACCAAAGATCTCGAACAAACCCCCAAAAATTCATTAAATTTGGGGGTACATTTGCACTCCAATACTCTCTGACAAGCAAACCAAACGTAGTCAGAACGTGCTAAGGGGTACTTTTTTCACTCCGAAAAAAATCACCGACAGCACCCTCCTACACCACTCCTACACCACTCCTACACCACCCTAGCACCATTACATCCAACTACGGGGATGCTCCCACCCCTCCCCCCCCCCCCCCCCCCCCATCCTAAACGTACCTTACTATCACTGTTTCGCAAGAGGATATACATTACTTCCTGGAGAGATATTTAAAATAACAAAGTTTAGAATGTGATTGTGAAGGTGAAGTTAAAAACACAATCCTCCTTTAATACAAATCACCCTCATATCAAAAACTGCTTCAGTTTGTAAGATCTGAAGCATTTTTGTGCCTTCGGATATTTCATATATTCAACGCGCCATACATGTAGGCACTTCGTGCATAGAACGACCTTATGTTCATAATATCCGAATTGTGTAACATCCTAAAGTTTACATTCTGTTGCGACACAACAAATAGACGAGCAGTATAAACATTAAATTTTGTTTCCAGATCATATTTGATTGCATAGTTCATATACCCCGGCCTATTCCTATGGGTTATTCCTATGCTCAATACGATTAGAGGCCTTATAAATGTTGTGATTAAATACAACGGTCGTGCCCGCTGATGATTTAACCCTTTCAGGACAGGAATTATTTCAGGGCTAAATTGATCACATTTTGTTCTTCAAATTGGCAACAATAATATTTTTCTTTTAGTGCTACATGGTTCTAATAAGGTTTAATGTCTTTGAAAACAATATACATGGTTTAAAATTTTGTCGAAAAGTTGAAAAAATTGCCAATTTTGATAAAAAACAATGATTTTGAACATCTCAATGTGTTGCCAATTTAAGGATTTTTTAGCTTATTCTTGTTTTTAAAATTCCTGTCATCAAACGCAATATGGTCATGCAACAAAGATGGACATAGTGTGTGCAGAAATTTTTGCTCTTTCTACTCATGCATCTGGTATATTTTTTAGGGATCTGAATCAAAAGTTATTGAACCAAACCACAAAATGTGGGTCAATTGTCTTGAAAGGGTTAACAAAGGTAAAGGCGTTCGGCGTGCATCTCCCCATCTCTCAATCAATCTCCTGTGTATAGAATATCATTGCATAGAATAAATCGCAACCGTTCTTCTTTTCCTGTATTTGTGTATTCAGGCGTACCCGCCACAAGCATCCGCTTATTGGGATCGCGCCTTCTTCCTTGTATTGTTTCTTGATTATACCTATTATAACTATACTAGTTTATACGCATGTACATGTAAATTGTTGAATTTGGAAGAAAATAAATATTAATTGGAATTGGAATTCAATTGTAAGACGTGGACAAGGGGTTCATTTTAGTCATACCTATACAGAATCCTCCGATGCAGCCGGCCACACCCTCGATGAACATAAGCCATCCTGCAGCCTGTGCGCCAGCTCTTGGGTCCAAAGTACGTTGTACCACCAGGTTCAGTGAAACGATGGTCCCTGTACCAAGTCCGAACAACGCCGAGCAGACGAGACCCACGACGTAATGTTGGAACATGGCTATCCCGAATCCCGCTCCGGCCATTAGCAGGAAAACGATGAGGTACAGCTGCAGAGGGGTCATCCATCCCTTGGAGATGATGATACCATTGACAAGGAGGCTAAGGCACTGGGTGACACCGGTAGCAGATAGGAGCATGGCTCCTTGGATAGACGTAAGTCCACGTTGAACGCCGGCCACCGCCAGGTACTTCATCGTGGCGGTGTTGGCCATGGACCATAGAAACGCCACCACACCAAGTATTCCATGGGTGATGTTCGCTACTATCAACTTGACGTATTTCTCCGTGATGCTCGGTCTCCTGCATGATCGTTCATTTCCATTCATTGGCACTGGCATCGAGGTAATCTCGCCTTCTATGTAGACGCTGCGAAGACCCATCTCGCAGCTGCTCGATGTGTAGTCTTTCTCTTCGCAGTAATTGACATCACAATCATAAACAGTTTTGAATGTCACACCCGTATTGCTACCACCCGTTTTTTGAAGACCACTTTTTCTCAAGGTACAGGATACGTTATTGGTTTCGTCATGACATCCACTTGCCTCCGGTGTCATCATGTCACAAGGTTTTGATACAAATGGCTTTGTCTCTTCTTTGTCCTTAGAAGATCTCCTCGGTTTTCGTATGAGACCACCGTCTTTCATCAGAGCACCTGTCACCATAGCATTGAGGGATATGGCGGATAGGATGGACATGGCACCTCTCCATCCGAAATGGTGGATGAGTACCCTGATGATAGGAGGAAATGTGAACACGGCCACCGAGACCCCTGCCAGTGTCAAGCCATTAGCTACTGCGTAGAAAGTGTGAAAGTTCCTTCGGACCGTCACCAGAGCTGCGACGTAGATCATAGAACTACCAGTTCCTGCAAAGGGACCAACGCAAAGGGAACTCGACTGTGTTAGAAATTTTAAGTAATCATTACTGTAACAGAAGGGGGGGTGATTAATTTGGATAGAGGAAACAACTAAGGCTATGTTTTGAATATGAAATTATACACAGTTAAATCTGATAAATATTAGTAATGTTTAATGTGCAGTGGACTCCTTACAATAATTTGACTGCATTATCTTTTCTTTATCATTATTTTATCTTTTTTCTTTCTTTTTTTTTTTCAAGTTAAAGGTTATGCCACATTTTTACTGATGACCCTTCCATTGTATACAATATCATTACAAAATCTTACATAGTATAGAGTACAAAGCTTTACAAATGTTATAATCAATTAAATTGAATGATGGACTCGGAAATTGACAATGTGAAAAGTTTATTATATTGAATGATGTATAACAAGGATCTTTAATACGAAATGTCTAGGGTTCGAATCTTGGGCTAACCAACCTGACGGATGGAGGTGTATTACAAATGAAAATAAGTTATTTAGTTATTTAGTCAATGTTTCTGTTAATCAATCAGACCCAATTCATAATGTTGATTTATGACTTCATCATCACAGCAATAAATGGAGTAACCATAAAGTTATATCACTGAACTATTCAAAACGCATATATAACTGCATCCTTCCAATTTTCTTAATATTTATTTTCGGTATTTTAATCTTTTTTATACACGCTTTGACTTTAAATGTGAAAATACTAGATGTCCCACACAAAACGAATTACAGTGGGTATTATCATAATAAGTACCAAAAAAAAAAGAAATGAGAAACCCATTGAGGGTACACGACCCTCTCTCCACTCTGAAAAAGCGGGTCCACACGTAATATACTGAAATGGTTTCCAATCCTGCTTTTGAACAATATATACATCCCAAAATGAAATGCTGCTTTGCTCAAACATGGATGAATATCTCTCATGTTCTCAAACCAAGAGAAAATGTATGATCCAAAATATCTGAGTAGCTCTGTAAAACACTATCGAGTTCTGTATCGTTGGACATTGAATTCGTTTACGCCCTCTTTAAACGGCGCAACGCAACTGTGTTTTATTTTGCAACTGCATACCTCTATCACATGAGCGGTTAGCCAAGAACCAATCACATGAATGCATTGGCGACCAAAAGAATTCTGATTGTTATAGGGATGTGGTTTGAGGAAGATCCCAACTGGTCAAGAGCAAAGTCGAGTGCATGTGTGTGTGCGTTTTTTTAAATTTCATATGGAGAGGACACGATAAGATTAAAAGAAATATCCTTTATTTAAATTATAACCACGGAGGTTTGAAAATGATGAAATTTAGAGATATGGATTAAGAGACTAATTTAAGAAGACAGTAATATGAAATGTAAAAAATATTTTGACTATATATTTGAGTCGTTTGGAGGAAGATTTATATTTTTATGTGATTATGACATGAAAAATATTCATTTTCAGGCGCTTCCATTGTACTTAGAATAATTTAATGTTTGGCATGACTTAAGAGAGAACAGAATTATCACTAGTAACTTAGGAAATCAAATGATTTTTAATAATACTTTGACCCGTTTTGGCTGGAAAACATTTTTTAACATAAAACTATTTGAGGCTAATATATATCAAATTAAGCATGTTGGAGATAAAAATGACCATTTAAGGCCAGTTAGCTATTTTCTACAAAAATGACTTGATGCCAACGATTTATTCTACATTAGTAAAATTTATTCAGCTTTGCCGGTGCATTTGAAAGAGAAAATGAAAAAAAGACGAAGCGATAAGTGACACGATCGATTACTCGGAATATAGATAATAAGGGAAACATTTGCATTTAGACACGCGGAAATAACGCATTGAGTAATACATCTGGAGTTGCGACTTGCTTTTTGACCCCGAGATTATGCACTTTAGATGGGGAAATTACGTGAAGTTCAGTTTAGATTACATTATATCCTATATTGTAGTGATAAATTTGGCTTTTTATCATCTAACTTGTGTTCTTTCTGTGGAAAGGAAATTGAGGTATACAATCTCTCGTTTATGAAATGTCAATTAGTTTTAAAAAACTGTGGCAAGAAATAGGGGAACAAATGAAATTGATGCACTTAAATACTTTAAAATGGGAGGAAATTTTAGTTGGTTTAGATGGAAAATCAGAAAAACATATATGTACATTAACCACTTAATTATACTCAAAAAAATATGATATACAATGCTCGTTTATGAAATGTCAATTAGTTTTAAAAAACTGTGGCAAGAAATAGGGGAACAAATGAAATTGATGCACTTAAATACTTTAAAATGGGAGGAAATTTTAGTTGGTTTAGATGGAAAATCAGAAAAACATATATGTACATTAACCACTTAATTATACTCAAAAAAATATGATATACAATGCTCGTTTATGAAATGTCAATTAGTTTTAAAAAACTGTGGTAAGAAATAGGGGAACAAATGAAATTGATGCACTTAAATACTTTAAAATGGGAGGAAATTTTAGTTGGTTTAGATGGAAAATCAGAAAAACATATATGTACATTAACCACTTAATTATACTCAAAAAAATATGATATACAATGCGAGATTAAAAGGAACGCCCCCAACAAAGAAAGAAATCTATAATGCACTTTTAGAAAGTAAAGATAGTGAACCGAAAAAAACAATAGCTCGAAATAAGTTAAGTCTACATCTAAAAAGAATGGACTTATTTTGAATGTTGGACGGAAGGAGGATATACACGATAATATTACAAACAGCTTTCAAAAAAATATATATTCATTGTAAGTTACAATTGCCCTATATACTTTAATTCGTCACCTATGATTTTAATCTATACCTTGTTCAATTAATTGTACTATGGTTGTTTATTTATGAATGGCATGATATGGAATTATAATATTTGTATTGTTTATTGCCATGTTGAGTTATATTGTGTAATCAATGCTTAATTTGTAATATTCATTTTGAAAATCTGAATCAAGGAATAAAAATTATGAAAAGACCAACAAAATAGTGTGTATGGGTGTAAAGATATGTATATGCAGTGTATATCAAACAGATAATATTATTTTATAAAATTGAGAAATTCATCCATTTCATCAATTTCATTTTACACACACTATCTCGATAAAAACATTAGCATGCGTTGATTCCTTGAGAAATATAATTCGCCGAATATCTATTAAATAAACTTGACATTTTGTCTTAATAAATTTCCATTGCAAAAGAATCCATCTCATTTCCTCTTTCACAATACCCCGGCCCATTTTTTTTAACACCATGGGCCCGTTGCACAAAACTTGCGTTTGAACGCAACTCAGGAAAATCAAGCGCAACTTTATTTTCAGCTAATCAGAAGTGCGCATTAAGGACTTACGTTTGATTTTTTGGAGTTGCAATTAAACGCAAGATTTGTGCAACGGGCCCCATATCGGAGAGTATGCGCCTAGATGAAGTAGACGTTGCACATGATGAGTCATTGGGATTGCGTATATTACCTGCGCTAATCAGACCTATGAATACAATTAGCGCATACGTCAGTAAATCAAAGAAATTTTTGAACTGTTCATTTTGCATTCATATTTCGTATCATATCGCTCTCACATGGTACGCCAAAGGCCGCGCCATGCATGTCACTGACGCAGTCGTATATATCGTATGCGTCAGTATACAAATGATGCACAGGTCTGAGTGTGTCGGTAGGAATTGTGTGCATAAGGTAACTATGGAATGTTTAAGTGTTTAAGACCAGTTTCCATAGTTACCGCATGCACACTATTCCTACCGACACACGAAAAAACATGTGCATCATCTGTTTTATAGAACGGTAGACAAATTTTTGCCAAAAATTCATTTTTTTCAATCATTACAAGTGCATGGTAAATTTACCGGATGCATGGCCTAGCCATTTACCGGACGCATGAAAAATTTACCGGACGCATGAAAAATTTACCGGATGCATGATAAAGAAAAAACCCTTATACAAGGCCATGCTACAGGCTTGAACTGGTAAATCACTTTTATGCATCATAAATAGATTTTATGAATTTAATAAGTTCCATAGAGAACTGAAAATCTGGCTATTTTAGGTTAAATTTCAGAATTTCATTTTTCTACAAGTGTTAAAGTCTTGACCCTAAGGCTAAGCTTAACTTTATTTTTTTTTAGATCCGAGTAAAATAAGAATCCACCACTACAGTCAACAACTAGCCTAAGTTAAATCTAAAGGTAATCCCTATTTTACATGAAATGAATTAACTTTATCAATCAATTTGAAGAATTCTTACAAAGATTCTGAGAACTTCAAGTGAAAGTCTTGCCGTCAATTTCACTTTTCAGTCAGGCCAGTAAGTGTCGCTGCACAGTGGATGTAACCGATGCGAATGTATGCAGCGTACAGCCTGTGACTGTAACGCAGCAGTGGCACTGCACTGCACTAGCCACTACACTGTCATGACTGTGTGATGTGAGCGAGATGTGTTAATTTAACGTTGAACATTTTCATTCTATCGCTGTATCTGGGTTTTTTTTTTTGTTTTAATGAGGTATAAATTTAATCGGATCATATTGGGCTTACCATCAAAATCCGAAGTCAACAAACATTAACATCTAATCTTGTCTATTTCTTGCAATTCTCTGTCTGTAAACAGTCAAAGATCGTAGCTCTCTCGCACTCGCATTTTAGAAGGATATCGTTTTGATCTCGATATCGATAGTGCATATCGCGGCTTAATTCATGCATCCAGTACAAATTGATCAATGCCTCTCAACCAATCAGATTGCAGGGATTTCTCAACCCGTTCTATAATGATTGTTAAGATCTTTTGCGCGTCATGAAACAGTAATATCGTCTAAAAGGTGATTGCAAATTGAACAGTGCAAAGAAAACGTTTAATAACTGGCTCGATGAGCCAGATAATGACGCAATCGAAATAACGCCTCGTGTGAGCCGAGGCTGAAGCCCGACTCGCAGGAGGCATCAATTTCCGACGTACGGAAAACGTTGATCACTCCAAATCCTGTTCAATTCAACAAAAGGACCGGACAGGAGAGACGCTCGAGTTGGAAGTTGTCACATAGACGTTCTGTATTCACTCATTTATCTGTATGCAACGTTGCGCCATTTCTACACACTGAGAAAATCAAAATCGAACCTGTTCGCTTTTTCTTTTCTCTCAGCGTAGGAACGGCGCAACAATGCATGCAGATAAATGAATTATGAGCGCATACAGAACGTCCGTAGGGCAACTTTTAGCGAGAGTATTTCTCCTGTCCTTTTGTTCATGTTCGCACTGGCGTGAATCCTATTGAATTGAACAATAATTACAGTGATCAACGTGGTCCTGACGTCGGCAAAAGACGCCTCGTCTGAGGCGGGCTCAATGATAGTAAATCACCTGCAATTGCTGAGATTCCTACACCTACGACGATAATATTGGTTGCTAAGGACGCCATAAAGATGCCTGCTCCGTTGATGAGGCCGCCAACCATCATAACAACCCGAGGACCAAGCTTCTTTGTAGCGAACGATGCAAAGGGACCTGGTTATATAAAAAAAAAATCAAATAAACATATATTATGATCCATATTTATCTTTCCATTCATTCATTGATTTGAAATGCCGCTGTGATATTCAGGAATGCAGGATTAGTTGAAAACATCATTATGAATATCAACGAAGAACACAGTGGCGTTGCGTGGGTCCTGCCATTAAGGGGGCACTTGCATGAGGGGGGCATTGGCATCATATGGGGGCGGTCATAATCGGTAATTATAATACGAATTATAAAGGCCACAAACAATGATAAGGGGATGCAGGAGGGGTCCTATGTTTGTCCTCATCCTCTTCACCCCCACCCCCTCCACTTCTTCTTCATCTTTTCATCCCTTTTATTTCATTTTCATTTTCTTTCTCGCCATTCTTAAATGTGGTTTGAGTTTATTCCTTGCATTGTTGCTGATAGTCCTAGTACGGTGTTAGGTAATATCAGACAGTATGCCTAATGAAATCTCGGTGGTCACATTGTGCAAAAAAAAACATATGATGGAATACTTGAGCAAAAAAAAATATGTTGGAATACTTGAGCTCTCTCATGTCAGTCAATAGTGGTCAAGTTGAACCTCGTTACTCTTTACTTTCCGGCATGGGGTCAGTTTGCTGAAGATCTGATATCCGACAGGACACCAAGTTGACCATTAAAGTGCATGCACTTTTAAAAGTTGAAGGCGTATTTTAGTAATTACAGGTGCCACAGTACTTATAGAAGACAAGGTCACCTAATAATAAATGACCCCTTTTCATCTGTGTTTAATTATACAGACACCTTTCTGCAAAGCTGTAAATATGAAATCCATTGAGTAAATATTTGAAATTGGGTAACAAAAAAGTAAAGACAAAGGATCGTGCATATAACTCGACCCTTCGACCAGAAGTATTTTATTGTCTTTAGACTAACTTGTGGGTATGTTGCCGAATTAAAGTTTATTCATTTCTTTCACTTATGGAGTGAATGAAACACGCTGAACGCCCTCGGAGAGTATAACCAGTATGAGGATATGAGTCATCAAACGTCCCCCCCCCCCCCCCCCCCCCCCCCCGTTTGCAGCTCCCGACGAAAAATCAATACGGCTTGCACTCTAAGGTCTAGGCCACATTTCGATACAGGGTGAACAATCTTATAATATATGCAATTATCTTTTTTGTGAGGTCAGTCTGCATGTACGGATATCATTTCCTTTCATAAACATTTTAAGTAGAACATTGGTCAAGGCTCTGTTATAAGAGCGGTATATGTTTACTTACGGAAAGGCACTGACATAACTCGAAATAGCATAATCATAGCAGTGATTATAATATCCTTATGACCTTTTCATTTGCACATCAGCACACCCTATCCAATATCAATAATAATTTCCGAAGAATATATTCAAAATTTATGATATTTATGTGTCTGAGAATAATTTTTTTTTAAACCTCATTATGGTGATTACCATGAATAATATGAACTTTATAGCGTTTATGCAAAATAATATGTGCAGCTAAAAGGGGACTCGAATCAAACGTAACATCCGCTGATTAATTTCCTTTAAACAATTTTAGATTCAAGCATAACTGTTTGACCACCGGAGGAGACTTTTATATTATGCTAGATAATACCAAAACTTGATTTCTTTCAGCCATAAAGACCTGAAATGGATTGAAATGACTCATTAGATAGTGAGTTGGGAAGGTCACCAAAAAATAATGAAAATTTCAAATTGAATAAACCTTTTAAATTTCGTCATTGCATGCCCATCGTATAAGTTTCAATAGTTTAATGGCTTAATCAAATTGGACATGTACAATGTCAGCTGTATTAACCGCGTTTATTTGGCTAAACAAAATCCGAAAGCATGATATAAAATCTATATAATGCTTTCATGTCTTTAATCAATGTCACCCAGTGGTCCTGCCATGTCGTCCGTGGTGTATCATATAACCCTTTCACATCGAAGTCCTGTCTCGAGTAATACCCGGGTATCCAGGGGAAAACACTCACGGGTAAGCCGGGTAGGCTGGTGTAACACCCTGGTATAAGAATTGCACATGGAAGGTTCCTGAACAAAAGCTGCACGGAAAAAGCTCCCAAAAAATACCACGAAAGGCAGAGATCTTTTAAAGATTTGTCCATGTTTAGCTGGAGTGAGGGTGCATAACTGCATCTTTCTAGTGTAAAAATAATATACATCCTTTCAACCTCGATACTTAATGATGATGACGAAGGAGATCACGATAATAATAATAATAATAATAATAATAATAATAAAAATAATGAAAATAGTAATGATAATATAATAATAAAATAATAATAAAAGTACTAATGATGATGATGATAACAATACTACTAATAACAATATAATAATAAAAGTAATAATAGTAATAATATAACAATAATATTATTATTAATAATAATAATAATATTAATAATGATAATAATGTTACCATTATTTTGTTAATATTTGATATACCTAATTGTGTACTCGATTTGTTATGTGCCTATTGCCTTGTTTTTGTCATATGATTGTATATATATATACCCTGCACAATGTTGAAGAACTTGTATCCTGGGACTGATTGTTACCCTTTTATTATAACTTTTGAAATAAAAGGATTTAAAAAAATAACAATCTCATTCAGCGACCTGGCAATGTTGATTACTGCAGAACCCTCACGAGGAGCAGTATCAAGACTGATGAGGCTATACCTTGTGTAAATATAATATAATATATCATCATAATTATACTTTTGATCTCGCAAAAAATTACATCCCAAACTGATATTCTGAGACCGATAAATTCCCTATATTAATCAGTCCTCGTACACATATATCAGACATCGTATCCAGATCGGACTTTGATAAAATTATACAAACATTAAAATACATGAATGACGATATTAAAAGGCCATATACATTATAAAGGTACAAATATCACCTCACATTCAATATAAGTGGAAAATAAGCATGTCCCAACGAGGCTTCTTATTAATGTTTACCTTTCTTCTTCAGCATGGCAAATAATGGGGTATTGACCTAGATTATGCCTAAAATTAAAAACTGTAATGGTTCGGGACAGTTCCTATGTGAGTGGACTCTTTTCCGCACTTCTGAGCAGCGAACTATCAAAAAAAGACGAATAATGAGAAAATGAAGGGTTCTCACGAGATATCTACATGGCACTGTCTCATTTTAAAAAAAATGAAGAGTGAATTCTCATTTTATTTTAACTCCCCTTGGAATCACGCCAGTGATCACGTGTTAAAAGAGTGCAAGTGAATATCAAGTGTTTCCTCTCTCTTAATTAAAAATAGTGAATTTTCACTCTGTTTTCACTATACACGTATTTGCATTCCCCGTTGTGATCACGTGATCACGTGTTTAGGAGTGTGTATCAAGTGAATATCGAGTGTTCTCTCTTTCTAAGAAAAAAAAAAGGGGGGGGGGAAGAGTGAATTTTCACTGTGCTTTCACTATAATATTTGCACTCCCCCGGGAGTCACGTCAGTGATAACTCAATTTTCTTTATAGAGTAATTTCTATATTGTAATCTTTAAGTCGATAAAGTCAGGCTAAATATTTTGATAATATCAAATCACTACTAACAATACGCCATTTAGGAGCGTTCGCTTCAATCCTACAAATCTAATAATCGTAAAATTACGCAATTTAGGAGTGTTATAGCTTCCTACACCAATTTATCTAATGCTTCACGATCTATGAAGTTGTTAAAGTTGACGGTTATATGCCTATTCTTCTTTTGTTTTACGCTTCCAATTACTATCTATCCGAACTTCCTGCGTATTGCTACCCAATAATCTAAATATACCTGTATATCTCGCAGAAACAAAGCAAAACAAGACAAGAAACACAATGCGTTTACTGTAAAAAGTGCAAAAGGGGAGGGGGCTTTAAAAATGCTATAAAGAAAATACTGTGATCACATGTACACATAGGCGTAGCCAGGGGATGCACAAGGGGGCCATGCCCCCCCCCCCCCCCATCCCCCTATTCAGCCCCATAAAAAAAATTAAAAAGAGAGAACGAAAAAGCGGGGGAAGTGAGAGAAAAAGCCTAAAAAAGGCGCTACGAGCCGTTATCTCTCTCTCTCTCAAAATTTGCTAAAACGTCAAAGTTTACGCGCTTCGCGCGAAAAGGCCACCCCCATTCCTGCACCACCCCTGTTACATGCAGTGCAGTATTGCGTCCAAATAACTGAAGAGCATTCTGGGCGTCGAACTAACTTTCCGCTTTAAAAAAAGTGCTACGATCTTTCTCTCAAGCTTGCTATAGACGTCAGAGATTTTGCGCTTCGGGAGGAAACTTCCCTCCAACTCCCCCTCCCTGCACCCACCCCTCTGGAGAGCACGCTTCGCATGCTCACTACCGCCCCCTAAAATGAATTTATGGCTACGCGGTTGGATCCTTCACTTCTGCCCTGCGCCCTTATTAAAACAATCCTGGCTACGCCAGTGCATGTACACCTTTTGAGAACGCAGAAGAATAAAAATAAAAACAAAAAAAGTGATAAGCCCTATACACCCACTCCCAAATACTGAATTCCTACTAACATGACATGTGTATATCCTTTTGTGGTGAACACATCGTAGACAATGTTGAACTTTTGTAAGTTTCAATTCCACATTTGTTCTTATGTTAGGAAATTTGGAAAAACTTTTCTGACGCCAGCACGATCGTCTGTATTTCTCTCATGTCTCTGGAGCGAAGGTAATAAATAATTCTTATAGCGTCCATGTACTACATTAAATATGGATTGCCTTTGCAGTCGTTTAGCCAATAGTAAACCTAGAAAATTATTTAAGTTGACATTTTTTTAACTGTTGGGTAAAGTGCCATGGTTTGGTGATAATGTGGTTCGTTAAAGCCAGTTTCAATTGGTTGGTTAAAAAAATAACCAACATTTGGGTAAAGTGCCGTGGTTTGCTGTAATTGGTTAATTAAAATATAGTATTCCCGCCGTTCGACGGTTGGTTAAAAGTTTTGATCATGTGACATGAAATGAGCCAATAGAAAACGAGAACCACGCGTCGCAGTTTACGTTTGCATTTCTACTTTCATCATGGAAGCAGTGGCAGAGAGGCTACGAAACTGGGGGTTCGAAGACCTCATAAAGGTGTTTGAAGGTAAGCCAAACGAATATTTACTATACCATTCTAATGATGAACTTTTTATAATACATCTGAAGCAGTAACAATCCCCAAAATATTTTGAATAATGTAGTAAAGTCGCCAAAACTTGCCCGCTATTCTCCCTGGTTGCCAATTCCCTGCGAGTGCAGTACGTAACTTCACTCATGCTGCTGCATGCAGCGCTGCGCCTGACAACATGCGCGTACATACCGGTACTCACCCGTTTAGGTAGCATGCGTGGTCCTAATTTCGCCCCCCTAACGACATTTTGAACGATTACGGGAGTAATACTTCATAGATTGTTCTAAAAAACGCTGAACATATGTTAAAAATACTTGAGTTAAAAATGCGATGAAAATTGCGCGTCAATTCCTTCGCGTTCCTTCAGAAATGACGTCACAATGGAGACGTGTTCACCGACGCGCGCTGGATAAGGATGTACTTAATTTCGCCCCCCCCCCCCCCCCCCCCCCCCCCCCCCACTCCATCACAGTGACTATAGATGGCGTCAACATTCGCCAATATCGTCAACATTTGCCAACATCGTCAACATTTGCCATTACGAGAGCGACGTAGCTGGCAGCACAACATTACACACAAAATGGCGATTTCCATGAAACGTTCGGACAGTGGGAATACGTCGTGGAAACATACATAATTTTCGACATTCTATGACTCTAGCAATTCACTGACGGTATGAAACTTCCATTTTAATGATTTTCTACATTATTTTGATTAAAATACGAAATATTAAGCCAATACTTACATTTTTTGCCCTCATTTTCTCCGTTGCCTTTCGGCCTAACCGTCATATAGTTTCTTACGCGTAGTCCTACGCGTTTAAATGCATTAAACGCGCTGGGTACCTTTGTTGCGCTTCCGGGGGGGGGGGGGGGGGCGAAATTAGAGCAAGGGCGAAATTAGGGCAACTACACATACCCGGTCCCTGCATCGTTACACTGTCGACTGCAGTACCAGCAAGGGAATAGGCAATCATGGAGAAATGTTTCAGATTGATTTAGACCTTTCATTTCCTTTAGAATCGTTAGTGTACAGTATTTTTCTGTTGTGGGATTGCACACTTGTATTTTTGCAAAATGATATTCAGCTTTCACAAAATAGGAATTCTTTTCTCATTCTAACCCGAAACGTCGATAGTAATTAACGTTACTCGTTAGTTCTGAACAGTTACAATTTCTCAAGTTGCACGAAAAATTGTAAGATAGGAAGCGAAGCTTTCATGTTACGTACGTGTACGTACGTAAAGCCCGTCTCACACTGTGCGATTTCCTGCGATATCGCGTCGCATCGCAGGAGATTGCCCGAGATCGTGCAGTGTGAGAGGTTCTGCGACGAAACAGCAGGCTATTTTTCCAATATCGCAAGCAATCGCCTCGCATCGCAGGGTTTTGAACATGTTCAAAAATTTTGTTGCGATGCGATGCGATGCGATTTCCATCAAGTGGACAGAGGAACAACGGAGAAAGGGGAGGAGATTCTCCTTCAAATGTGGCAGGATAGCCGGATAGGCCATCATTATTTAACATCAGCCTGCCGGTCTATCACAATCGCGTGACAGAAGACAGAATGATGACGGAAATATGTCACGAGATTGGATGTAACCGTAAGTATTGAATTTGATGAAATTGTGCACTAGGGCCTATGCATTTTTTATCAGATTTTTTGCATATGTAAAGTTGGTCCTGTACATAGGATTTGATTGGAGTGTGATTTCATCGTTTTGCGCAGTGCATTAATGAGTCGAAGATCTGAGTATTTTGGCTGTTGCTTTGGACAGGGTTGGATGGGAATTTTACCCTGAAAATTTAACTTAATCGTTTTGGCGAACCTCATTTGGATTTGGGTCTGGGATTCTCATTGCCAAATCATACCAGAACTTGAAGTCTGGACTCTGGTGCACACATTTTTAGATTAACTAATTTGCGGGATGCATGATGTACTGATGTAGTTACATTGTCATTGACTTTGTAAGTGTAACTCTAAAAATGAATCTATGGTAATTAGTATTAAAACAAAGAAAGTTACTAGATCTGAATTACTTAGTTGTCATGGTTGTAAATAAATGTAAAAACCCCATGCATATAACTGACTTCAAACTTTTTTAAGGACTACTATTTGAAGGTCCTTATTCCCCCAAAATTCTGAGTCCTTTCATCTCAATTCTAGCCCACAAGTACACGCAACAGCGGCAGAAGCAGTGACAAGATCGAGTTGTACTAGGCCTACTACTAGTACTAGTACTAGTACTAGTCTAGGTCTAGTCTGCGTTGTGGGCACAAGAAGAGGAACTATGTTTTTACATAAATAATATGTAACTTGTTCATAGTTGACTCGTCTAAGTTAGAAGAGAGAGAGAGAGAGTTGCAGCTGGCAGCCGGCCGAAGAAGTATGTACGGTTTTTCAAATTCTTTGGCCCCCAGGGCGCTGGACCGACGCTTGCCTCGTTTCGGTACCTCAACTTCCCTGAGATATGGGCTCGGCATCCAGGCCCATCAGTGCTTACATGCGTCGTAAACAGCATACAAATTTTAGGTAGCTGCTTTTCTCGTTGGTATTTTTTTTTCAATATGTAGATGTATTAGATCTATAATATTTTTCAAAATTTCCCCTCTCTTCTAGGATTCCTTGCCATGCTGGATTTAAATGGATTTTATTTATATAATTAATAGGCCGATATATTTTGCATCTCAGGTTTTGCACTATTATCCACAGCTTACCCAATACTAAGCTGAGTTGAGAGCCAGATTTATGATTAAGGATCAAAGAATTCTTCATTATTAAATTTTTAAGGACTGAAAGTGAGGTTTTGGGTATCATTTACCTTGTTCACAAAACAATAAGTGTTTAAATTCTTCTATAGCTGCAATGTATTTTAGTTCCCATTATTCTTTTTCAGTTAACCCATTGCCTTCTTGAATCAGGTGGGTCCTGTATCAAGTCTTTAGCAAACTTTAGGGAATAAGAGAATTCAGCAGTCAACAGCTACATGTTAAGATTTTGAAAGTTATTGTGAGATCTACTTTAGATGATCATGATTATGTTGTACTATTTGTTTCAGAATATTCATATTGATAAGTTAAGAATGTATTTTAAAATGTCATAAATCACAAGTAAGCTGGCTACTGATGTCAAGAATGTAAGAAAGTTTGTAACATGTTTCTAGCTTTTGCCCCCCCCCCCCTCCCCCTTATTGTTTTTGCATAGCTCAATTTCTAATTAAAACTTATTTTTACTCTCTTTTCATAGGATTTTTCAAGCTGTTTCTTGGAAGCTGTTCTGCAAGCAGTGTACTATCTCATGAGAAATGCAGTGCTATCAACCCTTTCCCACAATGCACGCACTGTAACGTCAAAGAAATTGCCTTGGAAAAGTTACTGGTAAGAATTGTTTTTGAAAACAGACTTTTAAAGAAAATTATAACTTGTCATGCAGGTTTCTTTTTTTTAAACTTTTACCTTGTCTCGTTTCTTTTATTTTTATTGAATTTAGTTGTTCATCAAGATAGTCGTATAATTTGCTGAGAAATGACATGAACACAACAGATACCAGAGGGACGACACCTTTCATTCATATAAAATGCTTAATTTTCATTTAATCTGTCAAAACATATTTTTATAAATGAATAGATTTTCATTGATTGTAATTGTAATTGCACAAAATTATTTTGAATGTATTGCATTCAGGCTGAGTGAAGCAAAAGAAATTCTGGTTCTTATCTCTTAATCTTTTTTTATTCTTTGTCAAACATCTATCCAGTAAAGTGTATTCAAGTACAGTATAATGCTGTTTGATTTAAGCAGGGAAATGTGACTAACTCTTAGTTACAATTCCCTGATTTAAACCAGTGAGAATGAGTTTGATTGTAGAGTAATCAAGGGTGTTACTAAATTGATGGATTTAGTTAATGTGCCCTTTGTTTCTTTTTGTTATTAGCTCTTTATTACTTATCATTGTACCTCTCCTGTTTTATTAATGAAGCTGTAAACATCTCAGATAGCAAAGACTGAAAACTTTCCTGATGAAATCTACCAGATGACCGGCATCCTATAGAAGCTATAAATGCCTCACACAACCAAATATCCACCTTGCCAAAGAGTGTCTATGAACTGTCATCCCTCAGAATTTTAGATTTGACTGACATTGAAATCACAGGTATGTTCTCTTATTTCTCACTCATAGAGGTGTTGTGGATCAGTGGATAAGTCCCCGGACTGTGAACCACGAGGTCCAGGGTTCGTATCCCACCGCACCACTAGCGTCCTTTGGCAAGACGTTAATCTACATTTGCCACTCTCCACCCAGGTGTTAAATGGGTACCCGGTAGGATGCGAAAGTTAATGTCGTTTGTTTAGCAATTTGAGCGCCACTGTGCTGCTCCCTATTTATTTCTGGTAATTATGATTTTTGGAATCCAGCTGCCAGCCCTTCCCAGGTAAATTACCTCCAGGGTTATAACATTATTTAGTCCAAAAGGGGGCTGCAGAAAAAAAAAATCCTCAAAAAGCCCTTTTATATCTTTGTTTTTCTCTAAGGGTTGGTGGGGGGGGGGGGGGGGGGTTGGCCTCTTCAGTTATCACTTCACCCATGAATTTACCTGCATGTATGTTTGAGTAATACTGGCATCCATAATTTCATAATTCACAGATTAAAATCCATATTTGAATATTTATAAGAACAAATGAAATGACAGTACATTTGGTTTTTCTATCAATGAAAAATTAAATACTGTACATGAATTTCAAGCAGATGTGTTGATAAATAAGAACATCTATTTTGATCCCTCGATTTCCTTGCAGATCTGGATGCAAGCAACTCTTTGGAATGTCGGTCATTGAAGAAATCAACTTGGAGCACAATCCCATACCTGGTGATACCTACTCAGAACTTTTACAACTATCTCAGGAATCCAACATCAAACTGTTTATATCTGAGCCGTCTCCTTCAGATCATATGGATTGAAGGTGGTATTTTCTTTGTTCAATGCCCCCCCCCCCCCCCCCATCACCCCACACCTGGAAATTATGTTGTCAGTATAGTAGTCTGCAAGCACAGACCCTAATTTGACACTTAATCAGAAAATCATTGTCTTGAGAGAAGCCTAATTCAGCTACCTTCTGGTCATGTCAGGAGCAGCTATAGTACATGGCCTATGGTAGTCTTACAGTGCAGACACTCTTTTACAACTGACCAGGGTTTCTGCCTGCAAACTATCAGTATAGGGCCATTCACAAACAGAGCAATGTTGAGTTTCGAAAATCGGTACTAGTTTTTGAGACATTATTCAAAGCTTTTTATGTATGTGGACATGAAATCTCTGAAAATAGTGAGATTCTAGTTGTTATTCAAATTGTCATTACTAACTTTACAGTTAAATTACTGTGCAGGCACAAAACTTTGTCAATTAGCATAATTCACTATCCAGATTTGACCCCTCATAGTTCATAAGGCTTTCCTATACTAAAGGTTTTCTTGATACAGACAGTGACATAGCCAGCATAGGGTGAAGCCTATACCCCCTGGCTCCAACCATTTGGAGACAATTCCGCTGTCCTGATCAACAGCCTCCAAACCAACTTTGACGGACCCTGGTTTAAAACTGAATCCCGTCTTTCAGATGGTGACGTTAAATTTCTATGCCCAAAAGTAAATAATCATGTCTGATTAATATGTGTCTGTAAAAACCCACTTGTAAACATTGGTGCAATCATAGCTAACAGAAGCAGTGGCAAATTTAGGGGGGGGGGGGGGACATCCGGCCCGTGCCCCCACCCTTTTTGGAAGAAAAATATGCGTTGTGCCCCCCCCCCTTTTTAGAACGAAAACCTTTCTATTATATGATACTAATTGTATTGTTTGTTATACAGTATACTATATATTGATGATTCAAGCAAAATTTGCATTTGAAAAGTGTAGTTACTTGAAAATTGGGAGATGAAACATTTTTATTTTCAACAAACCATGTGAACTACTGAGAATCCATGCAATAAATGTACAATCAGGAGCAACATCTTGTGGCACAACTCTCTTTCAATTACATGTATTTTTTTTTTTTTGGGGGGGGGGGGGGTAAACTATGGTATGTTTCATTACATGTTACATGTTGTTTTTAATAACAATTACTGAATTTCTTTTCTGTTTGTATAGCTGAAAGAAGAAAAAAAATATTCTAGTGTGCTTGCACTTCCTTCATACAATATTGTATTATATGAATGGAAGGCATTCTATGCAATGCATTTTGTTGTTAAGCCTCTCCTATAAAAAGAAAGTGTGAATTGTTAAAATGTAATTTATTACATGTATCAGACAAGTATAATAATGATTATCATAACAATCTTGTGAAAAAAATTTAAATTTGGGTTTATTGGAATCACTGTGCCAAAATAGAAGATTTTTATTTCATATTTAATAATAGGATAACTATATTGTGTATGTATAAACTGTATTTGAAAAAACATGTTTATAGACTTGATAAATAATAATTCATTATCAGAATATTTATATAAATAAGGATTCACAACTTCAACAAACAGCTGGATATTTTTACACAACTTGTTAAATGTCATCAATTTCCAATTTGGTTTCCAGCAGAAAGAAAAACACAAAACCCACTCAACATTATTCACCCGCTTGTACCTTATTTGGGTTATTTAGAGATTCGTTCTAATAGTAGACCTCAAAAAAGTGCTTTCCAAATGTCAACATAAGGTATGATTGCTTATATCATGTTTGTGCAGAAATGTAATTTGATATTTTCGAATCATTGATAATGAAAAATGCAAGAGTGAAATAAGTGAGAGAGGGGGAAAAGGATACAGGAACATATGAAGGAATTTTATTTAATACTGGATCTACGATTATATATGGTGTGTTCTCATGAAAGTGAATATACATGTACATGTATGTAAATGTTGATCAAGAAATGATATTATATTTGTATAGCTAATTGGTGTTAAGATACTATTTAAGATCATGATGTGCATAAAACAAACAAGTAAGAAATGGTTGACTATGACAAGAAATATTGAAATGCTCCCCCGGATAGACAGGTAACTATACATATGATTTGTATACTAATATTTGTAATCTTTTTTGAGGTATTGATTTGCTATTAAGCAGATATTCCACTAAATGTAATGCACATGGTGCTCAAAATATGCCTGATGATAAAACATCGCAATATTTTGTATGTGTATGATTAATTATGTGCATTTATTAGAAAGAATCATTGTGAGAAATGTACTGTGTATTCATTTATTCTTATGCTTGTTTGTTAAAATGTATACATACACAGAGGTGGGGTTGAACCGTTGTTTTCATTTCAGGAAAATGGACCTTGTGTGTTTAGTGGAACTATGCCTGACTCACTGTAAACACGTTCTCTCTCTCTCTCTCTCTCTCTCTCTCCCTTTCCCTTTCCCTCTTTCTTTCTTTTCTTTGATCAAAATCATTTCATTTGTATTTCCCATAAAATAGAGTAACTTTTCTTAACATGCAGCTTTCATCTTGCTATTGTAAGGGATATTCAGCACGTCTCCAATAAAGATGCATGATACCTATGTCACTGAGAGCTCGGTGTTTCACTCGGTCCTATGTGAATATTGTTTACTGAGAGGGGATGTGAGAGAGTTCCACAGAGATAGAGAGAGAGAGAGGGGGGGGGTGGAGAGAATTATAGTTCTAATCGTCATTGAGAAATGTTAAGAGAGCAATAGAGGGGGACAGGAGAGAGAAAATGATGTGGAGATTCGAGAAAAGATGATAAGAGAAGCAAAGAAAGAATGAGATAGAGAACGGGGGAGGGGGTAAAGATCAGGGCACATCCAAACCTATAAAAGGGAGGGGCACAAACAGAAAATACCTGACAAACAGAATAAAAAATAAAAAGATTAATCCTCGGAAACCATTACCCAATTAAACCCATACTTCTGACGAAATAAACCCAGAGCAGTTGTCATCAAAGCAAATGCCGGATCACCGCTTAATTAAAACGATGAACTGATTCTATTATCATTCATATTATCAATATTATTTCATTCTGCCAAGACAAAACCAACAAATCGGTGAATCCAAAATAAACATACTTGAAGAGAGTCACATGCATGTCGGGGGAAAAAATAACTCGATTATCTAAACAACTATAACCCGAAGTTTTTCTTTTCTTTTCCAATCCATCTAACATTACATAGAATAAAAATGTAACTCTCCCCTAAATGTTGGTTACCTCATTTATAATTATAAGTTTCTATACTAATTTCAATTACTACATAGGCTGCACATTCGTTACACATGCGTTTCATGTCTTTTTTATTAAATAAAATAATTACCTTTCAAGTTTCAGGAACTTTGTTTACGTGTGTCAGCTGATACGACTACAAATCGCGTTATCAGTAATGAAGTACGCATGCGCGAAATGCTAAAATCGCAGAGTGTGAGATATGAATCGCAGATCCTGTGGTAGCGAGCGATGGCCTGCGATATCGCTTTGCATCGCATCGCATCGCATCGCAAGTGATCGCTTGAAAAATCGCAGTGTGAGGCGGGCTTAGTTGCATCACAGGTTGCATTGCCTACGATGAACAACACATTGGATTTTAATATGCAAATTGCCCACAGTTGCCTTTTCGGCAACAAAGCTGAAATTAGTAAACGAAGAAGCTTGATGGGAGGAGTTTTAATTTGTAAACAAATTTTTTAGGCATTTTACTCCCAGTGTTAAAGATCGAGCATACGATCTTTAACACTGGGAGTAAAATGCCTAAAAAATTTGTTTACAAAGCTGAAATTGTTTGAAGACCACAAGGTATCACAAATCAAATCAAAACAAACAAACTTCAGCGGAAAGGGCTATTCTATTTTCATTATTGGCTATATAAGACTGTCAAATGACAAGATAAGAATCGCTCTTCTTGAAGAAAATTCAGATCAATTCACTATAACTTTAATATTTCACTAAAAACTTTTAAGGACGACAATGTTTACAATAAGGGATACTTGTTTTTCCGAAGATTCGCTTTTCTGAAGGTTCGTACTTCCAAAGGTTCATATTTCCGAAAGTTTGTATACTTCCGAAGGTTCATAACTCCGAAAATGAAATAGGGTTCATATTTCCGAGAATGAAAAACAATGCATAATTCCGAACTTGTTGAATTACTCCGAAGATTCATAACCCCGAAGGTTCGTTATTGCGAAGATTTGTTTATCCGAAGGTTCATAATTCCGAAGGTCCATAATTCCGAAAATGAAATAGGATTCACTATTTCGAAGATAAGTATTTCCGAAATATGATGTAAGGTTTTCGGAATTATGAACCCTCCAAAAGCGACATGTAACCCTTTGTACGATATCGTTTATGATAGTCTCTCTTCAAACTGCTTCATGGTGTTTCGATCATATATCTGTCCGCCATGATTTAAAAGACTATTACCAACTCCTTTGAAAGTCACTTCAAGCATTTTTAATATATATTTACACACGTTTTCCGCCTTTGGACCTAGTAAATCAGCCTTCTTTCACAGCACGTTCTTCTTGAAATATTGTATCAGCAAGCCAACGATTAAGACAAACAAGAAGAAAAAGAAAAAGATAAAGAAGAGGAAGAGGGAAAATAAGAAGAAGGATGGGATGAAGAAGAATAAGAGGAGGAAGGGGAGGAAGAAGAAGAAGAAGAAGGAGAGGAAGAGGAGGAGGAGGAGGGGGAAGAAGAAGAAAAATGAGAAGAGGAAGCAGAAGAAGGAGGAGGAGGAGAAGAAGAAGAAGAAAAAGAAGAAAAGAAAAAAAAAGGAGAAAAGGAAAAGGAGAAGAAGAAAAAGCAGAAGAAGAAAAAAAAGAAGAAGAAATGAAGTAGAAGAAGAAAAAGAAGGGGGAAGAAGTAGGAAAGGGTAAAGAAAGAGAGAATAAATAAAAGGCACTTTACGGCCTCGAAAATAATTACATTAACAACAAGAAGTGCATGGGTAACTTCAAATATTTACTGACAATAATTTTTCTACCAAATAAAACGTGTAAACCAAACTGTTCGACAGCGTCCATGAATGGTACATGTATTTACGTCTGTGCTTGCATCATCCGTTTTGAGATAATCGGATTGTTTTATGGCAATAAGAGCTAATAGACAAATCCAAAGAGCAAAAAGAAATGTCCGTTGCTCAAGTCACATCGTCTGATTCTGCATACGTTTAAGCCAATATTGACATGACCAAACACAAACAAGGTGGTGTGTCTTTTCGGCACACATTCGCTGCTTTCATCAATCACGTCAAAATATCAGATACTATTATGAGACTCAAAATCTAAATTTGATTATCATGATCATGATCATTATGCATGATCACAGCCACCTCATTATGAACACGATGACAAAGAGAGCGGACAAAATATACAGCTCCTCATTGTACCCTCCACAATTGCTCAGGGAGACAAAAGAACATCCCTTCATTGATATTATGTAAAATAAGTGGAACAGGTGAATATGCATGTGACACCTGTTATACATACTTTTCCGTAATAGCAATCAAGGCCTGTTTACTAATGTATTTCAATTTATGCCCGTTTCTCTCCAGAATCCTTAGCTACCAACTATTTAGTGCATCTGCTATGCATAATAGCATCTCTATGGATGGAATCCACTTTGCATAAATTAGTTGTTGCTATGTCAGGCAAGCCTTTGGCAAGCTTTTCAGTTGTTAAGAGAAGCTTTTGAGTTGTTAAGGGCAACTTTTGTTCAAGAAGTATGCATAAAATTAGTAAACAGGTCTATTGTGGAAGGCACAATGAGGAGCTGTATATTTTGTCCGCTTCTATGTTCGCCATGTTCATAGTGCCTCTTCGTAAGTTAAAGGAGAATTACGCTCAAAAATAAAGACGATAGTGTTCAAAGGTGTTATTTATTCCTACTTGTTAGACTATATGGCTTCGCGTCAAAATATACGAGATCGATACGAATCAAATTTTTCTGAGCAAAATTTACCATCTGCTAGCAATATGTATCGTCTGCTAGCAGCACATGGGGGCTGCCATTTTGTTTATGTGTACAAGAAGATTTTCTTAATCCAAATGCTCAATTGCCTTTTTCAAAATTAAAAACCCATTTGAGATTAAAAATATAGAATAGATATGTCAATTTATTTTTAAACTGAAGATTTCCTTATATATTTCTGTTGAAAATCGATATTCGCTTAATAGAAATCTATTTTCTCGATATTGGACGTATGGGACGGAGCAAATTAATTCAAATTTTATGGATGCTTCTTCCCTGAGCATCTATAGCGGCAAACTATGCATTCACCTGCTTTCGGATAATGGACTTGAAAAGTCAGAATGCATGCTGCATATATTATGTTCTGCTCTGTTTGGCAAACCCAAGAAAATAGATTTTTGTTAAGCAAAACCAGACAATTTAAAAGTATCATTATAAAGATTTAATTTTTATAATACATGTAAACACCCACTTTATATTTTCCGTCACATATGGGATTTTAGGTAATGAAGAAAATCAATTTAGGATTTGGATTCAAAATATCTTCCTGACTGGAACATTTCTCAATGGTTCATGTACAACTCCAAATCAGCAAAGAAAATGGCAGCCCCCATGTAAATGAGTAGGAGACGATACCGGGTGTTGGAATATCTATATTTATACCCTTTTCTGATATCTTATTGGAAAATGATTTAGGCCAATAAGTAGGAATATATTACACCTTCCAATATAAGTAAATTGGAATCAGGGCTTAATTCTCCTTTAACACGGCCTTTTAGGCCAAATAATAATTATTTCTAGTTTCTCATCCCCCCCCCCCCCTTCTTCCTTTTTATCGACTCGCCTCATTTTTTTTAATGATTTTTTATTAGACATGAAATAAAGAAGAATCAGTCGGAACCTAGATAATTAGAATAACAAAGGTCGTATATAGGCGTAATAAATGACCCATAATTATATATATATATTCACATTGGTGTAGTTAAATTTGGAGTTGAGGCATTCAAAAGTATTCAATACTGAAGGGCAGTCTGCCTGAAGATCGCGTCGTGCGTGAAACCGACGGTAGCGGACAGGACCCAGGTACAAATATATATACTGAACTACAAAAGAAACGTCGCACATGTATGTGTTTGAAACTGTTTTATTTACAATGAAACATATTCTTTATTCAAGAGTGAAAACTGAGAAAATGTTTTGCTTTGTTTTATCATGCACTGTAAAAAATAACTGTAAAATTACAGGTTTCCTGGCCCTTGAAATTACAAGTTATTACCTTCATTTCAATTTTACAGGCCTTTTCCTGTAAAACAACAGCAAGTTTGTTGGTTTACCGGAAATCAGCATTTATTTTCAATCGCCCGATAAAAAACACCGTTAAAAAAACATTTTCTCATATTTTAACAAGTTACCCTGTTAAATTACCAAATATGTGGGAAAACACTTATATGAATATTCATGAATTTTTAGTAAGCGTATGGTTTGGTGCATATAAAAGATTGCATTAAACTGAATTAACTAGATGGGATATGTTTAGGATAGGATAGATTAAGGTAGAGAATAGGATAACATAAAGCATGGCTATACACTAATAACTGTAAAACTACGGACTTTCTGGCTTTCCTCGAGACTGACTACAACTTATTTTAAATTTCCTGTCTCTTTCCTGTAAAAAACGGAAATATTTTTTACAGACTGTAGTTTTACATGAGGCTTTAAAATAACGTGCACTCCTGGCGTTTCGATTGCCAGGAAATTTCCTGTAAAAATACCGGGTCCACATATTTTTTAACAGTGTGTGTAAAAGATATCAATTTGAAAAGTGCGACGTTTCTTTTGTAGTTCAGTATATATATATATTGCTTTGTTGCGTTTTATTGCGCTTATCGTTAAGCGCATTGCGCTTTGCTGCTGGATGCATTTTTAAAAATAAAGTCATTATTCCTGATGAAGCCCTATGGGCGAAAATTCGCTTTCATTCATCTCTTATGGTTGTTTAATTTATTATTGACTTTTGTGTAATTCTCATCAACCGACGCAGGATAATCATTTATATATATATATATATATATATATATATATATATATATATATTTATATATATATATATATATATATATATATATATCAGGAAAAGGTGGATATACCCTTATTTATCAGCTACTGCCAGTTTCATGCCGAAGCAATCATCAGGCTGATGAGTTTCATTCGTTGAAGAAAATATCATGAATAATCCGAAAGAGAGCACTCTACGAGGTTTTAAGGACTTCTACGGATATATATATATATATATATATATATATATATAAGATTTATAAGAGGTACATGGTTTTCAGAATCACAGGAATCACAGGAATTTTAACTCGTCTAAACCGTTGGGAGTGGGTGGATTTTTGTTCACCTCCGAAAGCTCTTAAGTTAAGGATAAAATGTATGTCATGAAGACGGCAATCGAGTTCCAACAGATGAATGAGAGATTATCAAAGAAAATGGAAAGGATTCAGGTAATTGACAGTCTTCTAAAATTCAAATCTGTTGACAATTTATCCACACCCCATGTTGCTGAAGTAAAAAATTGTAATGCAACCTATTTGAAATAAACAGTTTTTGTTACAACACATAATACACGTACCAGTAAAAAGTGCTCTCTGCTGAAGATCAATTCAAATTGCTGCCCATAAAAAATGGTCTGCTAAATACAGAGTTTAAATTCCTGTAAATGAACTATATGTTTACTAGCAATGAAATCAATATCATATGAAAGAGCAATTAATTTTGCTTTTCACGGTACCTTGTTCAGGTGTCCAGGGTCACGCATCACTTAACACCATTGTCTTCAAAATTATGTTCAAAAATCTAGTTGGTTCACTTTTTTGTAAACATAGTAGGCAGCATTTGGGTTGAATGACTTTGTCAACTGACTTGGTTGCCTCATGATTGTGACTGGATTTATGCCTTAAAAAGAGTCTTGTGAAATTCATAAGTCATAGAACAAATTTTAAGCTATAAACTTTTGACCAAAAAGAAGTGAGATCATCAGAAAGCACAGAAAACCTGTTCTTTTTTTTCTCGAGTGCTGCAGGCATCTTCCGCCGATTTTCAGCAAAAAAAAAATGACATTTGTGAAAGTCGGCAAAGTCATATCGTTAAACACATGTCAAGAGTTTTTTTTTTAATTTTCATTCTTTATGCTCTTTGTCTTCCCTTTGTATTGCTTTGTAAACTGGCAATTCTTCTGGTTCGCACTTCTCTTTGGCATGCACACTTGTTAAAGTTCACCCAGACTGTCTTCTTGCAAAACGTTTCCTATTTAAAAGGGAGTTGACAAAAATCCTGAAGGTTTTGTGAGTAAAATCTCATTAACACAAATTTCCAAACAAGGAAGAAAATCATCCACAATGAGAATTGGAGAACCCAGGCCTTTACACAAAAGGCACCTCCTTAACACCATACCTATTGTGTTTTAGAAAAAAGTGAACCAACTAGAATTTTGCACAAAATTTTGAAGGCAATGGTGTTCACTGATGCGGGACTTTGGAAACTTATGGGGTGTTGCAAGAAAGTTGCAATCGATTGCAAATTGTAAAACAAATTAGAACAACCATTTTGAATGGTTCAGGGTCTGCCCGTTCAAGAAGATGGGCTTGCAACAATGATTTTGATTGGTCAGTACCGATCAGTTGCAACTTGCAATCAATCGCAACTTTCTTGCAGCACCCCATTAGACGAGTTACCGCTGGAAAGCATATGAATTGTCTATAAACTTATAGTACATTTTCAGGAATATTTCAAAGTTGGGTTTCCTTTTTTTTAAACTCCCAGTATAATTTTATGTGGAGAACAACAAGCCTGATTGAAATCATTCTGATTTATATGAAACATAATGGCCCGAAGTCACAAAGGTGACATTAGATTTGTACCATGGTTTATGCAGATTTTGTGGTATAAGTGCGCTTGATTCCGCGCGTACACTTAGAAAGATCCAATAATGAACCCGCGTGATATGCAAAGTGCGCACATTTTACGCTAGTTGCCATGGTTTAGACCATGGTTTATGTAAATTTACGCACAGCTTATTTCAATTAATTTGTGAATTCGGGCCAATAATTTCATCCCAAACAAAGATGCGTCAAATATGCATACATAAAATGCGTTAAAGCGCAAGATATATACACAGTACATATGTATGTATATGACTAAAGGGTACATCAGCTGGACACACAACAATGCGGTTTATTCCGTCATAATAGCGCCACCTACATTAGCTGGACAGTTGAGCATAGAAATAAGACAAAAACTGTCCAGCTAATGTAGCCTTTAGAGTTATATATATATATATATAGATGAACTGAACTTTCCTGATGTATTCATCGTATACGGACTTTTCATTCCTATTTTGTCTATATATATATATATATATAAGTGTAAGGAAATAACATATACAACAGCTTTGGCAAATCTCGTGGAAATAAATACAAATGTGACAGAAATTGCGAGAATAACGTTGCGTAGCTCAATCAAAGTTCCCCAGAGCTCTCCTCCCTTTTTGATTTTTTTTTTTGACAGATTGACAAATCCTCAACCTTAAAAGGGGAACTTTGATTGAGCTACGCAACGTTATTCTCGCAATTTCTTTCACATTTGTATTTATTTCCACGAGATTTGCCAAAGCTGTTGTATATGTTATTTCCTTACACTTGTTAATAATTATTCTAATGTATACATGTATTCAAAGCATTCGCTTGGATCCAGCTGAGGCACGCGGCTTGTCTTTGTTCAAAACTCAACTGCCCCCGACAAAGGAATTAATTAAAAGTAAGGTTGAGGATTTGTCAATCTGTCGGTCAATTGAATCTGGTGTCGCCGAAACCACTAACCCGTCTCCGTGGTCTAGTGGTTAAGGCATTGGCGTTCTAAGCCAACGACCCGGGTTCGATTCCCGGCGGAGACATTTTTCAGCCTTTGAAAAAAAAAAAAAAAAAAAAATTCAAAAAGGGAGGACAGCTCTGGGGAACTTTGATTGAGCTACGCAACGTTATTCTCGCAATTTCTTTCACATTTATATATAGTGAAAGAATAGTTAGCCGACGATAGGAAAATTGCCGAATTACGGGCAATTGTTAAGAGCAGAAGTTTTGAAGGAAAAGGTCTTAACAGAGATCTTTACTTTGTCAATGGATTTACATATTTTCGCTAAGTTTTTTTGTATCTTTTCAGTCACATGTTCTTTATTAATGATTTGGTATCAATTCTCCTTCTTTGTTTCAATACTATTATTTTGAATCTTTGCCGCTAATACCACTTGGGATTTTGTGTATTATTACGTAAATTACGTAGATTACGTAATAATGAAGTGCCCACATTACTCTTTTCTCATCTACATAATTATATCCATCATTTTTTTGTAAAGCGCGCGCATCCTCAGTCAGATCTCCCAGAGAGACGGTTTCTAAGCAACTTATATCTGACTGAGGATGCGCGCGCTAGAACTATAACTATTTCAATTAGATGATACCTTATCATTTATTGTTCTCCTGAAGAAGACGCCGAAAATTTGAGTGTAAAAATAAAATTGGCCACAATGCATTACAAACGCTTTTAGCAGTTTTCTTTCAATTTGTTTGAGCCGATACGTGAAACCTTAACATGTTTATATATAAGAGGTATACACCTTTAAGGCTTATGACATGAGGCTTTTCAGAAGTTCCTTGTTACAAGAAACGTCATTAAACCATGAGTTCTTCTCACATTGAATATCTTGGTAGGGTATCATGACACCGCCCTCCTTCCGTGGTTTAATGAGCAGCATGTCACCCGTTGTCTAAAACTTCTCAAGTGTTTCTATTTACTTCAATTATGTTGAATTAATATTATGTCCCACGTGTCAGTTGAAGGGGTTGTGGACTTTGTCCGTTGACTTTAATTGTTCGTGAAGGAAAAACACAATATTAAACTACAAATCATCAAAATATTCGTTGATACAAGCAAGAAAATAATCAAACAAACTGATCATCACGAAAACACCAGTGTTGTGTTTCTGTCTGCAGGTGAACAATGGATACACTTTACTCGATAAGGTTTTATTTACTGAACTCTTGTAACATGACCGATTTCTAATTCTTGCCATAAAGATTATGACCTCCTATAGAGATATGACAGGTTCGTTAACCCGTAAAATGAACTCGAAAAATCAATAAGTTGAACATGCTGAAATCTTTCAATGTGTGTGTTTAATCGCGGTCATAGAACTGGAAATGTAAAGAGTTGTTATCTACTTGGGAGATCCCATATCAAAGAAGAAAACAAATAGAAAAACATTCTGCTGCTTTAATTCCCATAGTGGAAGAGCATGATTATATGATATTTACATGTCAGAGATTATTGAGCGACGATCTAAATCGAGAAGAAAACCGGTTTATTATTATTTATTTACTTTTTTTTCTTATTTACTTCCCCCCCCCTTTTTTTTTTTTAACTTAACTTGTCAGAACATTTTCGGAGTTGGCTCCACCCACCCATCGCCATATTAGAGAGTCAAGCATGGATCCGCTCATGCAGCCGGGTGTTACAACTTACAAATGGCACGTACTTCCCTGCATTTTTCATGTTCCTTTAGTCGTGAAAGAAAGATTAGCAAACGTGAATGGTTTTAATGGTGTTCATTGATTAAAAGGTTACATCTGAAAAACTGTGTTTGAAAGTTACACAATTCATCCGCGTGAACAAAGTAATCTGTCGAACATTTTGTGCGCACTAACAATTATTTTCGCCATTTTGCAAGGGGTGTTGAACAATAGGAAGCAGCATGTGTGTGGGAATGTTTGTCAAAATTAAACAAAATCATTATCAACTGTGGGCGAACGTGTTATTGTTAATTGATCAGTAATGCTAGGAATTGCAATAATAATGAAATAAACTGTGATTGTTCTCAACCACCTAAGCGTAGGACAATCATGACAAGATGTTTACTTGAAATCTACTCCGCAAACACGTGAAGGGAACGGAGGAGAAAATGGTTGTCTAGAATTTATTTTTACGTCACATTATTGTGCTTGTTTATTTATTTTAGAAGAAAATATATATGAAGCAGCTTTATAATGATTATCGAAAAATGCGAGTATAAGCCAACGTAGTAGCTTGGATAGCTTGGAAAGTAATACATGAATACGTCAGAGTTGTAGTTAAGGCCGTTTTTTTTTCAATGGCTTGGCCTTGGACTTGGATGCCTTGGCCTTGGCCTTGAGGGTTCCAAGCCTTGATCTTTTCCAAAAAATTAAAGGCATTTTCAAGACATATGGAACTTTGCTGTTTTTGCTTGTAAAATTGTTAAATATTTTGGTTGTTTTGTGCAGTAACACTATATCATGTAGCTAATACAAAATCTTGGTTAGGATACTAGACTTGGGAAATGAATTCATGTTTTACAAATTTTTAGATTATTACAATAAAATGATAATGATGATGATTATAACACTGGTACCGTATGAAATACAGGTGCACATTGGAACAAATGTACTTGCATTTCTTGTCTTTATGTGAACATTTTCAATGTTTGAACAAAGTATTTGCAAATTTTGGTGAATTTGGTCAAATGCCTCTGCTTTATTATTCATTCCCTTTTCATATGCAAAAACTGGTACTAAGTTTTTGGTATAGTCCTACATCTGCTGTGTGCTTTGTTTGGTATAGGGGTCAAGTGAATGGGGCGCGGAAAACATCATTTGAGAAAGAGAAAGGAAGAAATAAATATGATTATTTTATGAATCGTATTCACCGCAGGGTAAATTGCATTAAAATTAGTCTTTTTAGGTTATAAAATGCGAATGAATGTCTAAAGCTCGTTCGCTTTGCTCCATCACATAACGTTGCTCAGGATCTTGTAATTCCACGCCCAATATACATATAATTATGACTAAATTCTTCGACAAGAATTCTCCTGGATTTTCATGAATTTGATGCTCCATTTGAGAAACCATTAATCAATGTTCATAATTCGATACTCTATACCGCTTGATTGCAGAGCCCCTTTGCGTATTTTCGTGGGTAAAGTGAACAGAAATTGCATTTTTCGAGGATTAAAATTTGTAACAAACTACTGCTGGGTTGCTTTGCTCCCTCGCTTGTAAATTTACATACCTATTATTATCATTTTCTTTTCTTTCTTGTTTTTTCTTCTTTTTTCTTTTTTTTTTTTTTTTTGGGGGGGGGGGGCAATGTCTCTGTTTGCTCTGAGCGCCATGAGTCTAAGATACACCACCAGAGCACTACTAATTGCTATTCGACTTTGAATAAAATTTCACTTCCTAACAGGAAAATCAACTGAAGAAAAAGGGTATTGTGGTTAGAGAGCAGTGACATATCTCAATAAATCTCAATAAAATACGGTGTCTCGCATGACTTATTAAACAAATGCAAGCTCCCAATCAAGCTTGTTAGATATAAAGTCCTGATATTGGAGGCAAGAGCACTATCAAAAAGAAAGAAGTCCCTCCTTATTAGTTAGCTCTCTTCGCTTAATACTCACAAATAACCAGTTAATTACAGCTATTAATCTCCAGGAAAATAATTTATTTGTGTGTGTGTGTGTGTGTGTGAGTGTGAGCCTCCGTCTTTGCTCTTTTCATTTCTTGGCCTTAGCCTTGGCCATGCTAGTCAATGCCTTGGCCTTGAGGGTTTAAGCCTTGACTTCAACACTGGAATACGTGTGTATCATTATCGGTGTCTATATTGCTTCTTATTGTTTAGTAATTTTCACCAGGGATTAGTGGGGGGGGGGGGGGGGTATTTTTATCTTGATGATTCTAACACGTCATAGTACACAATTGTTCCTACAGGATCTAAGCATTCAAAATAACTTCTTAGTAGTATTCTTTTCACAATTCACATATACGACCAATACTCAACTTTATCTTAAAAGACAGAAAACTAGAGGGACAACAAAAAAAAAGACACGATCGCAAAGTAATCAACTCAGGGGACATTTCAATATCTATTACATGTCCCATAGAAATTATGTCCGGATTTGAATAAGTGATTAGGAAATTGAAAATGCTATTGAAATTGCCTTAGGTTTGTTCTTCAAAAGTCGTTGTGATCGTGTATAAATGATACTCACATGTGAGTCCAAAGAAGAAGGCTTCGAGAGAGAACATCCATCCCATGAAGGCCACACTGGAGTCAAACTCCTGCAGGATGTCATCAAGGAAAACGGCCAGGCTCTTGAGAAGTCCTCCAGCAAGGATCTGACTCAAGTGGCACCAAACCAACAGTAACCACGGCGCCTTCGATTCCGACAACAGACCCGTGGATGATGGGGAATCTTCGTCTAGCGATAACGAGGGCGTCAGCGAAACAGCGCTTGAGGTATTAGACGTCGTCGGCGGGGTTGTGGCGGGATGGGGCGAATTGAGAATAAGGGAAGACATGATGGACGAAGACGATGCTATTGTCCGTGGCATTTGTTCTGGCATGTTTTCACCTGGCGAAGGAGTATAAACGTGTGCCAGCATTTCGTTCGAGAGATCTTCACTCAGCTGGTCAACCCCCGAATCCTCTAAAAGGAGTTCGTCTTGCTGAAAACCATCACGAGGTATTACATCTACTAGAATGTCTTCACCGCTACCTAGGAACGGCTGTGACCGACAGGGTGGAAGTAATGGTAAAACAGCGGCGGTTGTCCATGACTCCTGCAAAGAAGACGTAGACAAGTGACTGCATGTGAGGGGAGTCAGTGTCTCGATGGTCGAATCTTGATCCACATGGGACGACGTATCGTTCGATAGCTTTTCGTAGCTGGTTGCATGAGTCGACAACTGAGAAGAAAGAGACAATGATGATGACGAGGAGGAGCCTGAGGATTGAGTAGATGCAAATGTGCTGCCTCTATGACCTACACCACTTTGTCTGTACTTTATGCAGGTGTTCTTGCTCCATTGTGGAGACTGTTCAAACACTGTTTCGCCTTCTTTGTCAAGTTTATTCATAGCAATATTTGATCCGGCACTTAATTCCCTCATCTTGGTCAATGGCGCGATATCGAACCTTGTATCAAAACGCCTTTCGCTAGCAGACGACAGGACAGTGACGCTCGATACAGATCGTATGTCTGCGATCAAATGGCTCAATTCCTCAATGTAAACTTTATAAGCGGTCTATGGATATGAACACCACTCCAAGATTCAGTCAGCGCTTATAAAATCAGTAGCTGTCAATCTTTGACACTTCAAAATACGGAGGGAAATATCAGCACAGAGCCAAAAACAAGACGCCAAGACTTTGTCCAAAGCTCTACAAAATTGCAAGACAGCTCAAGCATAGTAATTGACTAGATATTATTGCACACAAAACTCAGCCTAGTTCACAGCTGAGTGATACGATCAGGGACGGTCTCCACTCAATTGCTGACGAACCAGCCGACTCAAAGCTTCAAACGCTGAGTGAACTTTATGCCTGGACCGGAATTCGAAGCTGTTAAACTTCAAGTGCTGACGTCGACTGCAGTCGAATCCGTTGCCAATTCGCTCTCGCATTGACATGGACTTTGTCTCCCCATGCCTACCTCTGAAGATGCTGATTTGATCAGGGATACACTGGTAGTAACTACTGATGGCGTAGCATGGTTCTAGCTATTGACGGGGCACATATGGGGGTGGAACCTGTCTAACTCTGTGACTCAATTGAACCCAAATTTACAATGCAACTCATATGTGGTGCGAGAGGGGTCCTTTTACCTAGCCTACTTCTCCTCGTCCTTTCATTCTCCCCGTCCTTTCATTCTCCCCGGGGGGGGGGGGGGGGCACTCAGATATATGGGTGTACACATGCGTGTCCATGGGTTTTCAAAATACCCCCTGAACAGGTTTTACACTTGGATGAAAAAAGACCCCTAAACGAGGATTTTTGCGCGGTTTTTCATCATCCAACCCCCCTAAACAAGTTTGACTTCGGCCAGATTAGTCAAAAGCACCCCTTTTGTTGAAAATCAGCGTTTTTGGACCCCTTAACGCGCATATATCTGAGTGGCCCCCGGGCATTCTCCCCTTTCCCTTTTCTCTCTCTCTCTCTCTCTCCCTCTCTCTCTCTCTCTCTCTCTCTCTCTCTCTCTCTCTCTCTCTCTCTCTTTGTCATTTAATTTGAGGCACGTTTCCCATGTGCCTCCCCCTAGCTACCCCACACGCAGCAACGGTAACATTTCAATTGTTTCACAAGGGAGTTTTCGCAGACCCTGACCTGTTTAGTAACTGATACATAATATCTGGTTTTAAATTCATGCAACCAAATTCCTGAATCATTATCATAACAGCTCTTAAAATTAATAACTTTGTCATTTAACATGGTATAGTTTCTAGTGGATTTGCGTGGGCCTAGCCACTGAGAGGGCATTATGTCGGGAGGCATAGCCCTTCGTCCCTCCATATCTCTATTCCCCCCCCCCCCCCCCCTCGCAAATCGACAGGGCATGCTTGGGGAGGAGAAACTTCCCTCTTCACTCTAGTAGCTACTCCACTGAAAGCGTCCATGAATGTAGTGAATCATTATAGTCACGGCAGCACCAACGTGTTCCAATACCAATATTTGTTATAGGCTGACCCATGGGCGGTTCCAGGTTTTTGTGAAAGGGGACCCAGTTCAGTATATTTTCTTATGACCAAAAAAGTAGGAAAGACCACAAGTGGGCTTATCGCTTATTTTGTAGGTTGTGTTTATTTATACTGACACCTCGAAATTTTTCTCACGTGCATGAGTCGTGTACGGTATGTAATTATGATATGATCTAATAATAGAGTGTCTGAAGGTGGGGGTGTCGTTGTGGGGTCGGTTTCATGTCGTTCATCCGAAGGCTCTTAACTCTGAAGGTTCGTTACACTGAAGGTTCGTGCTTCCGAAAATAACAGAACACCCTGCATCATTTTCGGAATTACGAACCTTCGGAATAATGAATCATATATCATATCCGGAATTATGAACCTAGCTATTCCATTTTTTGGAATTACGAACCCTATTTCATTTTTCAGAATTACGAACCCTATTCAGTTTTTTTTAACCCGCTGATATGGGAATTTCATGAACATTCGAAATCACGAACCTTTGAAAAAAAGAGTACCCCCCCCCCCCCCCACCTTCATTAAAGGAGGGGGGCTAGCCGATATTCCCGTAGTATAGACCGATCCGTCTGTGCTGTAGGTTAGTTGGGGGAGGGTATCCAAATTTAATGTAATGATAAAATATCTTAATCGAAGGACAACTGCATGGCGGCGTGTCAAAACAACACAATGGTGAGATTTCAAAGTATTTGTCACCAGCAGGGGCGGCTCCAGGATGCTGTCAAAAAAGGGGGTTCAATTCCTGAAAAAATTGGCAAAATTCAATGTACACCAATGATGTACACCAGTACACCAAAACTATGACGAACACAAAACGGGGCGGACCCCCGGTGACCACCCCCCCCCCCCCCCCCCCCACGGATCCGCTCCTGATCATCAAAGGCTTATATTTACCTTTTGAATAAATTGAGTTAGAAATTAACGAAAAGATGATGTATCTGCATTTCTGCCGTATACTGCGTCTATTCCGAAAAAAACAATAAACGACTTGTCGACCAGACTGAAGACAATGGTCTGGAAATTGTTATTTACAGAGAAGATACCACCAAAGATGTATGTGAAACGTGCAATCATGGTCAGTCATGTAATTTGCCTTGCAAATGATTAATCGAGTTTTATGTGATCTCTGACAAACAAAAACAAAACAAAACAACAAAGATTATCATATTTTTCAGAAGCATTGTGTGTCAAACAACTGTCAAATCCTTTGTAATGCCCCCCCCCCCCCGGGTAAATGGACCTGATAATGCCATGAGTATTCATTTACTTTCATTATGTACACGCGATTTCTGTGAAATGTTTTTCAGCCACGCATCCGCGAGTAGTACCAAATATGCTTGAAATATTTGCATACAATCTGATATAGTTTAGGAAGTAAAACTAAAAGTATTTCAAACTTGTTTTTAAAATTTACGTTTCTTGCCCGAGTATTAACTTTTAGTTAGGCACTTTATAATCTATAGGTCAC